>CM061140.1:133854648-134304385 GCA_030789695.1 Scilla litardierei | reverse complement strand
GATATTCGTGATAGTATGAAGTTGTTGTGTGTTAGTAGTTATAGATTTTTGTGTGGATAGCTATAATATACTAGGGATGCCTGTGTATATAAGAGTTAGTGTTGGAATATCTAAGTTGTGTATGTAGTAAGAGAAACTTATAATGGTTGAAATAAAATGATTGGTAAAACTATGTGTATGTTAGGTGTAATAATAATAAGTGTACGTATGGTTAAGAGGGTAGGCCTATTGAGTGACCTATATACTAGCACGTATGGGTATGTGCTCGTATGTGGGTATGTATTGTGTTTAGACGTAAGTAGTCATGTTTTGTTGCATGAGTATATAAGAGATATACATATGGTAGTAGGATTATAATTTTGATTGGTATTGCTTGCTTTTACGGGATGTTGCATGCGTGCATACCGTGAGGTATACACGACTATTGCACATCTTAATTATGTATGTGTGGATGTGTTAGTATACTAATTATAGGTAGTAGGCTATGGTGTGAATATATATATGTATATATATAAGTTACATGTGCGTGTGACTATACGATGAATACGTATGCATGTATTAGGGAGTGTATTATAATTATACGAGTGCTGATGTCTGTATTATTATTATTATGGTATATAAATTGATTTAACTATGTGGGTGTTACCTGACTAAATATTAAGTGTGATTGATTTATGGAATGTATATGGTTGTATTGGTAGATGTAAATATATGGGAGTGGTATCGGTACAGGTATAAATGTCGTGTTACGTATATAGAATATTCTGATGTATGTATTGAGTCTCACTCAAGCTTGAGTGGGTATACTCTAAGTATATTGAATGTATGCCTGAAGTTTGAATATAGCGATGTTTGATGTATGTATAGTGATAGGAGTGTTTGTGCCTGGTTGTGTTACACACATGATTGTGGGTCGCTACACCAGTATATAGTTATAGGTGTTGGTCTTGTGGTATAGCTAATTACTAAGGACTTGCTCGTGTGAACGTATGTGTACTAGCTAAAACTAGGTGTGTATGTGTGCTAGTTATATAATGGTATGATTGGTGTATGTAAATGAAATGTTAGCGTGTATGGGTGTGCACCATGCACGGGTAAGTATGTGCTTAGTTATAGGTATTGATGACTAAGATATATGTGGCGTGTCGTAAATATAGTTATAGGACCGTATGCGATGAGAATATATGGTGAACTATTTGTATGCATCGAATGACTATATATTGTGAAACTATAGTAGTGGTGAATATATATATATATATATATATATAGTGAAACTGGATTTAAATAATGGTATGGTGTGACTACATGAGTTGATGCGTTGGATGTATACTAGGGAATATTAGAGGGTAGTATACCCTTGATGTTTGGGCATATGTAGCTATCTATATGTAGAGCAATGATTGTATTGGCTAAGTGTGAGACTATCCTTATATGAGTATCTGAAATATTGTCTTGTGTTTAGGTAAGTAGTAGTTATATAAGGGATGTATGTTTATATATACGAATGAAATACGTGTATGATTTTGAATGACAATAATAGTTATAAGCTATAAAGTACGTGAATATATATATATGTTGGTAGTGTTAATGTTTGACTACCTAGTGCATACATAAGCACTTGTAATGACTATACCTGGTTGAATTATAATGTGACTTGATTTGGGGTAGTTATTAGAGCGACTAGATATTAGAAAGTCCGAGGACGGACTTTATTCTAATGTGGGGAGGATGTAACGACCACTTTTTGTTGTACGTTGTTCGTGCACGTGCTTTGGACCGTGCACGTGTTTATTTTAGACTTTGTTTGTTGGTGAACACTTTCGTGTGATATGCCGTTGTGAACGTCTCTGAGAATGTTAAATAGTGGCACTATTTTGGAACGACGTTTCTCGAGTCGTTTTCCCACAATTTAAACTTATTCGATGAGACGTGGCGATTTTCACTTTTGACGGGAGACGTTTCTATTTTTAGTTTCGTCGTCCGACGTCAAAATTGAGATCCGTCTTCTTAGTTAGCTCACTCTCGTCATCACGATCACCCCGATATTTATTTTATAATTTTTGGAGTTTATTTGACCACTTTTATAATTTTAACAAGTTTTATAATATTTTTAATAATTAATTTTTAAATTAATTACGGCCAAATAAAATTTATTTGAGTTTTAAACGTTTTAAAGAATTTTTGAGCCAATTTCCAGCTCATTTGGACCAAGTCAAAGCCTTGGGTGAGTTGAAGTTGGTTAGTTTTGAATTTTAAATTATTTTAAACTCCTAATCTCATTAGATTTAGCCCTAGACCAAGTCAACCCATCTACACTATATAAACAACCCCTAGGAAGACCTATTTTCGCAAGAAATTAACCCTAGCCCCTTCCAAAACTCAAATTTGACGTTGCGACGATTCGTCGCAACGTTGCGACGAACAGCTGCCGCTCCGACCGAAGTAACGGCCTCCGTTCGCCCACTCTGACCGATAGCCAAGCCCGCACCAAGCTCCGCCCGCACCCCGCTGCTGCAGCCCCGTTCCCCCGCAGCGACCGAGAGATTTCCCCGCATTGGCTGTGTACGACCGAGAGCCACTCGTCGCAACCCCGCATCCGTCGCACCACTTGCCTCAGTGGGCCCCCCCAAGTTCTCCAGAGGTATTGTGGGTCCCCCAAAGGTCCCTAGGACTACTGTAGGCCCCACCTAGGTGCGTTCTCTTCGACGACTTGCCGCGTACGACGTCGTCGCACGTCGTAGCCCGTCGTCGCACGTGCTAGCTTGGGAATCTGGAACCGTCGCCCCGGTTGATTGCTCTGAAATTTCCAGCGAGGGATCTAATTGGAATCTGGACTTGGAGCGCGATCTATTATTCCAACCCCCGGCGTCGCTACCCGACGCCGGTGTAGCTTTCGCGTCGTGTTGAGGTAACGCTTCGCACCCTTAGGACCCCCAACCCATTGCATGCTAATCAAGACTAAAATTGATGTTTTTAAAGTGTTTTAAATGTTTTAAATTCACTAATCAAGATTAATAATATGGACTTTAGGCCGGTGGACTTGTGCACGTAGGATAATTGTGATTTTTGGACTCATTGGACGGTGTGCTCAGACGTCGTACTTGCAGGCAAGTGAAACTTGCCAAATCTTGTGTAGGGCCATGTTTTTAGGCCACTTCCTTGTTTTTAGCGTAAAAGAGACTAGTCAGCGAAATGATAGCTGACTAGACGCCTACTTGATCTAGTTTGACAACGAAACTAGATCCGTCACCTAATTGATCTAGCTTGACAACGAAGCTAGATCCAACTCTTTAAACTTGTTGTTCATGCATACTAAACTGTCACGTTTACTTTCCTTAACTGTACGTACTTTTAACTGCCATGCATTGCATCTTACATGTCATCCAAATTGATTGTTGCATCGTAGCACACGCTACAAAATACTTGTACAAATCCGTGTTTCCGTGTTTCCGGCTAGGTGCACCCCTAGGCCATACTTGTTTAAAACACTTCCTGGCTCGTGGTCCAGAAGCGGGCCTCATGTGTTGGCTGAAAACCAATGCCCGATACACGTGGAGGGGTAGGGATAAACGGTCACTTGAGCTTAGGAGTGGCCTGATCAGCCCTCTAGCCAAAAGACGGAATCTCTGTGCACGAGGTGCTTACTTTTCTTGTCTTGTACTTGTCTTGTGAATGATTCATGTAATACTTGTCATCCATGCCATGTTTAAATGCCATGCTCGTACCTTACTTTACTTTACCTGTTGCACTCATACTTTAACTGCCATGTCATCGCATTCATGCTAGAACTGCTAGGTTGCTTTACTTTTGCCTACTTTCAGTTTCCTTGCACAAGTCTCTTGTAGACTTGCTGACATGTGCCCCTTGCTCTTTTAGGTGTCACATGTTAGACCCTGAGCCAGAGACCGCTGCTGAGTACGTGGCGTTTTGCTGACGATGAGCCTGAGTCCATGTTTGCCTAGGAGGAGTTTTGTGGACACCGGAGACCTTTCTTGGTGATTTTGCTGAGCTTCTTTTATTTTAGGTTCTGCTGTTAGGTGTCGGTGCGTGGCACCTTTGTTTTGTACGCTGTACTTTTGTTGGCCATGTTTGGGCCTTTAGACTCTCTTTTATTTCAGCCTGGTGGCTTTTTCTGTGATGTTGAAACTTATTTTATGGATATTCTGAGATATCTCTTTTGCCTCATTTAATTATTATTATCTTTGTTTCGTTCGCATTGCAAGGACCTGCAGTTTTAAATTTGATTGACGCTTATCGGACTTGCAGCTTTGCAGCTTCAAGTCTGAGCGGACCTTCTCACGCTTCGCCTCCATATTTTTGGGAAGCGGGGCGTGACACATAAGGCTGATGGCTCTATAGACAGATATAAAGCTCGCCTTGTCGCGAAAGGTTTTACGCAACAGGAAGGGATAGACTACGAAGAGACCTACTCACCTGTTGTTCGTTTTACCTCGATTCGCCTGATTCTGGCTATGGTAGCTTGCTTAGACCTCGAATTACATCAGATGGATGTAAAGACTGCCTTTCTCAATGGAGAATTGGACGAGGAGATCTATATGGAACAACCAACAGGGTTTGTAAAAGAAGAAAACGAACATAAGGTTTGTAAACTTCGTAATTCCATATATGGTCTTAAACAATCCTCGAGGCAATGGTATATACGATTTCAGAAAGTTGTCTTATCAAATGGTTTTTCCATGCTTGATGAAGACAACTGCGTATATATCAAGAGGATTAAGTGCAAGTACGTTATTATGTCTCTATATGTAGATGACATTTTAATAGCCGAAAATGACAAGGGCTTTGTGATGGATATCAAGGCTTGGCTTTCATCAGTTTTTGAGATGAAAGACATGGGAGAAGCCGCATATATCCTTGGAGTTAAGATTTCAAGGAATCGTTCGAAGAAACTTCTTTCTCTTTCACAAGAGACTTATATAAAGAAGGTTCTAGAACGTTTTAATATGCAGGAATGCAAGTCCATTGATACTCCTATAAGCAAGTGCGACAATTTATGTTTGAAATCATGTCCAAAGAACCAAAAGGAAAGGGAAATTATGGAAAAAGTTCCATATTCCAGTGCAGTTGGTAGTCTTATGTACGCTATGATGTGTACAAGACCGGACATCTGTTTTGCCGTTGGAATGGTAAGTCGTTACCAATCCAACCCAGGGCAAATACACTGGAAAGCGGTTAAGAGGATAATGCGGTATCTTAAGGGAACTAGAGACTATGCTTTATGCTATCAAGGAGATGCCCTGAGGCTCGAAGGCTACACTGATGCTGATTGGGCGGGTGATCTCGATGAGCGACGATCGACCTCAGGATATGTTTTTCTACTCGGATCTGGTGCAATATCCTGGAGTAGCAAGAAACAATCCTGCATCGCACTTTCAACCATGGAAGCCGAGTTTGTATCATTTAGCATGTCAGTCCAAGAGGCTGTTTGGCTTAGGAAATTCTTAGACAGGCTAATTGATGCAAGTGACTCAGGTGCTGTTCCCTTACACAGCGACAGTCAAGCATCTATAGCCTATGTCAAAGATCCTAAATTTCATTGTAAGACCAAACACATAGATATCCGCTACAAATTTGCAAAAGACTATGATAAGACCAAGAAGGTAGACATAAGGTACATATCTACGCATGAGATGATAGCGGATCCGATTACGAAGGCGATCCCCAGAGATTTGTTTTACAAACACTTATCATCTCAAGGATTGCGTAAGAGCTGAGTTGTACCAATGTAAATTCCCATGTCTGTAAATGATCAAATTCAATAAAACAATAAGTTCTTTTCAACATTGCATATGAATTCTTTTAAGAAATGTTTGTGTACATTTTTGAAATCTCAGCTATACTTTCTAGTATGTCGGACAGATTAAGGTTGGCTCTCTCACATGAGCAACCGCCTTTATTCTATCAGACGGATAAAATAAAGATGAGACCTGTTTAAAGTCAAAATCGTCAGACGGATGATGTAGAGTCATGACTTAAACAAAATGGTCGTATGAAAGATCTGCATCATATGGATATTTTCAAAAGATCTAAGAGGATTTTTGAAATCCTATCTGTCTTATGCGGGATGTGGGTCCAGAAGATTATTTGAGTAGTAAAAGGGACTCAAAGCCAGACATTGTGGTGTCTGGTTATCATCCTTACAACATCATTAAGACATACGCTCCCTGGGAAAGGAGTGATGTTGTAATACGTATTCATACTACGTGTGCATTTTTGACCATTGGGTTAGAATAGTAATTGTGTTTACTATTATGTGAGACCCAAAGACCACATGGGTCTTAACTCATTACCCTTATGGACTCTAATTGGTTCCTTTAGATTTGACTGGGTGATTGCTATCTTAGCATGTTGCTTATGGATTATGGTTAATTCGGTCCGGCGGGGCATGTTAGAAAAGCAAGTCAAGTCAAGATCAAAAGGATCGCAAGAAGAGGAAGATTAATTTCATATTCACATTTGGACTTTAGAGATTCAAAGCTGGCCAGCCGATTGTAATCCATATGGGATTCAATTGTTGAATGTAAAGTATACGAAATGTGAAGAAATAATCTAGGGTAAAGCATGCGTTGATCTACTCAACTTTGCACCTCGAGGGGTGTTGTGTATCTCTAACAAGTGCACAACAGCGGACTCTATGCGCATGACAGTCACACGGCCTATTTCTCGGTATGATAAACAGAAGAGTTAAAGGAAAGATGTTTCCTTACAATACCCTCAAGTATGAGTGGGAGATGTTAGATATAGACGACATGAATACACCCATGCGGGGATGTATGAGGGTATACGGACCTCAGATGTCGCGTGCACGAAAGCATGCACGAAGGGAACCTTTTCTCATGTGAAAAGGACCACTCGATAAGTGGAAAAAGCCACTCGATAAGTGGAAAAAGTCACTTTATAAGTGCATAAAGGCACTTGATAAGTGAATGAAGAAGAGGATAAATGAATGTGCTAATATAGGCTAATAAGCTTATAATTGGTTATTTCCTACAATAACCACCTCTAAAGCCTATAAATAGGACCCAAGGGTAAGGCATTCATACTACACTTTTCATGCCATAAGTTTGCATAAGGCATCTTATGTTCTTCTTCTCCCTTCCATTAAAATCCTCTTCTAAATAGAGATTTAGGCGGTGAAACTCTGCTTCGATCATCCGTGACGAAGTACCGACCGTTGTGGCAAATCCGAGGGTGAAGTTCAGAGACTACGGTGCCGCATACGTAAGCGTAGGTCTATGTTATTCGATCCTAACGTCCTTGTTTTGACAGGATCCAACAATGGGAAGGGAAGAACGAGAGCTCGATCCCTCAATGCTCCTCTTCTTCTTGCGCTGCTCTCTCCAAACCTGACCCGGTCCAGAATCCCCACTCATGCGAGCTCTGTTAGTCATATCTGCAAACAATGGAGATAATTATCGTGAGTGGCTGTGATAAAGATGCAAAAGCGATATACATTACCCAGGCTCCACAAAAAAGTCTTTAGGCGATGGTCGTCCAACAGATACAGAGGCGACCTCTCTCGCCTCGGTCGACCCGGCGTCAACCTGGCATTGACTTCTTTTGATGTTAATCTGGACTCTTCAGCGAGCTCAAAGCTTAGAGAACTCCAACCGTTGAGCATCGGTCCCAGGTCAGGAAGAACGACTAATATGAAAGTGTCTTTCCAACCAGGATCAGAAAGCAAGAGATCATATATGAGCCTCATTGCGTGGCGAACAACGATATGGTACCACACTTTGCTAGTTCAAGTATTATCCGGAAGAAGTACTTGAACAGCCAAAGGGAAGGTCGAACCCCACATAGCCCACAAAAGCACAACGAAACCGATTAGGGGATGAAGGGTTTAGGGTGCAAGCTGACAAAGAGAAAGCCCCAAAGAGCATAGGACTTCTATGATGAAGGGGTAAAGAGGAACGTGAAACCCAAGACGAAAAGCTTTGAGATACACTCCAACCTCGCTCTTCCGGGGAAAACAAACTCTCCCGTCCAAATTGGGCATCCTAACCTTAAAAGGAGGATAGAGGCAACCTAACCAAACCCCCGTGACTAGATCAAGAGAAAACTCAGGTGCCATCTCCAAGATCACTCTGGGAACCTTTGAGCTCGGATCTCTCCGACGAATGGAAAGATCCGGTTCAATATGAACCCCTTTCCTCTTTTCGGGGACTTCCTCGTATTGAGGGATTCGTAGGCGCACCATGAGCTCTTTGTAGGACAGCTCATGTATCCTAACTGGTGCAAACATATCTAAATGGATCTGTTTGTACCTTAGAAAGAACAAGCAAGCTCCAAAGAAGACAATGAAGGAATCAAGCTCTCAAAACGAAGCAGAAAACGGAACAAGAAAATCTTTCGTCTTCTCATCTTCTTCTTTTATATGGAGGAGCTCAACCGACTAATGATCGATGAACGACACGTGTCCGAAGCCAGCCTCAAGAAGCGATGGGGATCGATTCAGAGACGAAGGGGTTTTGGCGGCATAAATCAAATCAAACATTTCGAAAACTGTGCACATTTAAGGAGATTACACATCATGTGGTCTCAATCAATGCAATTTATGAGGCACGAATGATGGGGGCCATTGTTAGTGCACATGTATGGATCACGAAGGAGTATCAGAATACCCGACCCATTTAGTGCCAACGACCCGAAACTCGTCATTAAGGCGGAGTAATACCAAGTAATACCAAGTCAAGCGAATGGCTCACTCGACCGTTAAGCTCCGGCTGATACTCAGGAAAAAGTTAATGGGGGCCGAGTAAATGGGCATCCGTTATCACGAATCCTGGAGAAGATCGCACCCGAATCAATGAGGAATGATTACTTTCAATCATCAGAGAACTGCCTATAAATACTTGAAAAGACAATGATAAGGGGGTTCCAATTCCCAGGTACGAGATTTAATACATTGACTCTACTCTTTCAGCATATATTTCTTTTACTAAGGAGCTTGCGACGTCAGATTTGAGACGAACCTCCGTGGGTCGATCTCCGCTGCTCCAAGCTCACTCTCTTCCTTAAGTTCACTTTCTAACTTAAGCATCGGATGTGATTTGGGTGGGAACCCAGATCTGACCCCCCCTGACGCTTCCTTGTGGTGCAGATCGCTGAGTCTCGATCTTCTATAAGGATCGTCTCAGAGCCTCCCAGCCTCGATCCATCGACATATAGGTCGCTCGAAGGTCGATCGTGCATCGCAAGCCATCCATAATCCATCAACCGGCCCTGTTTCTTCCAACCTAGGGTCCCACTTAACCTGCTGACGAGACTTCGTCTTAGTACGGAGGGTCCAAGTCAGCAGCACAATTGTTTCAGTCTTTTTTTGGCCATAACAACGTTGAAAGATAAGATTTAGGGGAGTGCACAGAAAAAAGAAAGAAAGAAAAAGAAAAAAAAAGAAGAAACAAAGAATAAATGTGAAGCCTAGGTGATTTGAGCTATTAGGACATGGATCCCTCTTATCGATTTGGGAGTCATCGACCGAAAACTCTTTTGAATCATTCTAAGTTTCATATAAAAACGAATAAGCATGAGCCACATATCCAACCTCCATGAATTGGGAAAACTAAGTGTTGTTTTGGCCAAATTCTTGAAAATTGTGATACTATGATACGCTTTTGTATTTCAATCCCAATGATTGCAAACATTGGCTGTACATTGTGGGTTTGAGACAAATTGAAGCATTGTTCATGGTTTTGGCTCATTCATGAATGTGTATATTGAATTTGAGTTCACGTTGAAATATGTTCAATATTTCCATGAAGATTTTAGAGTTTGATATATGCTTTGTTAAGAATCCGAATCTATCACTTGTTTTGCTAGGGACTAGCAAAAAGCTAGTTGAAGGGTATGATTCGGTGTAGAAATTATATTTTTATCCCAACATTTCGTTGTCTGTTGTGCACATATTATTCATATTCTAGCTCTATTACATGCATATTTTTGATACCATCATATTTTGGAGCTAATCATTCATCTTTGCACAAATCTATGTTTTTATGACTTAATCATGTCATGGTTTAATTGTAGGAATTTTTGGAAATTTTCTTGGATTTTTCCGAAACTTAAAGACACAAAGTAAGGGAGCTTAATGGCCCACACGGTCGTGTGGTACTTCCCACACGACCGTGTGGATGTTCTTCTTCGGTAGCAGCAGCCAAGGAAAAATTGACTTCGACAAGACCGCGTCAAAATTGACACGGTCGTGTCGATCTTGGAGTTGATCTATGGGCCATGATGCAATCGTGTCATTTATTCCAAATGACCGTGTCGTACCCACCAAGTATCGACCAAATCAGCTAGAATTTCTATGTGGTCGCGTCATATTCTAAACGACCGAGTCGTACCCCCTAATTCTTGGTCAAATCAGCAAGAATTTTGACGCGTTCGCATCATATTCCAAACGACAGCGTCACCCACGCTTCTCTTCACTTATGGTGTGGGTCTAGGCTTTTTCTTCTCGACCCGTTTGGGGGTTTTCTGTAACCTGCAAGCTGAGGACTTTATCTAGGGCTCTTTTTACTCTTACTTTTCTTCAACCTAGGGTTTGGGGGAAGCTTGATGAAGCTTGGAGCTTCGAGGAGCATTTGAGGAGAAA
The DNA here is from genome assembly GCA_030789695.1 of Scilla litardierei. Lineage (NCBI taxonomy): Eukaryota > Viridiplantae > Streptophyta > Magnoliopsida > Asparagales > Asparagaceae > Scilla > Scilla litardierei. Next base: position 134,293,767 of record CM061140.1, on the reverse strand, counting down.
GATTTCATCCCCTGATGCTTCCTTGTGGTGCAGATCGTCGAGTCTCGATCTTCTGTAAGGGTCGTTCCAGAGCCTCCCAGCCTCGATCCATCGACATACAGGCCAATCGAAGGTCGATCATGCATCACAAGCCATCCATCATCCATCAACTGACCTGGGTTCTTCACACCTGTTATGGCCTGTTTAGCCCTATACGGCGACTGATACGGTAGCCTTCTACGCACGAGTGGAGGGATTATATTGAGTCGATAAGAAGTGAAATGGCGTGTATGTGGTTGGTGTCAGTCGTGTAATTCCGTGGAGAGAGTAGGGGCATTTTGGTCCATTGGCTATAAAGGTGGAAGTGTGTGTATAGTAAAAATGGGTGTGTAACGTAATGTCATATTTGTAAATTTTTAAAAGAGTGGGTTAGGGTGTGAGGGACTAGTGTGAAAAGGGATGGGTTTAATGGCACACCCGTAAATTTTTAGAAGGGCTAGGGGCAAAACGGTCATTTGGCCTAAAGCTGCTGAGCGTACATCGTGAAGTTGTGTGTGTATAAAGTAATGGCAAACTTGTAAATACTTGAAACTTGAGGGGTAATTTTGGAAGGGATTATAGTCATTTTGGGGTGTGCATGCTTATCCTAAAGAAGAATCTAGTGCTAGATATTTTCATGGAGAATTCTACTCTCTTCTTTCATTCTCTTCTCTTTTCTTCCCATTTCTATTCTCATCCCTTTTCTCCCCTAGGGTGGCCGAACCCTCCCTCTCCCCTTTTCATTTTATCAAGCCTCCCAAAACCCTAATTTTCTTTCCAAAAGTTCAAGGAAACCCTAGCTTTTCAAGGAGAAAGGAAGGAGAAAGAAGAGAAAGAGAAGAGAGGAAGGAGAAGGGGATTCATTGAGGTAGGATTCTAACTATTGTTATGGGATTTTATTTAGGGTTTATGATGATATTATGATGTTATCTATATTGCTCATGCTCTGAAATTCATGTGTCATGTGTGCAAAACACCAAAAAGATTCAATTTTTCCTTGTTTTCTTAGCAAAACCCCTCCTCCCTGAAATCCTGAAATCAAGCTGAATGTTTTTGCTTGTATTATGGTTTCTGTAGTTGGAATCACTTTCTGAAAAAAAATATGGAGAGGTATATCTCGAAGTCCTAATTAAGTAGGAGTAAAAATTCATTGTTTGCAAGATGTCTGAAATTCTGTCAAGCTGTACACAGTTTAGCAAAATGAAGACTATGACCTACACACTCAATGGATTTTACTGATCTTGGTCTTGTTGGAAGCTTAAGAAGTTTTTCTAAAGGTTCATTAGAGTGCATATATGTCGAAATTCTGGCTCCAATATGCTTAAAATTAGCTTTTAATACAGGTCCAGAAAACTGTCTGAAAAACATATTTGACACACCTTACTAAATAATTCACTATAAATCATGTACTTCATATTTTTGCATGAACCGTTATGGGCGAACCCAGGACTAATATATCTCCAACTTTCATTCTTTGATTTTTCTCAAATTCATAACAAAAATGGGTTAAACATGCTGTCTTCCTAGCTGTTCTTGAAATTTCAGTATGCTTGATGGTGTTGAGTGAAGTTGGAAATGTGTGATATTGCTAATTTTCACTCCAAATGCATGAATGATGTTGATGCATGTATGTAAGATTAGTTATGCTATTGGTTACAAAAAATGATGATATGATTCTCTTCATTTATGTAACGCTCATTATATGTTTGTTGAAATGCCTGAATGAACTTGAGATTGAAGAAACTTGGAAAATGGAATTTTTAATTCGTGTGACATGTATTACCCATGAGAAATTGTGTATGATCAATGAGATGATGATACATGGCATGACAACTGGGGTGACTCGATCTGCTCTAAAGCAGGTGAGCATTCTGGTATGGGGATGGGGGAAGTTTGGGTAAAACATAACTATAAGGGGCTGGACTGAGAAGTTGGGGAAAGTGATATGTGTTACGTGATATTATTTTACCCACTCGCCTTTATCGGGAGTGGAGGGTACATACAGAGGTTGTGTTATTATGTGGAGCGCCTCACTCCTGCCAGGGATGGGGGATCTGAGAGGCCCGGCGTGCAGTGCTTGTGTCCACTGCGTCGTGTGCTGTATTTACCTCAAATTTGGGGTGAGGTCCAGGCCCTTATCTTGAGGTGATACCCAGGCTTCCAAAGAATCACTAACATCTGCTAATTAATGAACTTTATATGTGTTGTTGTGCACACTTGTGTGTTGTACTCTTTACTTTGGTAGTTTGTACTCCTATTGTCTTTACACTCATAACCCTAAATGATTCTCCCTACCCAGTTAGTTTCCTACTGGGCACGTTTGACGTACTCATTTTACTTTTCAGGTCTTGAGCAGGTGACACCAGAGCGGGATCTCCCTTAGGAGACTCCTTAGACGTGAGTTGACTTGGGAGACCGCTCTTTTTGGGCTGTGAAATGTAGTGTGAGTTGAGTCGAGTGGTGAGGGGGTTGTCTTTTGTAGTTATTATATATGTTGGTGGCTTGTAGCACTTCTTATGTATGTACTTGAGTTAGTTCATTTTGTACTTGATGATGGTGTGTGGTACGTTCTTGGGTTATGTGGTTCTGTGGTTTCGTACTCTCTGTGATGGCAGTATGTGTTGTTTCTTTCTTTTATTTATCTCTGATGTATGATCCCAGCATTTGCAATGGCCTGCTTATTGTGTTTCTCTATTCACGCTTGGTGTAATACCGCGGCTTGTCAAGCTCCATCCTCTTTCCCCGTAGGTTGTGTTGCCTTATTAAGTATGTGTGGGAATGGGGAGTGACAGGTTTAGTGGTGGCCCATGCAGGTCGATCACACTGTGATATGCGAAAAGATAATATATCCAATACACTTTAATGCCATCGCGCATAGTACTAATTCTTCTTGTGCTGTCTTTTCTCTGCAGAATGGATAGTGGAAACGGGATATCTTCGTAAGAGATGAAGCACGCTGAGCCCTCTTTGATGGAAAAGATTCTGTTGGGTTTCCTGGCGAGTCTGGATCGGTAGACTGAGATGCTCGCCAAGATGCAGGGTCAGAAGACCCCAGGCTTAAAGCAGTTCAGGGCAATGAAGCCGAGGACTTTTTCTGGCAAGGAGACAGCCCTGGAGGTTGATGAATGGTTACGGCGCACAGAGGATGACCTCACAGCTATTGGATTTCCACCGGAGAGTTGGGTTGATGCAGCAAAAAGGCTGTTGACCCATCAGGCTAGAGACTGGTGGGATGCCCAGGAGCGGCATCTGAAGGGTCATATCTCTTGGAAGACTTTCAAGGAGCGTTTTGAGTCCACGTTTCTTCCAGAGACCACAAAGGATGAGCTCAGGCGGTGTTTTGAGCAGTTGACTTGGGGCCGGTGGACCATGGATGAGTATGATGCCGAGCTCTCCTTGCTGAGCAAGTTTGCCCCCGAAGCTCGTTGCGACCGATGCCACCCGAGCTCGACGCTTCTATATGAGACTAGATCCGGAATATAGGGCGGCTATGTCTACACAGAAACTGGCCACACAGGAGGATGTGTTGGAGGCAGCAAGACTATATGAGATCCATTTACGGAGCATAGGAAAAATGCCTACCAACGACAGACGACCCTCAGGATCACAGAAGACATTATCTCATCCAGTACATACGGCCCAGTTCAAGAGGCCAGGAGCCCCTGCAACGACACAGAGACGACTGACATGCCAATTCTGTGGCAAGACTGGTCATGAGCAGATGGAGTGTAGGGCTTAGGCTAGACAGTGTTCTGCTTATGGTGGTCGAGGACACATTAGCAGATTCTGCCCACAGCAGGGTGCCTACCCGGCCCCTGTTGCACCTGTGACTACTAGGTCGATGCAGCAGAGAGCTCTTCCACCGGGTCCGTAGCGGCCTTCCCTTCTAGCACCAGTTGGACCAGGCACACCAGCTCCTAGAGGACCTTCCTTGCCTCCTCAGCGGCAGACCTTTAAGAAGACAAACACTACTCAAAAGCCCCAGGCTTTTACGATGACAGCAGTAGAGGCAGAAAACTCAGGCCAGGTTATAACTGGTATGGTTCTAGCCCTATCCTTACTTTATAATATATCACTTGTTGCCCAGTTATGATAGACGTCAGTTTGCTCTTCTTGTTGGCTTTTAGGTATGGTTAAAGTATCATCTTTTCCTGCCCTAGCACTCTTTGATTCTGGGGCTTCACATTGTTTCCTGTCCCGACAATTTATGGACAAGCATGCTATACCAGTAGACTCCTTCACTGTTATTTGGAATATCTGTTTGATATGGACGACATAAATACACCCATGAGGGGATGTATGAGGGTATACAGACCTCAGATGTCGCTGCATGAAGGCGTGCGTAAAGGGAACCTTTTCTCGTGTGAAAAGGACCACTCGATAAGTGGAAAAAGCCACTCGATAAGTGGAAAAAGCCACTTTATAAGTGCAAAATGGCACTTGATAAGTGTATAAAGAAGAAGATAAATGAATGTGCTAATATAGGCTAATAAGCTTATAATTGGTTATTTCCTACAATAACCACCCCTAAAGCCTATAAATAGGACCCAAGGGTAAGGCATTCATTCACACTTTCCATGCCATAAGTTTGCATAAGGCATCTTATGTTCTTCTTCTCCCTTCCATTAAAATCCTCTTCTAGTTAGAGATTTAGGCGGTGAAACTCTGCTTCGATCCTCCGTGACGAAGTATCGACCGTTGTGGCGAATCCGAGGGCGAAGTTCCGAGATTACCGTGTCGCGTACGCAAGCGTAAGTCTCAACTTCATTTATCGATCCTAACATTGTTTTGACAGGATCCCACATTGGTATCAGAGCCATACGAATTCGCTCCGGTCAGACCGTCGCCCCGTCGAAACTATGAACGAGTCGTTGTCTTTTTCACGAATGGGTATCCTACCATTATGGATATGGTAGGAACGCTTCGTGACGGAGAGAATGCATCAGTTGTTTTTTTCACGTTAGGGTCTTCTACCATTACGGATATGGCAGGAACTCTCCGTGACGGGAAGAACAGACCGTTCATATCGTCAAACTCGCTCTCTTCATGGATGCTGAGTCTCCATTCATAGGGAATGGGCGCTCTCTTCATGTGGAGCGCGTAGTTTACGAATTTTTGAAGTGGGTTATTTTTTTTGGCACACGGCCATTGGAGGATAACTCCTTCCTCGACGAACGGGTGCTTCACCGGAGAAGAAGATGGTGGTTATTCCCATCAGGGAAGATGAATTTTGGTGCATGAAATCTATAGCCAAATGGGCAATGGAGGCAATGCACTCCCCCTCCCCATGCGGAGGGGGTTGGCTACGGCCAATGACGACGAACACCACCACGGCCACCCCCCTCCGGTGGGGGTGTGCGGCCAACCCCGTGAATGGGGGAGGCCGGCCATGGCCAAAGGGCCATGGCCGGCCAAGGCCAAAATGGCCATGGCCGGGCCATAGCCGGCCATGGCCGGCCTCTGGCCGAGGCCAGGCCGGCCTCTGGCCGAGGCCAGGCCGGCCTCTGGCCGAGGCCAGGCCAGGGGGCCAGGCCGGCCTCTGGCCGAGGCAAGGCCAGGCCAGAGTGGCCTGGCCGGCCTCTGGCCGAGGCAAGGCCGGCCTCTGGCCGAGGCAAGGCCAGCCTCTGGCCGATGCCAGGCCAGGCCAGAGTGGCCTGGCCGGCCTCTGGCCGAGGCCAGGCCAGTGGCCTGGCCGGCACTCGCAGTGGCCAGGACTGCCACTGGCCGGCCCTAGGCCAGCCTCGGCCAGGGCAGAGGCCCTGGCCGGGGGTGGAGGGTGCCAGAACTCTTGGTCAGCATTGGTCGACCAATTCGGGTTTTTTGGTCGACTAATTCAGCCGGAGGCCTTGTCAGTAATTTCGGCCCCAGCCATCTGCAAGGCTAGCCCATACGGGGCCGACGGCAGTCATTAGCGGAAAAATTCTCCTATAAGGGGGGAAGCGCCTGGATCCATACGGGAGCCAGCGACAAATTGCTTGCAGAAAAATCTCCACAAAGGGGGGGGGGATCCGACTTTGGCACGGCAACGGCTTAAACTCGGCAATGGCCAGGGATTGCTGAATATTTCACTAGTATCATAAGGGTACTATGTTGAAATATAATTTTTGAAAAATACGTTTTCATACGTTTTGAAAAAATTACGTTTTCAAAAACGCTTTTTCCGCTGCAAAGTACTATAAGAGTACTTTTATTTGATAAAGTGATGGGGAAATACTGAAAGTTACTCTAGATGGTGATTGGAAACGTAGCGACCTTTCCGATTCTAGGGTAACATCTTCAGTATTTTTCGAAAGTAACTTATCAAATTATAAATGTCGTTCCAAGTGGGAGTTGAAATTAGAACTATCCAAAAAGGATATTCTATTATCACTTCAAATGGGAATTATATTTTAAGAATTTTTCAATGCAATGTTTTTTGATCAAACCTTCGGTTTTGTATCTTTTGCAGCATTTTAAAAGTAAAATGTCTTCCGCTTCAAAGAATATCGTCGTTGAGTTAAACAGAAGTGAAAAACTCAACGGCGATAATTACAAACTTTGGTCCATCAAGATACAATACGTTTTAGAGGAGCAAGAAGTGCTCGAAACTCTAAAGAACGTAATGATTGAACCCGAGTTGGGCACTACGGCCCAACACAGACGAGACAAGGAAGCTTTTGATGCTTGGTCTCAGAAGAACAAGATAGCACGCATTACGTTATTAAGTAGTATGGCTGATGACATAATGCGCATCTTCCGAGCACATGACCTAGCCATGGACATATGGTCCAAGCTATAAGAGAAGTTCGGTGGCACATCGGTGTCCAAACTTCGCACCTTAACAATAAGGTTCGATTCATATAAGAAACGTCCAGATCATTCCATGGGGAAACATCTGCGATATATGGCGAATCTTATCTCGGAATTAAAGGACGCAGGTCATGTGCTCATTGATGAGCAACAAATCCAAGCAGTCACACGTTCCCTACCAAATGGGTGGGACCAAATGAAGATGCATCTCACTCACAATGAGAGCATCAAGAACTTCAGCGACGTTTCAAAGCACCTCGAATTAGAGGAAGAGCGGCTTGCGGCTGCCAAGCCAAGTGCAGAAGTGCACATGGTTGCTAGTTCCTCACATGGGGGAAAGAAACGGAAAGATCGTTCGAAGTTCACAAATGAACGTAAAAAGCAACCTGAGTCTACCGAGAAACCCAAACATAGGGGTGGGCACAAGAAATGGCACAAGAAGAAAGACTTGAAGAAGATCAAGTGCTTCAAGTGCAACAAGCTTGGTCACTATGCTCGTTCGTGTACGAGTGGAGGCGACGAGGTAACTTGTAAATATACTAGTTACATATGTGTTTCTAGTTCAATATTTCTTGTGGAATCTAATCCATTTTGGATAATTGATTCAGGTGCCACCGACCACATAGCCAGGGACAGACGGTCCTTCGTGGAGTATCACCGGATACCCCAAGGAACGAAGTGGATCTATGTAGGAAACAACACTCGTGTTGAAGTGAAAGGCGTTGGGACTTGCAAGCTAGTCTTGGACAACGGCCGCACTCTCCTACTTCATGATGTTCTCTTCGCTCCAGATATTCGAAGGAATATAATTTCTGTGGTCGTGTTAATGGGTCTTGGCTATAACTGGTTTTTTCATGATTGTAATGTGGACTTAAGTTGTAATAATACTCTTATTGGTACTGGGTTTGTATTTAAAGGATTTATTGTAATGAGTACAATGTATGATTCCTCGTGTAATGAAAATTTCCTTATTGCAAATTCTAAGACTTATGAGTCTGATGTGATTTGTTGGCACGCAAGGCTTGGTCATATTGGACCAACGCATATGGATAGACTTGCCAAACGTGGCCTTCTATCCAGTGTTTCAAAGGTTGAAATGTCAACCTGCGAACATTGCCTAGTGGGGAAATCTTGTCGCAAGCCGTTTGGAACCGGCACAAGGGCCGAGGTTCCATTACAGCTTATCCATTCGGACATATGTGGTCCGATGAATGTCAAGACAAGACGCGGGAAGTCCTATTTCATCACTTTTATTGATGAATTCACCCGATTCGGACAAATCTATTTGATATCCCACAAAAGTGAAGCATTGGCTTGCTTTAAAAACTATATGAGTTTAGTGGAGAATCAATTAGATCGCAAGATTAAGGTCTTGCGAACCGATAGGGGCGGTGAATATCAATCAACAAGTTTTAAGGAACTTTGTGATGAAAAAGGCATAGTACATCAGGTAACTATGCCTTATACTCCTCAACAAAATGGTGTTGCAGAAAGGAGAAATAGGACTTTAATGGAAATGGTCCGTTCAATGATGGCGCAAGCTAACTTGCCAATCACCTTTTGGGGTGATGCATTATTGACGGCCGCTTTCATTTTAAACCGCGTACCCTTGAAATCAGTTAGCTCCACTCCTTATGAGTTGTGGAACCAAAGGTCTCCTAACTTAAACATTTTGAAACCTTGGGGTTGTGCATCCTACGCACATATTTCCTCCCATAAGTATGGCAAACTTGGGCCAAGGGGAAGGAAATGTATCTTTATACGATACGCAGAAAACTCCAAAGGTTATATTTTTGTTAGTCAGGAAGACAATGGTGGGCTAATTGAGTTTGAGTCGAGGGATGTCACTTTCTTGGAAAACGAGTTTCCAAGACAGGGCGAGATAAGTCAGGACTTATCTCTATTTGAGATTTATGATCAAGAAGGATTACCTCATTCGAGTGGGAGAATTCTTGGTGAAAACGAAAATACGTTTCAACCTTCACCAATGATATCCATACTGGGGGTGGTGTGATTAAGAGTACTTCAGGGCTCCGTAGTTGTCCAGTGGAAATTTGTGGTCGGGAGTTGTATGCTGATTTCCTGGTGATTGAGATGCCCACTTTTGAAGCTGTGTTTGGGATGGACTGGTTAGCGATGTTTTGTACCACGATTGACTACAAATTAAAGAGGGTAGTCTTTCAGATTTCCGATCATCCATAGTTTGAGTTCAGAAATGGTAGTCGCACGTTAGAACCTGTAAGATTCAGAGCAACACCAGTAGAAGCAGAAGTGTTGGCAATGGCCATGGAGGCAGAGCCAGTCTTACCATGGTTGTGCGAGATTTCCCTGATGTCTTTCCTGATGACATTTATGGACTCACTCCTGATCAATCATTGGAGTTCACCATTGATTTGGTACCAGGCACGCAGCCCATTATGAAGGCTCCTTATCAGATGGCACCACCTGAGTTGGCTGAGCTTCGTAATCAGCTAAAGGATCTATCAGAGCGAGGGTTGATACAGGCAAGCGTGTCACCTTGGGGAGCACCGGTGCTTTTAGTGAATAAGAAAGATGGGTCCCGAAGGATGTGCATTGATTATAGAGAATTGAACAAGGTGACGATAAAGGACAAGTACACACTTCCTCGCATCGATGATCTCTTTAATCAGCTTGGAGGATCCCGAGTCTACTCAAAGTTGGACTTACGGAGCGGTTATCACCAGATAAAGGTTCGAGGGTCCGATGTTCCGAAGACAGCTTTTCGAACCAGTTATGGACATTATGAGTTTCTAGTGATGCCCTTCGGTGTGACTAATGCTCCAGCTACTTTTATGAGATTAATGAATCAGGTATTCTTTGACTATTTGGACAAGTTCGTGGTAGTCTTTATTGATTATATCCTAATATATTCAAAGGATGAGGAAGAACATGCAGAGCATATGAGGATTGTTTTGGAGAATTTGAGGCAACATCAATTATATGCCAAATATAGTAAGTGACAGTTTTGGCTGTCTAAAGTGGCTTTCCTGGGGCACATAGTTTCAGGAGAAGGTATATCAGTTGATCCAGAAAAGATGGCTACAGTGGAGAAGTGGCATGTTCCCAGATCGGTTTCAGAGATTCGGAGTTTCTTGGGATTGGCTGGCTATTACAGGAAGTTCATCAAGGATTTCTCCAAGATTGCGGCACCACTTACTCACTTGACTAAGAAGGATGTTGTTTATATCTGGTCTGAGGAATGTCAGCATGCATTTGAGGAGTTGAAGAGCAGGTTGACTACTGCACCAGTCCTGACGATTCCAGATCGTTCTGGAGGATTTGAGATTTTCTGTGATGCTTCTGGCAAAGGGCTGGGATGTGTCTTACATCGGCATGGACGTGTGGTGGCTTATGCCTCTAGACTTCTGAAGGTGCATGAGCTAAACTACCCTACGCATGACCTAGAGCTGGCGGCCGTGATTTTTGCCCTAAAGCCATGGAGACACTTTTTGCTAGGGGAGCATGTCAAGGTGTACACCGACCACAAGAGTTTGAAGTATATGTTCACCCAGAAGGAGCTCAATATGAGACAACATCGGTGGCTTGAGCTGATGGCAGAATATGATCTCGATCTCCAGTATCAGCATGGGAAGGTGAACGTAGTTCCTGATGCACTCAGTAGATATCCAGCTGTAATGAGGTTGACCTCTCAGCCTCAGCTCCAGTGGGCACTGCGACAGATGGAGATAGAGGTAGTTCTTCCGGGCATCAAAGCAACCATGTTGAACTTGCAGGTCTAGTCCGATCTGGTGGACAGGATCAAGGCCGCACAGTTTGGAGATGAAAAGTTAAAGAGGATCCGAGAACAGGTAGAGGCCAGTCTTCGGACCGATTTCCACATTCATGAAGATGGCTCGCTTAGAGTTGGGACTCAGCTATGTGTGCCAGCTGGTACTATTCGAGAGGAATTGCTTAGGGAGGCCAATAGTTCCCCTATTCAATTCATCTAGGAGGGACAAAGATGTGCCGCGACCTGCGACAGCATTACTGGTGGCATGGGATGAAGCGCAGTATAGCCAGAAGTGTGGCCTCGTGCTTGGTATGTCAACAGGTGAAGGCCAAACACCAAAGAGTTGCAGGTCTGTTGCAGCCTCTCCCCATTCCTGAATGGAAGTGGCAACACGTGACGATGGATTTTGTGACTGGGCTACCTCACACACCCAAGGGAAATGATGCAATTTGGGTAGTCGTTGATCGCTTGACCAAATCTGCACACTTCATTCCCTTCCTGGTTGGACAATCTACCGAGTATTTAGCTCGAAGATACATGCAGGTAAAAACCCCTTCGTCACCATTACATTTTCTATAGTTGGTAGTGTGAGGTGTTTAACATAATGTTCTATGCAGGATATTGGGAGGCTTCACGGAGTTCCTGTTTGTATAATCTCTGATCGGGATACCAGATTCACCTCACATTTTTGAAGGAGTTTGTAGTCTAGTTTGGGGACTCATCTCAAGTTTAGTACCGCATATCATCCTCAGACAGATGTACAGTCTGAGCGAGTTATTCAGATCCTCGAGGACATGTTGATGGCGTGTATGTTAGACCTTAAGGGATCCTGGGAAGATCACTTGCACCTGGTGGTGTTTGCTTACAACAATAGTTATCAAGCAAGCATTGGAATGGCACCATTCGCTGCTCTGTATGGAAGGAAGTGCAGATCGCCTCTAAGCTGGGACGATGTTGGGGACCGTGAACTCTTAGGACCTGACTTGGTGGTGGAAGCAATCGATGTGGTATGGACAGTCAGGGAGAATCTTCGTATCGCTCAGTATCGCTATAAGCATTGGGCAGATACAAAGAGGCGTCCATTGGAGTTTCAGCCAGGTGATTATGTGTTCCTGAAGATCTCCCCGACACGTGGCACGGTTCGATTTGGTAGACGAGGGAAGTTGAGCCCGAGATTAATTGTCCCTTCGAGATCTTGGCTCGTGTTGGTGAAGTTGCCTATCACCTTGCATAACCTCCAACCCTTGAAGGCGTCCATGATGTGTTTCATGTATCTCAGCTTCAAAAATATGTGGGAGACCCTAGTCACATCATGGACTTCTCAGAGATTGAAGTGCACCCAGACCTGACTTATGAACAGCAACCAGTGGCCATCCTAGATCCGAGACAGAAGATACTGAAGAAGAAGGCCATTAGTTTAGTAAGAGTTATATGGCAACAAGAATCTCCTGGTGAGTCCACCTGGGAGCGCGAGAACGTGATGAGAGACAGATACCCTCACCTGTTTATGTAAGTATATTAACCTTGTATCAATGTCTCTTTTAATAATCTTGAGTGCAAAAATTTTGTGAAGATAGTGGTATAAGGTAATACATAAAGAGCCCTGGGAATTAGAAGTATTTCTCTTCTTAGACTAGAACTCTTGGACTTCGAAAGTTCGAGGACGAACTTTAGTTTAAGGAGGGTAGGATGTTATGGCCTGTTTAGCCCTATACGGCGACTGATACGGTAGCCCTCTACGCACGAGTGGAGGGAGTATATTGAGTCGATAAGAAGTGAAATGGCGTGTATGTGGTTGGTGTAAGTCGTGTAATTCCGTGGAGAGAGTTGGGGCATTTTGGTCCATTGGCTATAAAGGTGGAAGTGTGTGTATAGTAAAAGTGGGTGTGTAAAGTAATGTCATATTTGTAAATTTTTGAAAGAGTGAGTTAGGGTGTGAGGGACTAGTGTGAAAAGGGATGGGTTTAATGGCACACTCGTAAATTTTTAGAAGGGGCAAGGACAAAACAGTCATTTGGCCTAAAGCTGCTGAGCGTACATCGTGAAGTTGTGTGTGTATAAAGTAATGGCAAACTTGTAAATACTTGAAACTTGAGGGGTAATTTTGGAAGGGTATTATAGTCATTTTGGGGGTGTGCATTCTTATCCTAAAGAAGAATCTAGTGCTAGATATTTTCATGGAGAATTCTACTCTCTTCTTTCATTCTCTTCTCTTTTCTTCCCATTTCTATTCTCATCCCTTTTCTCCCCTAGGGTGGCCGAACCCTCCCTCTCCGCTTTTCATTTTATCAAGCCTCCCAAAAACCCTAATTTTCTTTCCAAACGTTCAAGGAAACCCTAGCTTTTCAAGGAGAAAGGAAGGAGAAAGAAGAGAAAGAGAAGAGAGAAAGGAGAAGGGGATTCATTGAGGTAGAATTCTAACTATTGTTATGGGATTTTATTTAGGGTTTATGAGGATATTATGATGTTATCTATATGGCTCATGCTCTGGAATTCATGTGTCATGTGTGCAAAACACCAAAAAGATTCAATTTTTCCTTGTTTTCTTAGCAAAACCCATCCTCCCTGAAATCTTGAAATCAAGCTGAAAGTTTTTGCTTGTGTTATGGTTTCTGTAGTTGCAATAACTTTCTGAAAAAAATATGGAGAGGTAGCTCTTGAAGTCTTACCCCAAATTCATATAAAAGTTGTCATATGTTGAGTTCAATAAGTAGGAGTAAAAATTCAATGTTTGCAAGATGTCTGAAATTCTGTCAAGCTGTACACAGTTTAGCAAAATGAGGACTATGACCTTCACACTCTATGGTTTTGCTGATCTTGGTCTTGTTGGACGCTTAAGATGTTTTTCTAAAAGTTCATCAGAGTGCTTATATGTCGACATTCTGGCTCCATTATGATTAAAATTGGCTTTTAATACAGGTCCAGAAAACTGTCTGAAAAATAGATTTGACACACTTTACTAAATAATTCACTATAAATCATGTACTTCATATTTCTGCATGAAACTTTATGGGTGAACCCAGGACTAATATCTCTCCAACTTTCATTCTTTGAGTTTTGTCAAATTCACAAGAGAAATGGGTTAAAAATGATGTCCTCCTAGCTGTTCTTGAAATTTCAGTATGCTGGATGGTGTTCAGTGAAGTTGGAAATGTGTGATATTGCTAATTTTCACTCCAAATGCATGACTGATGTTGATGCATGTATGTAAGATTAGTTAAGCTATTAGTTATAAAAAATGATGATATGATTCTCTTCATTTATGTGACGCTCATTATATGTTTGTTGAAATGCCTGAATGAACTTGAGATTGAAGAAACTTGGAAACTGGCATTTTTAATTCGTGTGACATGTATTACCCATGAGAAATTGTGTATGATCAATGATATGATGATACATGGCATGACAACTGGGGTGACTCGATCTGCTCTAAAGCAGGTGAGCATTCTGGTATGGGGATGGGGAAAGTTTGGGTAAAACTTAACTATAAGAGGCTGGACTGAGAAGTTGGAGAAAGTGATATGTGTTACGTGTATTGTATATGGACGACATGTATACACCCATGAGGGGATGTATGAGGGTCTATGGACCTCAGATGTTGCGTGCATGAAAGCATGTACGAAGGGAACCTTTTTCATGTGTGAAAAGGACCACTCGATAAGTGGAAAAAGTCACTTTATAAGCGCATAAAGGCACTTGATAAGTGCATAAGGAAGAGGATAAGGAATAGTGCTAATATAGTCTAATAAGCTTATATGTAGTTATTTCCTACAATAACTACCCCAAGGCCTATAAATAGGACCCAAGGGTATGGCTTTCAAGGCTAATCCTTCATGCCATAAGTTTGCATAAGGCAACCTTCTTTCCTCTTCTCCCTTCCAATAAGTTCTTCTTCCAAATAGAGATTTAGACGGTGAAACGCTGCTTTGATCCTCTGTGACAAAGTATCGACTGTTGTGGCGAATCCAAGGGCGAAGTTCAGAGACTATAGCGAAGCATACGCTAACGTAAGTCTCCTCTCTTTCGATCCTCTATCATCGCATGATGGGATCCTACATTGGTATCAGAGCCACACGGGTTCGCCCCGGTCTCACCGATGAATGACGCGTTGTCTCTTTCATGAATGAATTTTCCTTCCATTATGGATATGGTAGGAGCGCATCGTGACGGAGAGAACATAAAAGTTGTTCTTTTCACGTTAGGGTCTTTTCCCATTACGGATATGTCAGGAACTCTCCGTGACGGGAAGAACTGACCGTTCATCTCGCCAAACTCGCACTCCTCATGGATGCTGAGTCTCCATTCAATAGGGAATGTGAACTCTCTTCATGTAGAGCGTGAAGTTTGCGGCCTTGAAAGTGTGTTATTTTTTTGGCACACGGCCATTAAAGCATAACCACTTTCTCAATGAACGGGTGTCTCATCGGAGAAGATGGTGGTTACAAAACTTCTCATCGGAGAAGAAGATCTCTTTGGTGCATGATCACCATGGCCATGCAGGTAATGGTGGCTATGCACCCCCTCCCCATTGGGGAAGGGGTTGGCTTCGACCAATGACAACCAAAACCACCCCCCACATAAGGGGGGTGTGCGGCCGGACTCCAAGGAGGCCGGTCGGGGCCTCGGCCAGGCCGAGGCACCCTGGCCGGCCCTGGCCAGCCCTGGCTGGCCCTGGCCTTGGCTCGGCCAGGGCTGAGGGGCCGGGGCCAGGGCCGGCCCTGGCCTTTGCCAGGGCCAGGGCCAGGGCAGAGGCACCCTGGACTCTGCCAGGGCCAGGGCCGGCCCTGGCCGAGGCCAGGGCCAGGCCGGCCCTGGCCGAAGCCTGGGCCAGGCCGAGGAGGCCGGCCAGGCCTCGAAGGGGGGTCCTGCATGGCCAGCCCCTACGGGGCCGTCGAGAGTTGCATGCGGCAAAACCCACTGCAGGGGGAATCCGGCCTTGGCACGGCCACGGCTTGATCACTCCATATTTTACACCTTTTTTCTGCATGTTTGCATGCCATTTTGATTGCTCGAATCGCGTTTTTCACGATTTTTCGGCAATATTGCGATGCTTTTCACGATTTCTTGTTTTTGTC
This sequence comes from Scilla litardierei, assembly GCA_030789695.1. NCBI lineage: Eukaryota > Viridiplantae > Streptophyta > Magnoliopsida > Asparagales > Asparagaceae > Scilla > Scilla litardierei. Next base: position 134,278,134 of record CM061140.1, on the reverse strand, counting down.
GAATTTCAGGAGATTTGGAGCAATTTGGAGTGATTCTGAGATGCACCCACTCTGGAGTGTCACCCGTGACTCTTATGAGGGGAATTTTGCTATTGGAGAGGAGTGGAAGAAGAAAGAACGTCGTAGAAGCGACGAGGGAGCAAAAATACGAAGATTGGGCATTTTCAGCATGTCACTCGGTCGAGTGAAGGAGTCACTCGGCCGACCATCGAAAGCCCGCTCGGCCGGCCAGATCGGACACTCAACAGACTGAGTATCAGCGTGCACTCGGCCGACCATAGCCAGCCCACTCGACCGAACCACGAAGACACCACTCGCCCGAGTGGCATCAAGACGAAGGCAAACGAAAAGTCCCAACTTACTGTAATCTGTCAGTATTGTCCCGAGTTCCGACTCGGCCGAGTGAAGAAGTCCCCTCGGCCGAAGCAAAGAAAGTCACTCGACCGAGTGACTGCTGAGGAGCCGACCCCCAAAAGTCCGAAGTTACTGGAATTTGTCAGGGTTTGTCACTCGGCCGAATGACATTTGTGACTCGGCCGAGTGAGCCGTGCTGCCTGTAGCGTAAATTGCGATTTTGAGGCTGCGCAAGGGCAATTTCGTCACAGTTATTTAGGCGATTTTGGGGGGTATTTAACCCCAGTTTTTAACCTAGTTTAGAGAGTTTTTTCAGAACTTTTTGCAGCCTTTTTTTTAGATTACTTTTTAGGAGATTAGATTTAGTTCTTTTGGGAGAGATAAAAGTGTTATTTTGTTGGATGCTATTGAATCTTAATTAGTTTGTCTCTCTCTCTATCAAAAACCTCATTTTTATTGATATATTGAATATTGCAATGAATTCTATTGATTTTATTTGTGAATTTCCATTGAATTGCATTATGAATTGTGAGTAGTTTTATCGTCTTAGGGCGTAGGGATGAACCCTACGAACCCTATTTCTAATTTGTGATGAATTGGTGAAATTATTGCTAGAATTGATTAGGGTTAGTTTGGGATTGATTTAATACGAATAGCTAGGGATTCATACCGATTGGGATTTGCAAGAGATTGGATCCCAACTCGATAGGAAGCCCTAGAAATTCGAATTGGGTTACAATTGGATTTCTCCAGAATCGGTTTGCAAGAGATTGGACCGAAACTAGAGTTTTCGATTGCAATTCTATACCAATACCCGTTTGCAAGAGATTGGACGGGTAGGAATTATCCCAACCTAGGTCGTAGCTCGAGTTTGCACGAGAGTGGGCTCAAGATACGATTGAACGATGATGTTGTTCTTCACGCTAGCCCGCCTAGGTTAGGGTTTGCAAGAGATTGGACCCTACCCTAGGTTTGCTATAGACCGGCAATAGCGCGAGAGCGTGAGCTTGGTTCTACATTTAGTTGCAACTAGTTCACCTGAATTTCAAGTCTAGCAATTGTGAAACCTACGAATCACAATGACGAGATACGGTTTGTAGCGGGGATTCCCTACCCCTAGGCGTTTTTATTAATTTGATATTTCCTTTATACAATTGAACGACTGTGACCGCTTTATTGCGAACATTTCTCGACTGTTCTTATAGCCAGGTGAATTGAAGAAGACACTGTCATTTGCCCTCCTCGTGTTCGATACCCGCTCGTCGCTACATCGTGCGCTTGCGGTAAGACTAGCGAGTCGCTCGCCCCGGGTGCGTATCCGGGGCGTCGATCAAGTTTTTGGCGCTGTTGCCGGGGAAGGCGATAGTGTTTGATTCTACCTACCTAGCTATTTCTTCTTCTTCTTTTTTGTTCCATTATTTCTATTTTTATTTTACCCTTCCTTTGTGCTAACTATTTCTTTGAAACTCTGTTTTCCCTTGCATGTACACGAGATCCATGGCGAACCCTGAAGAAATACTATACGATCCGGAGATCGAGCGTACATTGAGGAGTATTCGAGCGGAGAAGAGACCCGATACGGAAGGGAATTTTATGACCCATCCTGAGACACCCGAAGAATTGGCGGCACGAATGGCGAGGATCATTTCCATTAGAGATAGGCTTCGGCCTAAGACTTCTTCCACGACCTCGTCCATAGCTATGCCGAAGTTGGCGGCCGACAAAAATTTCGAATTGAAGACCGGATTGGTAGTTCTGATGCAGCAAGACCCTTTTCATGGGAATTCCCATGAGAACCCTCATTACCACATCCAGCCCTTCCTATCAAAATGTGCCACCTTCCAAATGCCGGGCGTCTCCATAGATGCTATCAGACTATGCCTCTTCCCCTTCACACTCAAGGACAAGGCCTTATATTGGTTGAGGACGCAAGCTGAAGGGATCTTCACCACTTGGGATGAATTGGCGAGTGCCTTCGTCGATAAATTTTACCCACCCTCCAAGACGGTGAAGATAAGAAGTGCTCTCATGTCCTTCAAGCAAGGACCACATGAGACTCTCTATGAGGCGTGGGAGCACTTCAAGGACTTGCAACATCAATGCCCCCATCACAACATTGAAGATTGGGAGCTTGTCCACAGTTTCTACAATGGACTCCAACCGGGCACAAAACAGATTATTGATGCTACCGCAAACGGAGCCATTTTGTCAAAGACCCCTGATGAAGCTACGGCCTTGCTAGAGGAGATGGCCTCCAACAACCAACAATAGGGGGACGAGCGAGGACATTCTTCATCCTCCTTGAAGCCCACGAGTATCTATGAGGCCAAGGCCGTGGCGGAGCTTGCTAGCAAATTTGACTCTCTCCACAAGGTAGTGGAGAGGTTGGAGAAATACATTACCGAGCCGCAAGGAGCCCCTACTACATCCGCACCGACAAACCATATGAGTGATTGGAAAGACCAATCCCAAGCCATGTATGTAGGAGGAGAGCAAGGAGAAGGAGCTTTGGAGCAAATTCAGTATGTTGCGGGGAATTCCGGATATTGGGCCAACCCGGCCGCTAGAAACCATTCGGGTTTTTCCTATGCTAATAATGATGGTGCCTTGAACCCCCCGCCTCAACAACCTCCTCAAGCTCGGGCTCCACCACCACAACCGAATTATCAACCAAGGGGGCCATCGCAACAAAACTTCCCACCTAGGAACCAAGTTGGACCTTATAGGCCACCCGGGTATAATCAAGGTTGGAGAAATCCCAACCCCCCGCAAGCTCAACCACGTTCGGATTTTGAAGCTAAGGTGGAGGAGTTTATGGCGGAGCAGAGAAAGATTAACGCCACGTTGAAGGCGGGACAAGATTCTCTCACCACCGTCGTCGCTCAAATTGGGGAGCAACTTGCGTTGCTCAATAGAAACAACCAACAATTGCCGGCTCAACCCGAGCCAAATCCACAGGGCAACACCAGCCATATCAACGCGGTTGTTGCGGTTACGACAAGGGGTGGGAATGATACCACTCCCCCCATGACTCAAATCAAGGAACCCGTGGTGGAGATTCTAGAAGAGAGCGAGTCGGTAATTAAGGTGGAAAAGGAGAAGGAGCTGCAAGAAGGAGCAAAATCTAGAGAGGAGGATCCTATTGATCAGCGCCGATTCATGCCACCGGTGCCTTTCCCTCAAAGGCTAGCTGGAGCCAAGATTGAGAAGAGGCTAGCCAAGTTCCTCGAATACTTGAGAGGGGTGAGCCTCAATATCCCTGTCCTTAATGCCATAGTGGAAATCCCATCCTACGCGAAGTTCTTAAAGGACTTGATTACGGGAAGAAAAAGGAAAGAGAAGATCATGCTAGCGGAACAAGGAACTTGGTTTACTAGGAAGGAGAAGGAGCCCGCCAAATTTAAAGATCCCGGGAGTTTCCGGATTCCTTGCACACTTGGAGGCGTCCCCCTACAAAAAGCATTGGTTGTTTTGGGCGCTAGTGTGAGCCTCATGCCTCTCACCATGTTCTGGAAGTTGAATACCGGTACGGATTTAAAGCCAACCGACATGAGGATTCAACTCGCAGACGGTCGGATTACAAGGCTGGTTGGGATCGCAGAGAACATCCCACTCCAAGTTCCGGGAGGTACATGCTTGCCTTGTGATTTTGTGATCATGAACATCAAGGAGGAGGGTGACACATCGCTCATACTTGGACGCCCATTCCTCGCCACCGTCGGTGTAATCGTCGACATGCGGGAAGGGACTCTTACCTTAAATGTCGACAACATTGAAGTCGAGCTTCATATACCAAAGGCTATGAAGCACATGCCGTATCATGAGGAGCTAGATTACTTGGACCTCCTTGACGAGGTCATTGAAGAGGCTATCCCATACTTCATCGGTGCACTCCATGATGGCGGCTTCGAAGAAGGCCAAGATTTGGTCGAAGAAGAGAAGATAGAGGACTCTCCCAATAGCTCTACGGCGAATGATGATGGCGACGCTGATGTCACGAGAATACGGGAGCTTTGCAAGCTCTCGACATTGAAGAATTCGAAGAAAGCTCCACCGATTCAAAGATCGGTGTCACCGGCGAAGTTAAGGACCGGAACAAGCTCAAGCTTGGGGGAGCCATCCCCCAACATTGCCCAAGATGAAGGGACGCTGAGGAAGACCATGCACCACCACGATCCAAATCCGAGCGGTCTTCCCGGCAAGTTCGACGGGTGCATCTCATATGCACCCAACATCACGCGTTAATATAAAATCCAAGGGGGTCGAGCTCAAGACCTTAAACGAGCGCTTGTCGGGAGGCAACCCGACGGTTTTTGCATTATTTTTATTTGGTTTCTATTTTTATTTTAGACTTTATTAGTGTTTTGAGTCTTTTTACCCATAAAAATCGTGACAACGGGTCTTAATTTCTATGACAGGAGAGGAGAAAAGGAGATCTCTCATATAGAGGAAGATAGAGACAAGGAAGAGCGCTCCAGGAATGCGCTCAGGCCTTGGGAGGAGGAAGAAACCAACTGGAGAAAGAAAAACAGAGAGTAGATCGAAAACGGAGCGCCAAAGCAGAAAACATCACGTCACTCGGCCGAGTATCATATGCGGCTCGGCCGAGCAAATGACCCCATTCGGCCGAGTATCATATGCGGCTCGGCCGAGAAAATGACCCCATTCGGCCGAGTGGGGCACCAACCAGGGAATTCTGCGCAACCAACTCTCTGTCTTTTTTGTGCATTTCATATTAACTGCCACTCGGCCTAGTACGTTTAGTCACTCGGCCGAGGGAAACGGATACCCTCCTAGCCTAAAAATTGTCGAGTAGCTTGTGCCACTCGGCCGAAGGAGTTTTCTCCCTTCGGCCGAGTGAACAGAAGCCACTCGGCCGAGTCGTAAGTGGTGGGGAGAAATTTAATTTTTTTACGTTACGTCACTCGACCGAGCAACATAGTCACTCGGCCGAGTCGTAACTACCCATATATATATATCGCTGTGGGCTCGGCGCGATTTTCGAAACGCCTAATCCCCAATTTTGCCCGAGCCAAGCGACTTTTCCCCTCCCCTCACCCGCGACCACTGCCCCCTCTCCCGAATCACCTCGCCGCTGGCCCCACTCATCCGACCACCGCCGAGCACCGACCGCCGACGCCCCGACCTTTGGCGAGTACCCTCGCCGTTGGCCGACCCCCTATCGCCTTGATTTGCCCCCAAACTCCATTTTTCTCCTATTTTGATCGATCTGTAGACTCATTGATCCCAAAAATCAAATTAATTTGTTTATCTATCTATTATACCACATCTCCCCCATGTATTTTGAATATTATCCATTGATATCGTTGTTTGATTTGCAAGCTATCTTGGGGGAGCTTTGGGGAGCTTCAGGACGCGTTTTCGGCTTCGTGGAGGCGGCGCTCTTCGCACGCACTCACTGATTTGCACTCGCGGCATGTTCAGGTACACTCGTTCCTTTTATTGAGCACGCCGCATTATATTTTTGTTGGGTGAGCACTCGCGGCACACATGCCGCCCCGTACTAGGCCACGCACGCGAGGAGCCTCTTCCAAGCGGAAGAGGACAGATGATGCCGGTCCCTCTCACGCTAGGGAGGAATCCCCTCCACCTAGTCCACCACCCCCATACAGCCGCTTCCCGCTGATCCTATCCATGCACAGCCTATCCCCGCCGATCCTGTCCCACCACCGGCTCTCGCTGTCGGGCTGCTGGGGATCACGTTCAGAGACGACGCACAGCACGTCTGATTTGAGCGTATCACTCAGCGTTCGATAGTACCCTCTAGGTTCGCACATTTAACAGACCTTGACCGCCTAGGGGTACTAGAGGGGATGCTCATGTTGTACGACAACGTGGGTTGGCGTGACTTCTTGTCTGTGTCGGCAGACACCTACGTCCGTCCGACACTCGAGGTTCTTAGCTCGATAGCCCGGACCCCTAGAGGATGCACATTTCGCCTGATGGATCGAGAGTGCGAGGTCACTCTCGCCATGCTTCGTGCGTTCTTCCAGTGGCCCGATGTCCCCGTCCCTGACCGAGCCTACGCACCCACTCACATCCCATCACCGTCGTTTGACACTTCCACGTTCTGGACACGTATCACGGGCTCCTACCATGGCTTTGACCCTAGTAGGGCCAAGGCCTCAGCCATCCTGCATCCCTGCCTCCGCATAGCCCAGCGCCTCATGGCGACCACTTTCTTGGCGAGGTACGAGCCTGGGACGATGTCTACGCCTGAGCTCTACATGCTTTACACGATGACTCACCCCAGAGTTCTGGATAGGGGTAGCGACGACCTGGTCCCCACCGTTGAGATTGATATTGCTAGCTGGTTTTTAGACCGCATCATCATTTTGGTGAGTGCTCACTCACCTATTTGCTGCGGCGGTCTGATTACTCTGCTAGCCTTGATGACCGACGTGGACCTACCTGCTGACCTTCGACGAGCCCCGGGCCCCACTACACTATCGATAGACATCATGGCCTGGATGAAGATGCTTCGTCCCCATGGCCAGGGGCACTGGGTGTGGTTGCACGGTCCTTTTAGTGCCGACTACATGATCCTCCCGAGCCTCGCTCGGACACATATAGGACCGGCCCATGAGGATTGGATCCCAGTGATGGATCTCCTCATCCCAGCTGCCTACGTACTTGAGGCTAAGGGCACTGAGCAGGCACCCCATGCACCCCCTGCACCTCCTGCTGACCTCGTGATCCCTCAGCCCGTGCCTGCACTGACTGCACCTCCCGACACTTCTGTCCCCACTTCTGTCAGTGTCGGGAGTTCCCTTACTGAGTCGTCCACCACGTCCACCACGTCTACCACCACCCCCACCATTGCTGTGCCTATCTCGGTTGAGCCTATTTCCTCACTTCTTTCCGAGCGTCCACCCACTATCCTTGAGAGTGGCGAGCCTTCCTTCCCTGCTGTTGTGCAGTCCCTATCCAGCTTGCTGTCCGCTGGGGTGTCACCTTTTGGTCCCCACACTTCCTCCCCAGTGGTCGACCCTTCTGTCTCCGCCGCAGCTGTCCTATCTGAGAGTATCATGACGTCTGTCCTCACACCTATGTCACCGACCTCTCTTGCTGCCTCGTCACCGATTTTGTCTTCCACCACTACTGCTGCTGCCTCCTCGTCCCAGCCTGCGCCCCAGCCTCGCACTGAGGCTGGGCATCCACTAGTGAGCACAACACCCTTCCCGCACTTTCCTGCTGGTCCGATTACCTACTCCACCCGTGTGCGGCAGCCCCGTCCTTCACAGCCTAGACCTGTTCGTCCCTCCGCTCCACCACCCCCTGACACTCTACTTCAGAGCATTCGTGCTCTTGAGGGGGTGGTGAGTGGACTCAGGGGCGACTTTAGGGCTCTCCCTGCCACGGTCAGCTCCGTGGAGTCCCGCGTCGCCATGCTTCCCGATATTCAGGCTTGCCTGAATCAGATCCTGGCGCGACTCCCTCCACTACACCCACCCACCCAGCCGACACCTCGACCACCACCTCCACCACCACCTCTGCCACAGGACGGAGATGGTACAACATCACCAGCTTAGGCACACCCTTAATGCCATTGATCTTTCTTGTCGTTATGCTGCCCATTCTCTGCTGGTCCTTTCGATATATTTTTAGCCCCCTCCTCCCCGCACTATTTTTTTCCCTATCTTGCTCACATCATTTTATATCCTTTTTGGGAGAGAGAGAGAGTATTTTTGGTGACACATATCTGCATCACTCTGATCTTTGCATGCATCCCATCCGCATCATATTTTCATTTTATTTTTTCCTTTTTTTATTTCTTTTTATCATGCATGCATCCTCACCCACCCCACCCATTACCCGTCTCTCGGTGTGCCACACTTTGCACATTGAGGACACTGTGCACTTTAGCTTGGGGGAGTGAGTTCTCACACTTTTTGCTTTCATCACCTTTATTTTTAGTTTTTGCACGTTTTTCCGCTTTTGCACCCATTTTTCATCACTTTTTCATTTTTTACCATGCATCACGTTTTTTCTTATTTTCTGTGTGTGCTGCATTGTAAATAATTCTGTTTTCTTTTATCTTTATTTCTTTCATCTTTTGCTAGAGATGATTTTTCTGTGATGACGATGACGTGGTGTTAGCTTTTCTCTATATGCTTGCTAATTTTGTCATGTCATAGCTTTTGTTTCTGATATCATATGCTATGTTCTGCTTTGCATTTAGAAATAGTAACCCACTTCTTTTTTCCGTATGAAAATGGATGAAATTCTATTATTAGCTGATGTCTGATGATTCATATGTATGCTATCGTAGAAAACACACCAAGATTCACGCATTGACTGCTTATATCTGGAGTACTGCTTTCTTTTCTCATATCACTTCTTATTGCATGATTTGTACACTTCACTTCGGGTTGATTGAATGTTTGCTAGCATTGATATATCTGGACTAGTTTGCTTTTTGAGATCAAACTGAGTAGATTAAATTACCCTGCTGAAGTTGTCATGCACGTCCTATATAATGAACCGAGAGATACATTTATTTCTTTCTCCACATATCTTGAACATTATTTCTCTATTTAAAATTCATTGGTGAATCTCCCCTTAGCAATTCTATTATTGGCATCCCCCCGTTATTATATCCCATGCTCCAAATTCCCCAAAACCAAAAGGAAAAAAATACTTGTATATCCTTCTCTTTTGATTTGAGATCATTTGTGTATATATGTTATGCAATGAAAAAAAAGAGAGAAAAAGAAAAAGATTTGAGAAAAAGAAAAGAAAAGAGAAAGGAAGTTCGAAAACGATCTCATCTCATACCCTTTCTCTCTTTCTTCCCTTTTTTTGCTTTTATTTTTATTTCTTTGATTTTTGGAGCTTCAAAAGAAACGGAGAATGTAAATATAGTTTTGTTTATGCCACCACGCTTTTGGATAAGCTTGGGGGAGGGGATCCTATGATGTGTGAGAGAGTGACTACTTGACGGCGCATGACAACCTAGGCTAAGTAATATTTTATACTCGGTGAGATTGCTTAAAGTTTTACGAAGTCCAGAAATCTACGCTTAGCATTCATTTCATGAAAACCACACTTTTCTATTCTTACTACTCTATTGTGTGATATCTCTTATACTCCTTATAGAAAGCATTCAATTGAAAAGTGTGTGATCTACGATATTGTATACCGCTTTAGATGCTTCAGACGATGTTACTTCTAGAAGTATTCCATTCTTCATGCTATATTGATATTCTTGGGTTTTCTATTTCAAATGCACCATTATACTATGATATCGAGATAAAAGTCTTTGACATGTGTTTTACATTCGATGCGTGCTATATGAGTAAGCAAAACCCACGTCCTGAGAAAAATGATGTAGCAACTTCCCTCTTCGTTTTCTATTTTGTTTTTCGTTTTTCATTTTCCAACTTTCCATCGTATCTATTTTTTTTATCCACCGGGTTCGCTTTTTTACTCATCTTCCTCGAGGACGAGTAAGAGGTAAGCTTGGGGGATTTTGATCACTCCATATTTTACACCTTTTTTCTGTTGGGTTTTCTGGGACCCTTAGGGCACAAAAACTCTATGCACGTCCTAAGTCGGACGGAACATAGACAGAAATAGCAGCGGAAAATAATCATGGTAATCTAATTAACATTTAACCCTAAGGTCCAAGACCCTAATCCAAGATCTATGCCGACTTGGGATGGGTCTGACCATCCCAAGAAGGATCTAGCCTACTGCGATTAAATTAAACTATGCTAATAAACACATGCCCGAAATCTCAACCCTGGGGCAGGCGAGATGTTCCGCGCCATCTTCCGAGCCGCTCCCGTCCCACGCTGATCCGCTCCTCGAACCACTCCCTGAACCGCTCCTCGAACCGCTCCGTATCCTGAGGCGATCAATCCCGTGTCGCCGAGCCAACCACGCGCTGAAGAAAGTTTCACGCGAGTGAAACCTCCGCCTAGATTTCGGATCTGAATCCGAACTCCTTTGCGGCTTTGCTAGAGCCCTCAGGAGCAAGGCAGAAATTTATAGGGAGAGGAGAAATATTAATTTAGCTTAGATCCGAGCGTGCTTCAACATTTACGAGAGCCGCTCAGATCTAGAGCTTGGGACGAATTATGAGGAAGTGGGAGGGCCTATATTTATAGAGGCGGCTGACTCTCCCCTTTTCTCCACAACCGAGGTGGGACTATTAATTTGGGATTAATTAAATCAAGTTAGTTTGCCTTTCACAAAGGACAAACTTCCTCGAATTTTAACTCCCTCACTGTTGAGCTTCAATGTTGGTACAACCTACCAAATCGAAGAGGGTTCAACGGTGAACGTGTAGGAAAAAACGGCTCGTCAATCCGAGTCCGTTTGACCCTTCAAACAATTGTCCAAAGTTAGCCAAAAGTCATGCTTCTCTTAGAAACGTAGCCGTCAGGAAAATCCTAGGTTTCATAAAACCCTAACCAAAAAATTCGGGCTTGGTGGGCCTCCATTTTCGCTGGTTTCAGCCCAACAGTTTGGGCTGACTTGTTTTGGCTATAACTTGTGCATTTGGACTCCGTTTTTGACGCGGTTTGAACCTGCGTTTAGAGCGGGACGATCCCGTCATCTAGGTAACCTTTTCAATGCATTTATTTAATTAAATATAGTCTTAAAAAATTTAAGACACATTTAATCTCTTTTGCATCATATGCAAATTAGTCCCTATCTAGGCTTAAATTTTCATTTGCATCAAATACAAATGATCCAAGGGCATATTCCTCTACATCTCCCTCTTGCACTCAGGATCATTTATCCCGAATGCAGGAGATGATTGCAAACATCTTTTGCAATATTTTATCCCTTGCATCAAATGCAAATTATTCTCCCTAACTAATTTCTACCTATTACTAGACGAAGGTCATACTCTGTGTGAGACCCTACAGCCCGACCCTTACAATAGGTTGGGCTCGAAGCCCTATACGGTAGTGACCACGAGCACTGGTTGCCGTCCATGCTTCAAGAATCATCATTATGTGGTTGACTCATAGACATGAGTATTGTCAGGACTACCCTGACTGTTTCCGTGATGAATTCCGCAGTTATAGTCTCTTCGTCTAAACTATGTCGTATAGATCAAGTCTAGGGCACGGTCAAACTGTCAACCCCAATAACTTGACTCCGGTTAGTTTCTATCGATCTTTTAGTCAAAAATGTTGGACTTCTTCCAACATACTCTGGCCAGAGTTTTTACTAAAGACCGAACTAACCCTACGACACTAACTCCCATTGACCGGGAGAGACGAATTCTCTCTTGATCATTACTCTCCTCATACGCTTCAAGTGTCACCCAATCAGAAGACCTTTCGACAGGCCTTGCCTCGAAGCTAGGTCAGTTGATCTAAGTGGCACCATTCACGCACAGGTTCGTCAAAATGACCTCAAGTCAAAAGACCAACTAGCCTATCATCACTAAGAGTTATCATTGACAGATTGGTCAAAATAACCATATGATAACTCTTGTGGATCGTTCAGTGAACTCATTCTCTAATGAGCACCTGTGTCTCGTCTACGACTTCGCCAAGTCAAGCGATCATGAGATCATCGCCACCGCTAAACAGTGAAGACTAAGACACAATGGTCTATCCGATGTTTCGATGTCCTTGTCTCGAAACATCTACGACCACGAACCCTTTTAGACTTATGCTACAGACGGTCAAACATTTCTCCATGATCGAGATACTCATCTCGATACCTGTTTGACCTCACATAAAGTCTCAGGACTTTACCTAAGTCAATATCTAATGTTAACTACATTATAACATAACTTTAGATAAATTATTACCAAACAGCTTACTGTTATTTTGAACAAGATGTTTGTGCTATTCACACATGAAGATAGATAGCCTCGAGGGTATCATCTCTCAACATCTCCCACTTGCACTCAAGCCCATTTATCTCGGTATCTAATACCGTTTTTACACATAAGTTTTCCCGACTTCATGTGGTAGAGCCTTCGTGAGTGGATCTGCTAAAACCGTCTACACTATAGACTTAAGGAGTTTCTATGTTCATATTAGACCAACCATTTGAATCTCATTCAAATAATTCATTTGGTCTGTCAGAATCCATAATATTTTATTTATTTGGATCTTATCCAGTTCATCGTACCTTACGATAATAATCTTAAATTAGTTAATGGTCATAAATGGCTCATATCTATTTCTGATAAAGTATCAAACTCTTTTGATCACTTCATCAAAATAGATATGTTCCATCCCTTTGATGCCTCACATGTAATTTACATGCTCCCACTGACCTTGAAAACTATCTGGCTAATTCATATAAGTTGGTCCGTCTAAATCATATTTAGAAAAATGAACTTGTAAGTGAATGCTCCAATTTTCATGGTCAACTTAAGCGTTTACATCGAGTTTGGTCCGAGTAGTTCTGTACACATCTGCTGGTGGAAAAACGGTTTCATTATAATCCGTTTTATAGGAATTAGTATGGAAAAACCGTTCTCCACCAACATGATTGCACTTCACTATATTCCTTTCTGCACCAATCTTTTAACTTAAAGATTTACTTGCAGAAAGTGAGGAAACATTTTCCTTGTTCACGTAAACTAAATTCCAAAATTTATTTACGCACACGGACCTATTCTGATTGCATCAAGTTTTTAAATCGGAGTTACTACTCCGAATTTCATCCCAGAAGTTGACTAAGTCATCATCAGTTATGATGTTTAACTCGACTCTTCGTCTCACGAAATTCGAGTAATTATTCAACTTCCTACTGATTGATTTAATGAATATATTATTGATAATGTCCTCACAGAACATTATCAAAACCTAGGCATTACTATCTGGGACTTAAACCAGAAGGAGGACTTAACTCAGAGTCACTTACAATGGATCACACCAAGTCTAACTAAGTGTGATTCATACCTTTTGACACACGGATGTGTTAACAGACTTGACCTGAGAGAAAGTCACATTTTCTTTTAATTACGCAAGATTTAATGTAGCTAAGTATTTGACCATTCGATCTAATCGAATCAGTTTAAATACTTTAGTCATTTCGTTCTTTATTTTATCAGACTTGTGTTTCATCAAGAACACGTGTCTTAATAAAATATACGAATAACTTAATTTGGTTAATCTAGACTCGGGTTCATCAGTATGTACCAGACTGAGTTCGACAACTCATTCTCCCACTGTCTTACAGATGGGTTTCGGCCATTCTATCTAAGAGGATAAGACTCACAAGTGTCCGCAGACTTCATAATACGAGAGGTCAGACCCCTCTTTATGTGACTTGTGAAGCTTAGTCTCTCGATACGGCCTAGTCTATTTTTCCATACAAGTTTGCTACTATCTTGTGTATTTATATATATTAATATTTAATATATATATTATCGTTATACATAAATTACTAACGCAAAACATTGCTTCAGAAGCGAGGTGACGACATTCATCAAATTGTGTTAGACGTCTTTTGTATAACAATAATTATAAAATCGTGACATCAAAATATGTCACATTTTCATTTCCTCCTACTTATGCCTTTACTAATGATAAATTACACTATTAAACTCGATTGACTTTCCAGAGTGCCTTCTTCCTTTTCTAAATCACATTTAGATATAAATAGCCCAACATAAATAAATAGCTATGCAAGCATCTTATGTATCCAAACGCCTGCGAGGTGCAATCTTGAGTGTAGCTCAAGAAGTTGCTTGTCTCAAGATCCGGTTGGGATACATAGTCTTGCACCGCTCATGCACTCGTATTCGACTCAAACGGTTTGATCGAATTCTCGAACTTTGCGGATCAAAATTGTTTGTCCATACAACCTTGAGGGTAGCTCGACAAGTTGTAGGGAGAAACATATTTCGAATATCATATATGTTCAAGCTGCCTCATATAGAGACAGGTGACATGTAGCGTGAATTTATTTGTTGGACCCTGTCACGACCCGCTTCCCTAAAATGGAGGCGAGACGTGAGAAGGTCCGCTCAGACGTGGAGCTGTGAAGCTGCACGCCTGATAAGCGTCAATTTAGTATAAGCAGGTCCCTGTAATCGCAAAAGGAACAACAACAATAATAATAATAAAGAGACGGATATGAAATACCAATCCCAAAGTTTGTCCACAAAAATATTCAACATCACAGAAAAGCCACCAGGCTAACACAGGAAAGAGTCTAAGGCCCAAAACAAGGCCAAACAAAACAACACAAACATAACAGAGTATCAAACTAGGTGCCACGCACCGACAATTAGGCAGTCCAACAAAAGAAGATAAACGAAAACACTAAGACTGATCCCCAGCGTCAACGTAGTCCTCGATCAACGCGGGTCCTGACTCAGCGTCAGCGAACACCACGTCCTCAGCAAGTAACTCGGGCGGGCTCTAACATGTGTCACCCAAAAGAGAAAAGGGGCACATGTCAGCAAGTCGGAAGACTTGTGCAAGGAGACGGAAAGAAAGGTAAACTAACAACCTAGCAGTTAAAGTATGGTGCATGGCAAGTAAAGTAAGGTGGTAACAAGTAAAGTAAAGGAGAGTACAAGTGGCAAGTGGTTGTTGTGACATGTAATGTCAAATAACAAGTACAAGTACAAGGGATCACTCAACGAGTGCCCTATTGCCCGCAGGCTGTGTTCAAGTATCAAGTACAAGGGATCACTCAATGAGTGCCCTATCGCCCGCAGGCTGTGTTGAGCTCGTCTTCTGGAACACGAGCCAGAAAGTGAAGTTGGCATAGGATTGTGCCCACGCAAGGTGGGTGCCTAGCCGGGACCAATAGTACAAGTATGTAGCGAAGCTACGCAATCACGATGAGTATTCGAGCATGCAATGACATGAGCAGATATTCGCGTACCGTTAATTGTATTTAAACGTGACAGGCAAAATGCAATGGCATGAACATATTCGCGTACCGTTAATTGAAATTAAACATGGCAGTTAAAATGCAACAGCAGTTAAGGATGCATGGATGACATGAACAGTTAATTCGCGTACCGTTAATTGAAATTAAACATGGCAGTTAAAATGCAACATCAGTTAAGGATGCATGGATGACATGAACAGTTAATTTGCGTACCGTTAATCGGAATTAAACATGGCAGTTAAAATGCAACAGCAGTTAAGGATGCATGGATGACATGAACAGTTAATTCGCGTACCGTTAATTGGAAAGTAAACGTGACATACAAGCATGATGAAGGTGACGGACCAAGCTTCGTTGTCAAGCTAGGTCAATGGCGTCTAAACGGCTATCCTTTCACCGTCTAGTCTCTTTTACGCTAAAGCAAGGTAAATGGCCTAAGACATAGCCTAAATCAAGGGATGCAAGTTTCACTTGCCTGATACCGGGATTGACGAGCAATGAAGATCGTCACACAAGCTAACTACGGAATGGATCACCATCTAACAATCCATTTTATTAGGGTTTCACAATGTCAATGTGGGTTATGCTAAAATTAAAGGAATCGAGTATTACCGCGTAAGGAACGGGAGAATAACGCCGAGCAACCACGGCGACGTAAGAAACGCTCCGGGGAACCTAGGGTTCAGATCTGGAAATGATTGGAGAAGTTTGGAGAAATAGGGTTTTGGGGGATTTTGGGGATTTGATGGAGATTTGGGGAAGATGAGAGGTGGAATGAGTGGAGGGAGGGTTTGGATGATGGAGGATGAGCTTGGGATGAAGGATTAATGGTTTGAGGGAGATGGGGGCTCAATGGGGGAGAAATTAGGGTTTTGGGTCGTGAGGGAGGAGAAGAAAACGTTTGGAGGGGTATTTATAGAGTTTGGTGGCGGCTAGGGCAAAACTAGGGTTTCCTGCACTGCTTAGTCGGTCAAAGAACAACTGCTGACCGACTAGTTTGACATCTAGTCGGTCGATTGAACAACGCAGACCGACTAAGTGTAAACAGTAACTCCAGTCGAAAACCTGAACTAAGAGTTAGTCGGTCAAAGAACAACTACTGACCGACTAGTTTGACATCTAGTCGGTCGATGAACGTTCTTAGACCGACTAAGAGTAAACAGTAACTAGTGTCAAAAATAGTTGATGAGTTAGTCGGTTAAAGAAGCATTGCCGACCGACTAGTTTGCAACCTAGTCGGTCAACCAACGTTCTTAGACCGACTAACGATAAACAGTAACTCCAGAATAATTTAGAAAGCCAACTAGTCGGTTCAAGAAGGTTTGCCGACCGATTGGATCGTCATCTAGTCGGTCGGTGGCCCTTCTTACACCGGCTAATTAGCACCAAAAGTTCCGATACGGAGCGCGGAGCTCCGGGATCGATTCCTAAGACTCCTAGGCTTGATCTAATAGTAAGATACGACCGTTATGAAGCCCATCACGAATGACATACTTCGAAATCGACGATCCTAAGGAAGAAACGAGAAAACACGACGAAACGATCGAAAATGAAAGTTACGGAGACGAAAACCACACATGAGGAGAAAATCCACCAAAACATATATTATAATATAATAAATCCAGATACATGAAAACCAGTCGTTACATCCTCCCCAACTTAAGAAAAATTCCGTCCTTGGAATTTCCAAACACTCACGTGTCCGGAAACAAAAGTGGGAAACGCTCTCGCATCTCATCCTCATTCTCCCAAGTAGACTCTCCAGGTGAGCCGTGTCGCCACATCACCCTCACAAGATTGACAATCTTGTTCCGAAGTGATTTCTGACGCCTGTCCAGAATCTGCACTGGATGCTGGTCATATGTCATATCGGGGCGAACGGTAATCTCCGAAAAATCCACAGCATGAGATGGATCGCTAATGTATCGACGAAGCTGCGACACATGGAAAACATTGTGAACTCCTTACAAAGATGGCGGCAAGGCCAAGCGATAAGCTACCTTGCCAACCCTCTCCAAGACATCAAATGGTCCAATGTATCGCAGGCTCAACTTCCCTCGCTTCCCAAAACGAATCACACCGCGATTCGGAGAAATCTTCAGAAACACATGGTCGCCCAGCTGAAACTCCAAAGGACGGCGTTTAGCATCCGCCCAATGCTTAAAACGGTCCTGAGCAATCCTCAACCTCTCTCGAATATTCCTGACGATATCCACGGCCTCCACGATCATCTCAGGTCCCAACAGCTCCCGATCACCAACGTCATCCCAACTCAATGGCGATCGACATTTCCTCCCATAAAGAGCGGCGAAAGGCGCCATGCCAATACTCGCCTGGAAGCTGTTGTTGTAAGAAAACTCTACCAGATGTAGATGGTCCTCCCACGAACCCTTGAAATCCAACATGCACGCCCTCAGCATGTCTTCCAAAATCTGAATCGTCCTCTCGGACTGGCCATCCGTCTGCGGATGGTACGCCGTGCTGAAACTCAGACGCGTACCCAAACTCTTCTGCAAAATCTGCCAGAACTGAGATGTGAACCTCGTGTCTCTGTCCGACACGATACTCATGGGGACTCCATGAAGTCGCACGACCTCCTCCATATATCTCCTCGCCAGCGCCTCAGTGGACTGTCCCACTCGAAACGGAATAAAGTGTGCGGATTTGGTCAGTCGATCTACGATCACCCAAATCGCGTCATTCTGCTTCGGACTCCGAGGTAGTCCAGTCACGAAATCCATAGTGATGTGTTGCCACTTCCACTCCGGAATCGGAAGCGGTTGTAGCAACCCGGCCGTACGCTGATGCTCCGCCTTCAGTTGCTGGCAAACCAGACACTTGGCCACACTCCGAGCCACACTCCTCTTCATACCATGCCACCAATAATTCAGACGAAGATCCTGGTACATCTTGGTGCCACAAGTATGCACAGAATACGGCGAACTGTGTGCCTCCACCATCAACTCCTCTCTAATATCCCCAGCTGGCACACACAACCTGGCTCCAAACCTCAGCGAGCCATCCTCATGAATCAAAAAGTCAGTCCGCAGACCGGCTTCCACCTGCTCCCGAATCTTCACCAGCTTCGGATCCTCAGCCTGGCCAGCCTTAATCCGATCCACGATCGTTGATTGTACCTGCATGTACAGCAACGAAGAAGCCTCCCCAGGAAGAACAATCTCAACACCAGACTCGCAAAAATCATGCTGCAATCTCCACTGCGAGGTCAAAATCATCACCGTTGGAAGCCTACTCAGCGCATCAGGAACCACATTCACCTTGCCAGGGTGAAACTGCAAATCAATATCATAATCCGCCATAAGCTCCAACCATCGACGCTGTCGCATGTTGAGCTCCTTCTGAGTAAAAATATACTTCAAGCTTTTGTGATCGGTGAAAATCTTCACCCTCTCACTCAGCAGGAAGTGCCTCCAAATCTTAAGAGCAAACACAATGGCAGCCAACTCCAAATCATGCGTCGGGTAATTCTTCTCATGAACCTTAAGCTGACGAGACGCATAAGCCACAACATGCCCGTGCTGATGCAACACACAACCGAGACCCTTGCCAGAAGCATCACAAAAGATCTCGAATCCACCGCTGCGATCAGGCACAACAAGAATAGGGGCAGTCGTCAATCTCTCCTTCAGAACGCCAAAAGCACTCTCACAATCACCCGACCAAACAAAAACAACATCCTTCCATGTCAACCTGGTCATCGGCTCAGCAATACGGAAAAAGTCCTTGATGAAATGCCGATAGTAACCAGCAAGTCCAAGGAAACTCCGAATCTCAGACGCAGACGACGGAACAGGCCACTCTTTGATGGCCCGAATCTTCTCGGGGTCCACTGAAATACCATCTCCAGTCACCACATGCCCCAGAAAAGCAACTCTATCCAGCCAAAACTCGCACTTCGAAAACTTGGCATACAAACGATGCTTCCTCAGAATCTCCAACACCGTCCTCAAGTGCGAGACATGCTCTTCCTCCGACTTCGAATAGATCAGAATGTCGTCAATAAAGATAATGACAAACTTATCCAAAAAGTCGTAGAAAATCAGGTTCATCAGATTCATGAAAACTGCGGGCGCGTTAGTTACGCCGAAAGGCATAACCACGAACTCATAGTGTCCATACTTCGTCCTGAACGTTGTCTTCGGAACATCATCCTTCTTTACCTTCAACTGATGGTAACCACTCCTCAAATCCAATTTAGAAAACACCCTCGAACCTCCAAGCTGATCAAAAATATCATCGATGCGAGGCAACGGGTATTTATTCTTAATGGTCACCGCATTCAACTCCCGATAGTCCACGCACATGCGACGCGAACCATCCTTCTTCTTCACCAACAACACCGGTGCTCCCCATGGAGACACACTAGGATTGATATAACCCTTCTGCATAAGCTCATCCAACTGCCTACGCAATTCCTCCAACTCGGCGGGTGCCATACGATACGGCGCCTTTGAAATCGGCTGCGCACCTGGAACAAGATCGATAGAAAATTCTAGAGCCCGATCAGGTGGCAAACCAGACATCTCCTCGGGGAAGACGTCGCCAAAATCACGCACCACATCTGGCCACTCCAACTCCATCTGCATAGCCACGACATCCACCGGCCTGGCCCGAAATCTGACAGGACCAAACGAACTGCTACCACGACTGAACTCAAACACCGGATGTCCGGGAATCTCGAACACCACCTTCTTCCTCCTGCAGTCAATCGTAGCATAGAAGCTCGCAAGCCAGTCCATCCCAAGAACTGCATCATAGTTGATGATGTCGTGGACAATGAAATCAGCACAAAGCTCACGTCCACAAACCACCAACGGGCAAGAATTGCACCCACGATGTACCGAGACCACACCGTTCCCTGTGACGACGTTCCAACTCTTAGGGAGAGAGGACGTCAACAAGGAATGCTTCTCCACGAAGCTCCGGGCCAAAATGCACATCGACGCACCAGAGTCAAAGAGGACTCGTGCAGGAAATGTGCAAACCAAAACCACACCTAGCAAACAGTCTAACAATCAAATCCTATTCTAGTAACAAGCATGAGCAAGCAACCAACAAAATCAACAATCAAACTAAGGAAGAAAAATAGCTAGAATGAGTGTTACCTGTAATAACCTCATCCACGGCCATGCTCTCCTCCTCAGTCATCAGAAAGGCCTGCCCTCTTTGCGGAACAGCTTGCCGAAAGGCCTGTCTCTGTGGAACAAGAGGCGCTCCACGTCCAACGGGCACAGGAGCTCGCTGCTGCAACGGCTGTGCTGCAATAGGAGCCCGCCAAGGCTGCCTCGACTTCGGACACTCCCTAATGGTGTGGGCAGGATCTCCGCAGACAATGCACTGTCCCAGAAACCTCCTACACTGATCCCTGAGGTGTCCAGTCTTGCCACAGAAATGGCAAGTCTTCAGGATAGGCCCTCCTGGCCTCTTGAACTGCACCGGATGATTAGGCTTGAAACCAGGCCTAACCACCGCCCTGGCCTGCTCCATAGGCCTCTTCCCAGCACCGGAAACATGTCCATTCCTCTGGTTCAAATTCAACTCTTGCCGCCTCGCAACAATCAGAACCTTCTGATATGTCTCCAAGTCAGAAGAGGTCACAAAGCTCTGAAGCTCCAAGGCAAGTCCCTGAAGAAATCGCTGAGCTTTCTCATCGGCATCCTGCACCATCCTTGGTGCAAACCAACTGAGCCTCGTGAACTCCTGGTGGTACTGATCCACCGACAAGCTCCCCTGCTTCAGATCTATAAAGCGCTGCAGCATCACCTGCCTAGCAGCCTTCGGAAAGAACTCTCCATCAAATCTGGACTTGCAGGTAGCCCAGACGATCGACTCCTCCAACATCTTCTCTTCAGCATCCCACCAATTCCTGGCATTGTCCTTCAGCTGCCTCTTATCCAAATCAACCCATCCAGCCGGGTTAATCTTTGCCATCGCCAGGTTATCCTCAATGTTCCTTATCCACTCGTCGGCGGCCAGAGGACCCTCAGATCCATCAAAATATGCGGGACCCAGCTCCCGAAATTGCTTCGCTCCCGGCTCAGAGCGAGGGGCATCCGGAAGAGCCCGGGCAGCTCGAGCAAGTGGAGCATTCTGGACTTGCAGGAGCACGCCTTGCTGCACTTGCATCATCTGGAGCATCATCCGCATCATCTCTCCGTTGGTGGGTTCCCGCTCAGGCTCCTCATCATGAGGGAGCGCACCACTACCCCCACCACGGGTGAATCGTCTTCCTGCCATCTAGTGACACAGAAAACGAAGCAGATTAGACTCATAGCTTATGACTCGGATATCGAACTTATTTGTTGGACAATCTTATATTATTATTGTTATCCCTGATAATTGCAGTTACAGAGAGGACCTACATGGGCCACCACTAAAACCTGTCACGACCCGCTTCTCTAAAATGGAGGCGAGACGTGAGAAGGTCCGCTCAGACGTGGAGCTGTGAAGCTGCACGCCTGATAAGCGTCAATTTAGTATAAGCAGGTCCCTGTAATCGCAAAAGGAACAACAACAATAATAATAATAAAGAGACGGATATGAAATACCAATCCCAAAGTTTGTCCACAAAAATATTCAACATCACAGAAAAGCCACCAGGCTAACAGGAAAGAGTCTAAGGCCCAGAACAAGGCCAAACAAAACAACACAAACATAACAAAGTATCAAACTAGGTGCCATGCCCCGACAACTAGGCAGTCCAACAAAAGAAGCTAAACGAAAACACTAAGACTGATCCCCAGTGTCAACGAGTCCTCGATCAACGCGGGTCCTGACTCAGCGTCAGCGAACACCACGTCCTCAGCAAGTAACTCGGCCTCGGGCTCTAACATGTGTCACCCAAAAGAGAAAAGGGGCACATGTCAGCAAGTCGGAAGACTTGTGCAAGGAAACGGAAAGAAAGGTAAACTAACAACCTAGCAGTTAAAGTATGGTGCATGGCAAGTAAAGTAAGGTGGTAACAAGTAAAGTAAAGGAGAGTACAAGTGGCAAGTGGTTGTTGTGACATGTAATGTCAAATAACAAGTACAAGTACAAGGGATCACTCAACGAGTGCCCTATTGCCCGCAGGCTGTGTTCAAGTATCAAGTACAAAGGATTACTCAACGAGTGCCCTATCGCCCGCAGGCTGTGTTGAGCTCGTCTTTTGGAACACGAGCCAGAAAGTGAAGTTGGCATAGGATTGTGCCCACGCAAGGTGGGTGCCTAGCCGGGACCAATAGTACAAGTATGTAGCGAAGCTACGCAATCACGATGAGTATTCGAGCATGCAAAGACATGAGCAGATATTCGCGTACCGTTAATTGTATTTAAACGTGACAGGCAAAATGCAATGACATGAACATATTCGCGTACCGTTAATTGAAATTAAACATGGCAGTTAAAATGCAACAGCAGTTAAGGATGCATGGATGACATGAACAGTTAATTCGCGTACCGTTAATTGAAAAGTAAACGTGACATACAAGCATGATGAAGGTGACGGACCAAGCTTCGTTGTCAAGCTAGGTCAATGGCGTCTAAACGGCTATCCTTTCACCGTCTAGTCTCTTTTACGCTAAAGCAAGGTAAATGGCCTAAGACATGGCCTAAATCAAGGGATGCAAGTTTCACTTGCCTGATACCGGGATTGACGAGCAATGAAGATCGTCACACAAGCTAACTACGGAATGGATCACTGTTACGGCAAAACAATCATTAGCACAATGATCCTAAATAGGTTTCTTATTAGAACCCTAATCATCTAACAATCCATTTTATTAGGGTTTCACAATGTCAATGTGGGTTATGCTAAAATTAAAGGAATCGAGTATTACCGCGTAAGGAACGGGAGAATAACGCCGAGCAACCACGGCGACGGAAGAAACGCTCCGGGGAACCTAGGGTTCAGATCTGGAAATGATTGGAGAAGTTTGGAGAAATAGGGTTTTGGGGGATTTTGGGGATTTGATGGAGATTTGGGGAAGATGAGAGGTGGAATGAGTGGAGGGAGGGTTTGGATGATGGAGGATGAGCTTGGGATGAAGGATTAATGGTTTGAGGGAGATGGAGGCTCAATGGGGGAGAAATTAGGGTTTTGGGTCGTGAGGGAGGAGAAGAAAACGTTTGGAGGGGTATTTATAGAGTTTGGTGGCGGCTAGGGCAAAACTAGGGTTTCCTGCACTGCTTAGTCGGTCAAAGAACAACTGCTGACCGACTAGTTTGACATCTAGTCGGTCAATTGAACAACGCAGACCGACTAAGTGCAAACAGTAACTCCAGTCGAAAACCTGAACTAAGAGTTAGTCGGTCAAAGAACAACTACTGACCGACTAGTTTGACATCTAGTCGGTCGATGAACGTTCTTAGACCGACTAAGAGTAAACAGTAACTAGTGTCAAAAATAGTTGATGAGTTAGTCGGTTAAAGAAGCATTGCCGACCGACTAGTTTGCAACCTAGTCGGTCAACCAACGTTCTTAGACCGACTAATGATAAACAATAACTCCAGAATAATTTAGAAAGCCAACTAGTCGGTTCAAGAAGGTTTGCCGACCGATTGGATCGTCATCTAGTCGGTCGGTGGCCCTTCTTATACCGGCTAATTAGCACCAAAAGTTCCGATACGGAGCGCGGAGCTCCGGGATCGATTCCTAAGACTCCTAGGCTTGATCTAATAGTAAGATACGACCGTTATGAAGTCCGTCACGAATGACATACTTCGAAATCGACGATCCTAAGGAAGAAACGAGAAAACACGACGAAACGATCGAAAATGAAAGTTACGGAGACGAAAACCACACATGAGGAGAAAATCCACCAAAACATATATTATAATATAATAAATCCAGATACATGAAAACCAGTCGTTACAGACCCAAAACTTAATGAAATCGTATTTCTTAAGTCTGTTCTTTATAAGGTCATTTAATTTGTCAACGAGAATATAGTTTAATTCTATCAATTAGAATTAAACTTGATATTCAATTAATCAACCTATTAGACCAGTTAACTAATTCCATTAAAATATTATAATTTGATTCCTTCGGTAAACATAGTCTTGCCCTAGTTTAGCATATGTTCAAAATTAAATATAGGTAGAATGGCTTTTTTCTATCTATATCCTCCCACTATTTTTACGATCGTTTCAAAGCTTAATAACGAACGATTTAATCAAATTAAAATTAATGGGTAAGAGGTCCAATCACCTTGAGCCTAACAACCTTGAGGTTAGCTCAACAAGTTGCTTGACTCTGCGATCGGAAGATGACTCTTCATCGATCATATCAGATATAACCCTCTTAATCGGTTTTTACCCCTAGCCATTTGTGATCATGAGGGTGCTCATCCAAATCACAATGTCTAGTCTAGTCGGACCCTTGTTTTCGTGTCTAGCCTGACTTGCTCCGACGCTCGGGGTATTCACGACACGTCGGTTTGGGTCAGGACTTAGACTACATCTAGTCAGACTACATCATTGACTTAACTTACGCCGGCGCTCGGGGTACGAGACGACGGTTTGGGTCAGTCAAGATTTCATCTTATGTATTTAAGGGGTTGGTTTCTACAGGGTTGCCATGTCACAGCTTGAGGGTATCTCAACAACTGTAACACGGGTCCTATAGTAGCTAACGCCTAAAACAAGGAGGGCTACGACTAATCTTGAAAAAGATTATTAACGTATTTGACTTAGATATAGTCCAGGGTGTCATACAATCATGATTCGCGACATTGCGGTCCAGCGGAACACAGCCAGGGAATTGACTAAGCCAGGATCACTACCCCTTAGACTAGCTAGGGTTGATCCAGAACTCTTAGCCAAGCACATTGACTGGATCATGGTCCATTGAATGAAGCTTGTCATTTTTGTATGTGTGCCATAGACTAAACAGCTTTTATTAACAACTAATTAATCCTATCAACTAGTTGAATCCTTAAATTCAAAATTTTAGGATATGTTTAATAACTTTTATTAAGTCCTTATCAACTATAAGGTTCACGTGATATCCTAATCGTTATTAGGATTTTAATAAATCTTATTAACAACGCTAAAAGCGAAGTCCTTTAATGAAAATTAATAATAAAAATTAGAATTAAGAAACATTAAAGGGACTACCCTAATCAGGAATTAGGTCTTGAAGTGTTGTTAATATTTTATTAAAACATAGCATGTCATTAAAATTTAAGTAATAAATTTTAATCATTTCTTAATGGCTAACCTAAAAAGTTGTCTTGTGTTATCAAATAAGGGACAAGATGAACTAGCCATTAAAATAAAGCTACACTAATTTATCGCATAAAAAGGTGTCCAACTATTTAACAATTTAAATAGAACAATGTCTATCACATAAACAATTTTAGCATGCAAACATAAATTTAACATTTAAATTTAAAATATGATTTTAAAAATATTTTATTTTTATCTCATAAAAATTTGTTTTTAAAATCACAAATTTGCATGCTACTTTTAAAAAAATTTATCGCATAAAATTTTAACCTTTAAAATCAGTTTTAAAATATCTCATAAAATTAAAACATCATTTTAAAAAACTTTCATGCTTAAAAATTTATCATATAAAATTTTTAGGCACTTTAAACTTATCGCATAAATTTTAAACGATTTAAAATTAGTTTTTAAAATTATCACATAAATTTTAAAACGTCCATTAAAAAAATTTCCATGTTTAAAATTTATCAAATAGAATTTTTGAACATCTAAAACATTTTTGAAAATTATCTCATAACTTTAAAAACATTTTTTTTTCAAAAGTATTTAAAAGCATTTTAAAGTTTAATAATAATCGCAGGCTAGATCGTTATTCAGACCTAAGCTCTGATACCACTGTTGGGTTTTCTGGGACCCTTGGGGCACAAAACTCTATGCCTGTCCTAAGTCGGACGGAACATAGACAGAAATAGCAGCAGAAAATAATCATGTTAATCTAATTAACATTTAACCCTAAGGTCCAAGACCCTAATCCAAGATCTATGCCGACTTGGGATGTGTCTGACCATCCCAAGAAGGATCTAGCCTACTGCGATTAAATTAAACTATGCTAATAAACACATACCCGGAATCTCAATCCTGGGGCAGACGAGATGTTCCGCGCCGTCTTCCGAGCCGCTCCCGTCCCACGCCGAGCCGCTCCTCGAACCGCTCCGTATCCCGAGGTGATCAATCCCGTGTCGCCGAGCCAACCATGCGCTGAAGAAAGTTTCACGCGAGTGAAACCTCCGCCTAGATTTCGGATCTGAATCCGAACTCCTTTGCGGCTTTGCTAGAGCCCTCAGGAGCAAGGCAGAAATTTATAGGGAGAGGAGAAATATTAATTTAGCTTAGATCCGAGCGTGCTCCAACATTTACGAGAGCCGCTCAGATCTAGAGCTTGGGACAAGTTATGAGGAAGGGGGAGGGCCTATATTTATAGAGGCAGTTGACTCACCCCTTTTCTCCACAACCGAGGTGGGACTATTAATTTGGGATTAATTAAATCAAGTTAGTTTGCCTTTCACAAAGGGCAAACTTCCTCGAATTTTAACTCCCTCACCGTTGAGCTTCAATGTTGGTACAACCTACCAAATCGAAGAGGGTTCAACGGTGAACGCGTAGGAAAAAACGGCTCGTCAATCCGATTCCGTTCGACCCTTCAAACAATTGTCCAAAGTTAGCCAAAAGTCATGCTTCTCTTAGAAACGTAGCCGTCAGGAAAATCCTAGGTTTCATAAAACCCTAACCAGAAAATTCGGGCTTGGTGGGCCTCCATTTTCGCTGGTTTCAGCCCAACAGTTTGGGCTGACTTGTTTTGGCTATAACTTGTGCATTTGGACTCTGTTTTTGACGCGGTTTGAACCTGCGTTTAGAGCGGGACGATCCCGTCATCTAGGTAACCTTTTCAACGTGTTTATTTAATTAAATATAGTCTTAAACAATTTAAGGCACATTTAATCTCTTTTGCATCATATGCAAATTAGTCCATATCTAGGCTTAAATTTTCATTTGCATCAAATATAAATGATCCGAGGGCATATTCCTCTACATTTTCTGCATGTTTGCATGCCATTTTGATCGCTCGAATCGCGTTTTTCACGATTTTCTGGCAATATTGCGATGCTTTTCACGATTTCTTGTTTTTGTCGAATTTCAGGAGATTCGGAGCGATTTGGAGTGATTCTGAGATGCACCCACTCCGGAGTGTCACCCGTGACTCTTTTGAGGGGAATTTTGCTATTGGAGAGGAGTGGAAGAAGAAAGAACGTCGTAGGAGCGACGAGGGAGCAAAAATACGAAGATCGGGCATTTTCAGCATGTCACTCGGCCGAGTGATGGAGTCACTCGGCTGACCATCGAAAGCCCGCTCGGCCGGCCAGATCGGACACTCAACAGAATGAGTATCAGCGTGCACTCAGCCGACCATAGCCAGCCCACTCGGCCAAACCACGGAGACACCACTCGCCCGAGCGGCATTAAGACGAAGGCAAACGAAAAGTCCTAACTTACTGTAATCAGTCAGTACCGTCCCGAGTTCCGTCTCGGCCGAGTGAAGAAGTCCCCTCGGCCGAAGCAAAGAAAGTCACTCAGCCGAGTGACTCCTGAGGAGCCGACCCCCAAAAGTCCGAAGTTACTGGAATTTGTCAGGGTTTCTCACTTGGCCGAATGACATTTGTCACTCGGCCGAGTGAGCCGCGCTGCCTGTAGCATAAATTACGATTTTGAGGCTGCGCAGGGGCAATTTCGTCACAGTTTTTTGGTCGATTTTGGGGGGTATTTAACCCCAGTTTTTAACCTAGTTTAGAGAGCTTTTTCAGAACTTTTTGCAGCCTTTTTTAAGATTACTTTTTAGGAGATTAGATTTAGTTCTTTTGGGAGAGATAAAAGTGTTATTTTGTTGGATGCTATTGAATCTTAATTGGTTTGTCTCTCTCTCTCTCTATCAAAAACCTCATTTTTATTGATATATTGAATATTGCAATGAATTCTATTGATTTTATTTGTGAATTTCCATTGAATTGCATTATGAATTGTGAGTAGTTTTATCGTCTTAGGGCGTAGGGATGAACCCTACGAACCCTATTTCTAATTTGTGATGAATTGGTGAAATTATTGCTAGAATTGATTAGGGTTAGTTTGGGATTGATTTAATACGAATAGCTAGGGATTCATACCGATTGGGATTTGCAAGAGATTGGATCCCAACTCGATAGGAAGCCCTAGAAATTCGAATTGGGTTACAATTGGATTTCTCCAGAATCGGTTTGCAAGAGATTGGACCGAAACTAGAGTTTTCGATTGCAATTCTATACCAATACCCGTTTGCAAGAGATTGGACGGGTAGGAATTATCCCAACCTAGGTCGTAGCTCGAGTTTGCACGAGAGTGGGCTCAAGATACGATTGAACGATGATGTTGTTCTTCACGCTAGCCCGCCTAGGTTAGGGTTTGCAAGAGATTGGACCCTACCCTAGGTTTGCTATAGACCGGCAATAGCGCGAGAGCGTGAGCTTGGTTCTACATTTAGTTGCAACTAGTTCACCTGAATTTCAAGTCTAGCAATTGTGAAACCTACGAATCACAATGACGAGATACGGTTTGTAGCGGGGATTCCCTACCCCTAGGCGTTTTTATTAATTTGATATTTCCTTTATACAATTGAACGACTGTGACCGCTTTATTGCGAACATTTCTCGACTGTTCTTATAGCCAGGTGAATTGAAGAAGACACTGTCATTTGCCCTCCTCGTGTTCGATACCCGCTCGTCGCTACACCGTGCGCTTGCGGTAAGACTAGCGAGTCGCTCGCCCCGGGTGCGTATCCGGGGCGTCGATCAAGTTTTTGGCGCTGTTGCCGGGGAAGGCGATAGTGTTTGATTCTACCTACCTAGCTATTTCTTCTTCTTCTTTTTTGTTCCATTATTTCTTTTTTGTTGCCGGGGAAGGCGATAGTTTTTTGTTTGATTCTACAAGTCCTTAGTAAATAACTATACCACAAGACCAACACCTATAACTATATACTCGTATAGCGACCCACCATCAGGTGCGTAACGCAACCAGGCGCAAACAATCCTATCTCTATACATACATCATTCATTGCTATATGCAACTACAGACATACATAACAATATACTTAGAGTATACACACTCAAGCTTGAGTGAGACTCAAAACACATATCAGAATACTCTATATACGTAACACGGCAGATATACCTATACCAATACCACCCAATGTATACACATCCACCAATACAACCATATACATACCATATGTCAATCAAACCTAATATTTAGTCAGGTAATACTCGCATAGTTCAATCACTTTGTATACCATAATAATTATACAGACATCAGCACACGTATAGTTATAATACTTTCCCTAATACATGCATTCACCGTATAGTCGCGCTCATGTAACTCATATATTCACACCATATCCTACTACTTATAATTGGTATACCAATACATCTACTTATCCATTCATAGTTAAGACATACAATAATCGTGTATACCTCGAGGTACACACACAACATCCAGTAAAGGCAAACAATACCAAACAAAATTTATAACCCTATTACCGTACGTATATCGCACATATTCATATAATAAGCACATACCTACGTACGAGCACACGCCCACACGTACTAACATATAGATCAAATAATAAGGATGCACATTTAACCATAAGTACCCTAGTTTCATTATGCCTAATATACACATAATTTTACCAACACATTATTTCAACCAATATTAAGTATCTCCAACTACATACACCCCCAGAAGATATTCCAATACTAACTCTTATATACACAGACATCCCTAGAGTGGTTTAGCTTTCCACACACATATTATCTTACATAAGTATCTATACTTATTCATGTACTATATACACATAATCATTACATTCATCGCAATACACATATTCCATTATTCATCCATAAGCTCACATACCTAAGTAAGAATACTAAGCATGCCCGACAATGATATATATATTCACACGGGCCGGGTAATCCTCCTCATGGATCTACGGAGAAGGCAGAACAACCATAAGGCTCTAATGTGCAGGCACTTCCAATATTTGACATCTAGGGTGGTTAAACAACCTCCAACTAACCAGCCCTAATTGGCTGGTCCCAATCTTTTTAAACACCAATAAAATTTCCAACTCAAAAGCCCGCTCATGAGAACCTGTTATAATGGTCCTGTTGTTCTCTGCTTCAATTGGTTCTTGGCTCGGCTGCCTCCAGGAAACTCTAAAGTGACACTACCAACCAATTCTAGATTTTCGGGCGTCAGACTTACTTACAATTTTCTTTCCAATCCAAACAACCAAGGCAATCTACTAACTCTTTTCCCATATTTCCTGATCATTGAGCACTCGTAAAACCAAACACGCTCACTTGACTTGATCTAGAATTTTTTATTGACACTTAACTGCTAGTCACTGTTGACTATAATCCATCCACATGATCTGGAGAAGTCATCGCCTTTCACCATTTTGTAAACTGTAACTGGAATCCAGTGATCAGTACGCACTCGATGCGTATTCGAACGGTCGACTTTGAAACTCCCATGACATTCCCAAGATCCTTAATTCCTTCAAATCACTGTGTCCAACCAGATCATGTTGTCGATCTTATACGATCCATCATAAGATCAATCTCGTCATCACATTATCACTCTGAATCTCTTCTGTTCATCTCTAATGATCATATTATTTACTTCATCCACGTCGCCATCCTCGAACTTTGCAAAACCCAGGTTATACTGTTGCTACTCGGCTTATATATAAATATGCTCATAATATCCGTTTCCTAACAGTTCGCTTGATCAATGTAGGTCTACGCATTTAGTCATTAAAACAAGGCTTCTAATCACCACACTTCTATCACGAGCAGCATACTAAGAGTCGACCTCATTCTCTCGATTCAATGTTCTCACTCCCATGGTTCCTTGTCAAGTCGAGAATCCAACCTTATAACTATCCAATGTGTTAGAAATACATCACTTGAACTTTATCTTATTCCTGTATTCTCACTCAAATCCAAACTAGAGGGGGCCAAGGAACTAGTCTAAACCTAACTAACTTATGTCAAACTCGAATATTGTTGGTTGTTTGAATAGTTACTGCAACACTATTGTTTCGATAAATCATTCGATCAGGACCTGCATGGGCCACCACAAAAACTGTCACGCCCCGCCTCCCAAAAGATTTGAGAAGCGAGACATGGCCAGCCCGCATGGACTCGAGCCGTTGAGGGTCGGGGTCCAATAAGCGTCTAGGCAAGTTATGATGCGGATGAGAAGGTCCGATCGAACAATTTAGCATGAAACAACAGATATAGCAGCAAAAGATATTATTCAAACGCAGAAGGTAACCAACAAAGAGTTTAACGTAAAAGCTAAAACTGTACGTACCATAGGCAACTAAAGAGGTAAAAGTCTGCGGGGAATCCTCAGGTTGTGGCAGCCCTGTCAAGTCTGGGACATGTGCAAAACACATGTCAGCAACGAACTAATGAGACCATAAGTTAATGCAGTTATACAATTCTAGCAGTTCTAAATGGAATTTAAAAGACAACTACACAGGCAGTCCTAGAAAGCAGGAAACAAGTAATGGTTATTCTAATCGATCTGCTAGGGGTGTCCATCTAGTCAGATCGTCTAAGAGTTGTTCATGTAGTTCTGTCAATCTGCCAGGGGTGTCCATCTGGTCAGATTCTCCAAGTCTAGAAAAGGTCAAACGACCGGAATGCATCCCTGCGAAGCAAACAGGAGTGCACCAACTGCGACACGAAGACAAAGCCTAAGGACTCAAGCTGCGTAGGCGGAGGGGAGCTACCCCCCAGGCCCAGCTAGACCCTTTTGTCCTACCCCACCCGCGAGTCGTTTGTGTTATGGACACGAGCCAACAAACGCTCCATCTAGACACGAGACAAGACAAGGATCACGAATGATATATCATATCATACCGGAGCACACCAGTCACGGGTGAGCCAAAGCTGGGGAGCACCAGTTCTCAATGGTCACCCCCGTCGTCGATCCGAAACAAATCATTAATCATGAATGATATTACGTATCATACCGGAGTGCACCAGTCACGGGTGAGCCAAAGCTGGGGAGCACCAGTTCTCAATGGTCACCCCCGTCATCGATTAACTATCCGCAAGCGAGCCATCTCTGGGCTAGCCAGCAGACGCTCCACAAGAGTAGTGCCAACCTCCGTATAGGAGAGGCCCACGCCTGTGATCTTCTACAAAGATCTACACAATTATAATGTCCGGCTTATTAATTAGCATGTGAGGTTTAAGTTGCATTTTAAAAGTGGGTTCGAGCAGAAAATAGCATGCGATCATTTTCAAGTATTTTGCAGAAATAAATCTAGCAGTTCTAACATCATTTCTAGAAAAGTATAAAAGCAGTAACTAAAGTCTCATTCCTTGCCTGAAAGATTCCGACAAGGATGTAGTCCGGCAGGGTCTGGGTCAACCAACGGATTACAGAACCTGTACGATAAACATATCATCACAATCATGCACTCTAACATCCACAGGCAACGACATAAGATAAGCCAGATTAACTGGGCCTGCTTTGGGTCACCAGACCTATGGTCCCATATTATTAATCTTGATTAGTGAATTATCAAACAACCGAAAAAAACGATTTTTATCTTGTTTAACAAGGTTGGGTTGGGGGTCCTAAAAGTGCAGAACGTTACCTCAACACGACGCGAAAGCTACACTGGCGTCGGGTAGCGACGCCAGGGGTTGGAATCCGGTTTTGTGAACGGTACGAAACACCGTTTTCTCTGACAATATAATACACGTACGAATAAGTTTGTGACGATGGCTAGAAAAATCAGACAAGTCCTAAAACGTCTAGTGACCAAATTTTAATTAAGTTTTCTAACCTACGATGGATTCACATCAATGTTAACGAACGTCAAAAAAACTAACGGGTTATCTACGTCATGCTGCCAGTATTAAAATGTACGACAATTAAGACTAGCAACCTGGGCTTAACACGTTAACCAGAAATCGTGTAAACAAGTTATCAGCCATACGAACAATCTTGTTATCATCAATATTAATGAACGTTGCATTATTAACACGTTAACTGCATCAATTTGCCAGTACAATCGAACATACAACAATAATTACGATCGCTAAAATTATTAACACGATAATTACTACACATTGCTAGTACGACAATTAAACAACGATATAATTAAGCAACCTAGATTAACAATTTTTAGGGGGAGCACAACCAGAAATCAGCCATATGAATTAGCATGAAAACATCATTTTATAAGTTACTATATTTCATTATCACGACATTTAGGGGTACCAACAAACTAGCTAGATGAAATTCCTGAAAACTACCAGTTTATATAATGTTCTCTAATATTATAATAGTAGTTTATAATTCTAAATGTATTGAGTTCTGAAACTTACGGTTAGGAAGAGCCTCTCCCGTACTTGTAGGTAGAAGACGGGGGCGAGGGAGTTGGGAGGAGAGCTGGGCACCGTCGTGGGAGAGCGGGGAGGCCTGGGCACGCCGGAGGGTTAACGGAGCGGCGGCGCCGCTGTGGGAGGCTGCTGCGCCTGGAGGACGCCGGCGACAGCGCGATGTGAGGCCGGAGAAAGGGGGTCCAGCGGTGGAGCCTGGCCGTCGTGCGAGGGTTAGGGTCGGAGGAAGATGATTACGGCGCTGGGGATAGGTGATGGCGTGGGTGCAAAAGTTTCAGCGATGGGAAAAATTTGTCTGCGTGAATAAAAGGTGGGGGCGGCGCTATGATGATTGCAGGGAGAAAACAAAGCCCTAGGTCATTTAAATAGAGGGGCAACACGTGAGTATGGGTCTGGGTTTAGGAATTTGGTTGCTTCTTTTTTTATTAATAAAAGACTAAAAAAACAATCAAAATGCTGTGTTTGTGCTCAAAGCGGGGGTGCGTGAGTTAACATTATTGGGCCATGTGAGGAAAAGATTGTGAGGAAAAGATAGTGGGCTCTCTACAGTAGGAAGTGATAAACATCATTAAATTATTAAGATGTTATAAACATCATTAAATAATTAAGAAGTGGGTTCGTTTGTTCCTCTTTTGAAAACGAAAGTGTAAAAACATTTCAGTTATAAACATTAAAGTTTGAGAAAAAGGTTTAGAACAAAGTTAATAAAAATTATCATATTATTGCATTTCCACCTCCGGACATCCGAAAATTATAATCAAGGTATCGGAGCGATCGCGCCTCTGAGAGGGTCATGAATACGGGGTTCGGTCGCGCGTCGAAACTACAGAAATATAATAATAAAACCAAATACAAAAAAATATGCACACGAAACAACATACGCAAAAAAAAAATACGTACGACCGGAAGTGGCCGTTACAATTCCCTACCCCTAGGCGTTTTTATTAATTTGATATTTCCTTTATACAATTGAACGACTGTGACCGCTTTATTGCGAACATTTCTCGACTGTTCTTATAGCCAGGTGAATTGAAGAAGACACTGTCATTTGCCATCCTCGTGTTTGATACCCGCTAGCCGCTACACCGTGCGCTTGCGGTAAGACTAGCGAGTTGCTCGCCCCGGGTGATTATCCGGGGCGTCGATCACGGCTCGACCCCGGCAATGGCCAGGGAAGGCCACTACCTCCCGCTGCAAAAATGCGTTTTCAAAAATACGTTTTTCAAAAATACGTTTTTAAAATCGCTTTTCTGCTGCAAGTACTATAAGAGTACTATTGTTTGTTAAGTGATGGGTAAATATTGAAAGTTGTTCTAGATGGTGATTGGGATCGTAACGACCTTTCCGATTCTAGAGCAACATCTTCAATATTTTTCGAAAGTAACTTATCAAATGTAAGATTTATGCAATGTTTTTGATCGAATTTTTTTAATGTCTTTTGCAGCATTTTAAAGCTAAAATGTCTTCCGCTACTAAGAACATCATCGCTGAGTTGAACAAAGGCGAAAAACTCAACGGCGATAATTACAAACTGTGGTCCATGAAGATACAATATGTTCTAGAGGAGCAAGATGTGCTCGAAACTCTGAAGAACATAATGATTGAACCTGAGTTAGGCACTACGGCCCAACACAGAAGAGACACGGAAGCTTTCGATGCTTGGTCTCGGAAGAACAAAATTGCTCGCATTACGTTGCTGTCAAGTATGGCCGACGACATAATGCGAATCTTCCGAGAATATGACCTAGCTATGGACATATGGTCCAAGCTAGAGGAGAAGTTTGGTGGCACCTCGGTGACCAAACTTCGCTCTTTAACTATAAAATTCGATTTGTAGTCCAGATCATTCCATGGGAATGCATCTACGACACATGGCGAATCTTATTTCAGAGTTAAAGGATGCAGGTCATATGATCACTGATGAGCAACAAATCCAAGCGGTCATACGTTCCCTACCAATCGAATGGGACAACATGAAGATGCATCTCACTCACAATGAGAGCATCAAGAACTTCAACGATGTTTCTAAGCACCTCAAGTTAGAGGAAGAGCGGCTTGCGGCCGCCAAGCCAAGTGCAGAAGTGCACATGGTTGCTAGTTCCTCACACGGGGGAAAGAAACGTAAACATCACTCGAAGTTTGCTCATGACCATAAAAAGCAACCGGTGTCTACCAAGAAACCCAAACAAAAGGGTGGGAACAAGAAATGGCACAAGAAGAAATACTTGAAGAAGATCAAGTGCTTCAAGTGCAACAAGTTAGGTCACTTTGCCCGTTCATGTGCGGATGGAGGTGACAAGGTAACGTGTAATAATACTAGTTACATATGTGTTTCTAGTTCAATATTTCTTGTAGAATCTAATCCCTTTTGGATAATTGATTCAGGTGCCACCGACCACATAGTAAGGGACAGCCGGTCCTTTGTGGAGTATCACCGGATACCCCAAGGAACGAAGTGGATATATGTAGGAAACAACACGCGTGTTGAAGTGAAAGGCGTTGGGACGTGCAAGCTCGTCTTGGACAACGGCCGCACTATCTTACTTCATGATGTTCTCTTCGCTCCGGATATTCGAAGGAATATAATATCTGTGGTCGTCTTAATGGGTCTTGGTTATAGTTGGTTCTTTCATAATTGTAATGTGGATTTGTCTTGGAATAATTCTGCAATTGGTTCTGGGTATGTTTTTAAAGGATTCATTGTATTGAATACGATGTACGATTCCTCAAATTTTAATGAAAATTTCCTTGTTACAAATTCTTCGATTTATGAGTCAGATGTAATTTGTTGGCACGCAAGGCTTGGTCATATTGGACCAACACGTATGGATAGACTTGCCAAACGTGGCCTTCTATCCAATGTTTCAAAGGTCAAAATGTCGACTTACGAACATTGCCTTGTAGGGAAATCTTGTCGCAAGCCATTTGGAACCGGCACAAGGGCCGAGGTTCCATTACAGCTCATCCATTTGGACATATGTGGTCCGATGAATGTCAAGAAAAGACGTGGGAAGTCCTACTTCATCACTTTTATTGATGACTTCACCCGATTCGGACATATCTATTTGATATCCCACAAAAGTGAAGCATTAACCTGCTTTAAAAACTATATGATTTTAGTGAAAAATCAATTAGATCGCAAGATTAAGGTCTTACGAACCGATAGAGGCGGTGATTATCAATCAGCAAGTTTTAAGGAACTTTGTGATGAAAAGGGCATAGTTCATCAAATAACTATGAATTATACTCCGCAACAAAATGGTGTTGCTGAAATGAGAAATAGGACTTTAATGGAAATGGTCCGTTCACTGATGGTGCAAGCTAACTTGCCAATCACCTTTTAGGGTGATGCATTATTGACGGCTGCTTTCATCTTGAACCGCGTACCCTCGAAATCAGTTAGCTCCACTCCTTATGAGTTATGGAACCAAAGGTCTCCTGACTTAAGCATTCTAAAACCTTGGGGGTGTGCATCCTATGCACATATTTCCTCCCATAAGTATGGCAAACTTGGGCCAAGGGGGAGGAAATGTATCTTTATACGATACACAGAAAACTCCAAAGGTTATGTTTTCATTGGTCAGGAAGACAATGGAGGACTGATTGAATTTGAGTCGAGGGATGTTACTTTCTTGGAAAATGAGTTTCCAAGACAGGGCGAGATAAGTCAGGACTTATCTCTATTTGAGATATATGATCAAGAAGGATTACCTCATTTGAGTGGGAGAATTCTTGGTGAAGACGAAAATACATTTCAACCTTCACCAATGGATGATACGAATGATGCGAATCCTATTCCATATAGGAATAATGATCCAAGTGGGAGCAATTCTAATCACATTCCAAGTGGGAGTAATATTAGAATTGATCCAACTTCGAGTCAACAAGGACTTGAAGAATCTCAAATGCGACGTAGTAGTCGTACAAGGTTAGCTCCTCTAAGATTTGAGGATGAATTCCCACAAACCTTTATGACTTTACTACAAGAAGATGCCGAGCCTGCTACTTTCAAACAAGCCGTATCATGCCCTGCAAAAGACAAATGGATGGAAGCGATGAAGGAGGAATTAAAATCCATGAAAATTAGCCGAGTCTGGGACTTGGTTGACTTACCCAGAGGACGTAGAGCTATTGGGAACAAATGGGTTCTTAAGATCAAGCATAAGGCTGATGGTTATATAGACAGATATAAAGCTCGCCTTGTCGCGAAAGGTTTTACGCAACAGGAAGGGATAGACTACGAAGAAACCTTCTCACCTGTTGTTCGTTTTACCTCGATTCGCTTGATTCTGGCTTTGGTAGGTTGCTTAGACCTCGAATTACATCAAATGAATGTAAAGACTGCCTTTCTCAATGGAGAATTGGACGAGGAGATCTATATGGAACAACCAACAGGGTTTGCAAAAGAAGGAAACGAACATAAGGTTTGTAAACTTCGTAAGTCTATATATGGTCTTAAACAATCCTCGAGGCAATGGTATATACGATTTCAAGAAGTTGTCTTATCAAATGGTTTTACCATGCTTGATGAAGATAACTGTGTATATATCAAGAGCATCAAAAGCAAGTATGTTATTATGTCTCTATATGTAGATGACATTTTAATAGCCAGAAATGACAAGGGCTTTGTGATGGATATCAAGGCTTGGCTTTCATCAGTATTTGAGATGAAAGACATGGAAGACGCCGTATATATACTTGGAGTTAAGATTCAAGGAATCGTTCGAAGAAACTTCTTTCTCTTTCACAAGAGACTTATATAAAGAAGGTTCTAGAACGTTTTAATATGCAGGACTGTAAGTCCATTGATACTCCTATAAGCAAATGCGATAATTTATGTTTGAAAATGTGTCCAAAGAACAAAAAAGAAAAGGAAATTATGGAAAAAGTTCCATATTCCAGTGCAGTTGGTAGTCTTATGTACGCTATGATGTGTACAAGACCGGACATCTGTTTTGCCGTTGGAATGGTAAGTCGTTACCAATCCAATCCAGGGCAAGCACACTGGAAAGCGGTTAAGAGGATAATGCGATATCTTAAAGGGACTGCGGACTATGCTTTATGCTATCAAGGAAATGCCTTGAGGCTCGAAGGCTACACTGATGCTGATTGGGCGAGTGATCTCGATGAGCGACGATCGACCTCAGGACATGTTTTTCTACTCGGATCTGTTGCGATATCCTGGAGTAGCAAGAAGCAATCCTGCATCGCACTTTCAACTATGGAAGCCGAATTTGTAGCATTTAGCATGGCGGTCCAAGAAGCTGTTTGGCTTAGGAAGTTCTTAGACAAGCTAATTGATGCAAGTGACTCAGGTGCTGTACCAATATACAGTGACAGTCAAGCATCTATAGCCTATGTCAAAGATCCAAAATTCCATTGTAAGACCAAACACATTGATATCCGCTACAAATTTGCAAAAGACTATGATAAGAACAAGAAGGTAGACATTAGGTACATATTTACGCATGAGATGATAGCAGATCCGCTTACGAAGGCGATCCCCAGAGATGTGTTTTACAAGCACTTATCATCTCAAGGATTGCGTAAGAGCTGAGTTGTATCAATGTATTCCCATGTCTATGAAAGATCAAATTTAATACAAGAATAATTTCTTTTTGACATTGCATATGAGTTTCTTGAAAATGTTTGTGTACATTTCTTTTAATCTCAGCTATTTTTTCTAGTATGTCAGACAGATTGAGGTTGGCTCTCTCACATGAGCAATCGCCTTTATTCTATCAGACGGATAAGATAAAGATGAGACCTGTTTAAAGTCAAAATCGTCAGACAGATGATTTAGAGTCATGACTTAAACATAATGGTCGTATGAAAGATCTGCATCATGGGGATGCTTTCAAAAGATCAAAAAGGATTTTTGAAATCTTATCTGTCTTATGCGGGATGTGGGTCCAGGAAATTAATGAGTAGTAAAGAGGACTCAAAAGTCAGACATTGTGGTATCTGATCATCATCCTTACAACATCATTAAGACATACGCTCCCTGGGAAAGGAGTGATGTTGTAATACGTATTCATACTACGTATGCATTTGACCATTGGGTTAGAATAGTAATTGTGTTTACTATTATGTGAGACCCAAAGACCACATGGGTCTTAAACTTCTTACCCTTATGGACTCTAATTGGTTCCTTTAGATTTGACTAGGTGATAGCTGTCTTAGCATGTTACTTATGGACTATGGTTAATTCGGTCCGGCGGGGCATGTTAGAAAAGCGAGTCAAGTCAAGATCGAAAGGATCGCAAGAAGAGGAAGATTAATTTCATATTCACATTTGGACTTTAGCGATTCAAAGCTGGCCAGCCAATTGTAATCCAGATGGGATTCAATTGTTAAATATAAAGTATAAGTAGGGGTGGGCATCCGAATATTTGGATCGGATTATACCTCAATCCACCATCCGATCCGATTGAATCGGATGATGAAAAATCTGATCCGCATCCACTAATAAAAAAAGTTAATCTGAAAATTTGGATGATTAGAATTTCGGATCGGATATGATTCAGATCGGATTAATATTAGCTTTATTGAAATTTTAAAGTTATTGATGCCACAATTTGTAACTCGTTTCATTAGATTCTGAAAGTTTAACTTTTAAACCCTGAAGTCAATTCCAATGCCGAAACGAAATATCCTTACAAAATACAAATTGCTAGACTAGCATAAAGAAGCTATATCTGTTTGCAATATCTTCATACTAGTTTGGCATCAACTTCAAGGAGGATGAGCTTGACAACCAAGAGCTCTCCTTCCAGCAAAAATGATAGGGGACCGATGGGGGGATGCAATTGAGTCTGTTAGTCTTCTTAACCAAAAGCCATGATGCATTGATTCATGGGCTTTTAGGTAGTAGTGAAAAACAATCGGATCGGATTGAGAATCGGATATTCGGATGAACTTAGACAATAACACAATCCGCTCAAAACCGAATCGGATCGGATCACATTCTGTCGGATGAAAACTAAAATCCGCATTCGAATCAGTTTCAAACGGATCGGTTGGATCTGCTTATTAATAACAAGTCACTTTCATCGGATCAGATATCCGATCTACTTTTTTTGGATCGGATCGGGTGGATTCAATCGTTTAATCGGATCTTTGTCCACCCCTAAGTATAAGAAATGTGAAGAAGTAATCTAGGGTAAAGCATGCGTTGATCTACTCAACTTTGCACCCCAAGGCGTGTTGTGTATCTCTAACAAGTGCACAACAGCGGACTCTATACGCATAACGGTCACACGGTCTATTTCTCAGTATGATAAACAGAAGAACTAAAGGAAAAGATGTTTCCTTACAATCCCCTCAAGTGTGAGTAGGAGATATTGGATATGAACGACATGTATACACCCATGAGGGGATGTATGAGGGTCTATGGACCTCAGATGTCGCGTGCATGAAAGCATGTGCGAAGGGAACCTTTTTCATATGTGAAAAGGACCACTCGATAAGTGAAAAAAGTCACTTTCTAAGTGCATAAAGGCACTTGATAAGTGCATAAGGAAGAGGATAAGGAATAGTGCTAATATAGGCTAATAAGCTTATATGTAGTTATTTCCTACAATAACTACCCCCAAGGCCTATAAATAGGACCCAAGGGTATGGCTTTCAAGGCTAATCATTCATGCCATAAGTTTGCATAAGGCAACCTTCTTTCCTCTTCTCCCTTCCATTAAGTTCTTCTTCCAAATAGAGATTTAGACGGTGAAACACTGCTTTGATCCTCTGTGACAAAGTACCGACTGTTGTGGCGAATCCAAGGGCGAAGTTCAGAGACTATAGCGAAGCATACACTAACGTAAGTCTCCTCTCTTTCGATCCTCTATCATCGCATGATGGGATCCTACAACGTGATATTATGTTACCCACTCGCCTTTACCGGGAGTGGAGGGGACATACGTCGGTTGTGTTATTATGTGGAGCGCCTCACTCCTGCCAGGGACGGGGGAGCTGAGAGGCCCGGCGTGCAGTGCCGGTGTCCATTGCGTCATGTGCTGTATTCACCCCAAATTTGGGGTGAGGTCCAGGCCCTTATCTTGAGGTGATACCCAGGCTTCCAAAGGATCACTAACATCTGCTAATTAATGAACTTTATATGTGTTATTGTGCACACTTGTGTGTTGCACTCTTTACTTTGGTAGTTTATACTCCTATTGTCTTTACACTCATAAACCTAAATGATTTTCCCTACCCTAGTTAGTTTCCTACTGGGCATGTTTGACGTGCTCATTTTACTTTTCAGGTCTTGAGCAGGTGACACCAGAGCGGGATCTCCCTCAGGAGATTCCTTAGACGTGAGTTGACTTGGGAGACCGCTCTTTTTGGGCTGTGTAGTGTAGTGTGAGTTGAGTCGAGTGGTGAGGGGGTTGTCTTTTGTAGTTATTATATATGTTGGTGGCTTGTAGCACTTCTCATGTATGTAGTTGAGTTAGTTCACTTTGTACTTGCTGATAGTGTGTGGTACGTTCTTGGGTTATGTGGTTCTGTGGTTCCGTACTCTCTGTGATGGCAGTATGGGTTGTTTCTTTCTTTTATATATCTGTGATGTATGATCCCAGCATTTGCAGTGGCCTGCTTATTGTGTTTCTCTATTCACGCTTGGTGTAATACCGCGGCTTGTCAAGCTCCATCCTCCTTCCCCGTAGGTTGTGTTGCCTTATTAAATATGTGTGGGAATGGGGCGTGACAGGTTTAGTGGTGGCCCATGCAGGTCGATCACACTGCGATATGCGAAAGGATGATACATCCAATACGCTTTAATGCCATCGCGTATGGTACCGATTCTTCTTATGATGTCTTTTCTCTGCAGAATGGATAGTGGAAACGGGATATATTCGTAAGAGATGGAGCATGCTGAGCCCTCTTTGATGGAAAAGATTTTGTTGGGTTTCCAGGCGAGTCTGGATCAGCAGGCTGAGATGCTCGCCAAGATGCAGGGTCAGAAGACCCCAGGCTTCAAGCAGTTCAGGGCAATGAAGCCGATGACTTTTTCTGGCAAGGAGACATCCCTGGAGGTTGATGAATGGTTACGGCGCATAGAGGATGACCTCACAGCTGTTGGATTTCCACTGGATAGTTGGGTTGATGCAGTAAAAAGGCTGTTGACCATCAGGCTAGAGACTGGTGGGATGCCCATGAGCGGCATCTGAAGGGTCATATCTCTTGGAAGACTTTCAAGGAGCGTTTTGAGTCCAAGTTTCTTCCAGAGACCGCAAAGGATGAGCTCAGGTAGCGTTTTGAGCAGTTGACTCAGGGCCGGTGGAACATGGATGAGTATGATGCTGAGTTCTCCTTGCTGAGCAAGTTTGCCCCAGAGCTCGTTGCGACCGATGCCACCTGAGCTCGACGCTTCCGTATGGGACTAGATCCGAATATAGGGTGGCTATGTCTACACATAAACTGGCCACACAGTAGGATGTACTGGAGGCAGCAAGACTATATGAGATCCATTTACGGAGCGTAGGAAAAATACCTACCGGTGAAAGATGACCCTCAGGATCACAGTAGGCATTATCTCGTCTAGTACAGACAGCCCAGTTCAAGAGGCCAGGAGCCCCTGCAGTGACACAGAGATGACTGACATGCCAATTCTGTGGCAAGACTGGTCATGAGCAGATGGAGTGTAGGGCTTGGGCTAGACAGTGTTTCGCTTGTTGTGGTCGAGGACACATTAGCAGATTCTGCCCGCAGCAGGGCGCCTACCCTAACCCCGTTGCACCTATGACTACTAGGCCGATGCAGCAGAGAGCACTTCTACCAGGTCCGTAGCGTCCTTCCCTTCCAACACCAGTTGGACCAGGCACTCCAGCTCCTAGAGGACCTTCCTTGCCTCCTAAGTGACAGACCTTTAAGAAGACAAACACTGCTCAAAAGCCACAGGCTTTCACGATGACAGCAGTAGAGGCAGAAAACTCAGGCCAGGTTATCACTGGTATGGTTATAGCCCTATCCTTACTTTATAATATATCACTTGTTGCCCAGTTATGATAGACGTTGATTTGATTTCCTTGTTGGCTTTTAGGTATGGTTAAAGTATCATCTTTTCCTGCCCTAGCACTCTTTGATTCTGGGGCTTCACATTGTTTCCTGTCCCGACAATTTATGGACAATCATGCTATACCAGTAGACTCCTTCACTGTTAGTTGGAATATCCATACAGGGGGTGGTGTGATTAAGAGTACTTCATGGCTCCGTAGTTGTCCAGTGGAAATTTGTGGTCGGGAGTTGTATGCTGATTTCCTGGTGATTGAGATGTCCACTTTTGAAGCTGTGTTTGGGATGGACTGGTTAGCGATGTTTTGTGCCACAATTGACTGCAAATTAAGGAGGGTAGTCTTTCAGATTCTCGATCATCCAGAATTTGAGTTCAGAAATGGTAGTCACACGTTAGAACCTGTAAGATTCAGAGCAACACCAGTAGAAGCAGAAGTGTTGGCAATGGTCATGGAGGCGAAGCCAGTTGGTGGGCTCCGAAAGGTGCTTCTCTCAAGCGCAAGAGTCCGTTCAAGTAGTAAAATCTGGGAGTCCAGATGTCGAATCCTCGGGAGAATCTGTTGAAACCACAAGTCCAAATCAAATAGAGTAACTACGAATAAAATCTAAGCACTTTAATAGTGATGGTGAAGGTGGTATGAAAAGTGTGTGGTGATGGGATTGTCACGTGCGATCAATGCAAACAACGAACTCTAGTTTGTGAAAAATAGATATAAAAGGCATGTACATGGCATGGGTTCATTAGGATCAGTGAATCGTAAGCTTTGGTTGATCAAGTATAACACAACGAGACCTCCTTTTGAGAGCGAATCGTCGGAAGATGTCCTTTTGGGAGTTAACGCATCAATTCTAATAGTATATCGCTAAAGTTGTAAACGTACATATGAAGTATGAAACTCTCTTTTGGAGAGATCAAATCTCACCCTTGTGGGGTGATCATCAACTAGATCAATTCTTTTGGAATATGAAAAAGTAGATTTAAGAGCGACGATTAAACTTTAGCAAATATAGCGATTAAGCGCAATAATACAACCAATGAATACGATTCACATCACCTAATTACTCCATACCATGCACATAAAATATTTAGCTACTCATGGTGCAGAAATACACAAATTTCAGATAAGAATTCATAAGTTTATTAGCAAAATACGGAAGTTTAAGGGCAAAATACGAGCTAAAACA
Source organism: Scilla litardierei (assembly GCA_030789695.1). NCBI lineage: Eukaryota > Viridiplantae > Streptophyta > Magnoliopsida > Asparagales > Asparagaceae > Scilla > Scilla litardierei. The sequence goes on along the minus strand of CM061140.1, from coordinate 134,233,273 downwards.
CCCAAATACGAGCTAGAGTTGAAGAAAATATCACCAATTCTCCTTGAAAAGACTTCAAAACTCTCTGGAAATAAGAAAATAGGCTCTGGAATTTTACAGAATTTTTGCAGAAGAAAATACGGCTCCTAAGTGCTCCAATACGCCAAGAATACGCCACAATCTGCTTGAATACGCCCAAAACCCCTAAATACGCTTATATAAAAAGATTGCGGGTTTTAGGAGCTTATTGGGTTTGAAACCCGCACCCGAATCCATCACAGCCGTTCATCTAAAGCGGATCAATCCACGGCCGTCGATCCAAGCGGGATCGCTCCACAGCGCGACGCGTGGCCGCCGAAATTCGCGCTGATGCGTCGTTCGCATCCGAATCCGGCTCGGAGAACTTCTTGGCCGTTGGATTTGAATCGTGTGGCTCCGGATACGCCACGTCGCCGCCTCAAATCTCCGTTGCCGCTGCTTCGTTCGTTCGTTGGATGAGGCGGGAATGCCGCCGATGATCGCCACGTGTCCCCGCTTATCCGCTGCCGCTTCGCGATTTTGAATTCAAAGCGGGGTTGCGTTCCGCCGCCCGATCTTGCATCAATGGCTCAGGCTGTGTCACGTCGCCTCTTCAGCTTTCAAATTGCGGGAAAGCTCGTGGCCGTAGGATCGAAATTGGGCGGTCAGAAAACGGTCACGTCGCCCGCTTAAGCGCCGCTTCGCGTGTTGCCTTCGGGCGAATCGCAGCCGTTCGATTCCAATCAAACGGTCGTAAAATCGCCCGCTGAATTCGTCGAGCGCCTTGATTGCTCACCGTTGGATCGAGATCGTTCGGCTGTGGTTAGGCCGCGTCGCCAATCGCCGATGCCGTCAGATCGGAGCGGGAAGCAATCAGATGCTGACACGTGGCAGCTTGTGATTGGATGGCGACCGTATTTTCGTATTTCCAACGATTTCTTCATTAAATTGGTATTCTGCATTCAAAAATTCATAGAAATTAGCACAAATCTCAGAAAAATACAAATAAATAGTCGGTTGAATCGTGAGATCGAGACGATGCTAGGAAAAATATAAAAAGTGCAGAAATATGTCGTTAATTGCTGTTTTGTGCTCAAATAGTGTGTTTTCTCTAATAAATAAATGTGTAGAAAATACGTATGAATTAGAGATAAATTTAGCATCATTGTGAGCACAAAATAGGGCTAAATAGGGGGTTAAATATGTAATATTGAACCCGAATCACACCCCCAACTAGCGATTTGCTAGTCTCTAGCAAAAAGAGCGATAAATACGGATGAGTAATAAAACAATAAGTTCTTTCAAATTGCTCATGGCATGGCTCAATAATACGCATTCCAACATGATCTTGACTATCAATATACACATCCATGAACACAATCAATCTCATGAAATTTTCTCTAATTTAGTACGAATAAAAAACTTACAAGCATCGTTTTGCGCAAGCGAAAGTATAACACGTCGTTTTTCTCTAGTTTTCTTGTTTCCAAGGAATTGGCCTATCAAAATAATCATTCAAGACATGGGTATTGAAGTTGCTTAGTATATTCACCATTCTTTTCTTTTATTAGTTCCGCGTAATGCGCATCAAGCAACATTCGCAGAAAAAAGTATAACTTGGATCGCTCCATCAAATGAGTGAGTTTCCGGTCAATGGCTCCCAAATCAGACGATCATAGGGCATTAGGCCAAGAAGGACCCCTCGGACTGTACTACTCGAGCCAACCAAGTTATTTATTAGTGACATACTTATTCATTCATTTTTCATCAATTTTCTTTTCATTTCTTTCTTTCTTTTCTCTTTTTTTTCTTGTAAGCAACTCAAAACCCATTCTTTCGAACATAAACATTAATAACCATGGCCACATTGCTCTTCAACTTGAAAACCTTTCTAATAAATCGTGTATACTTAAGCTTTTTCATCACATTAGCATGCATGAGATAAATTCAAACTATTTCGAGATATTAATCATGGAAATTGAAAATTTTCTTGGATAATATATTAAAAGTAATTCCATGAAGGAAAAATAATCAACTCAAGCCATAAAAATTTTAGAACTCATTTAACGTATAATCATCCGCATTTGAGGCATATGAAAGAGTTTTAAATGATGAGATTTGGTGATTTATTCTTCTCAAAAAAAAATCCTAAGGTCTCATACACACACCCCAACTAAAGATGGACATTGTCCTCAATGTCGGAAGAGGTACGAGTTTATTCAAGCAAGCAACCTAGAAAGCATTTAAAAACTACACTACCGGAAAGAACACACCGTGATCAAATGGAGGATCCCGAATCTTTGATGGTGGAGGAAGTTGTTCAATTTGCTCCTTGCGCTCCTCGGCGATTATTCTTCCTCCAACGACTAAACTGGATCCCAGCAACGTAACTCCCAGCATCTCTATAAGATGTCCACCTATATCCTGCAAGAGATGAGTCACGTCAATCCATTTTAGTTTAAAATTCTTCGAAATAAAATTATTCCAAATGTAGTCATCAAAATAAGTGAAATGAATTAAAGCAAGTTGACGACTACTCCCTGAAAGATTTGCACTACTCTCTGTACGATGCTCGTTCATTGTGGAGAGGGATAAATGATTTTGGGACAAAACTGGAGGAGGGCATGGTTCTGACTCCATGGCGATAATCTCAAAACCCTTTTCCCTAGCTGTCTCCTCCTCTCGTTCATCCAAAATTGCTAGCTCGTCCTCTCTTTTGCACATACTTTTTGCCATGTATATATTTTTATTCGTGTCATCAACGTGACATGGCTCGCTCGATATTCCTGCAATAGAAGATGAACTCGTATTAGATTCTTTAAATTGACTTTCAAAAGTATTACCTTCTTTTAAGCAAGTGGCAATCAGAGTAAGATCTTCGATGGATTTCTGAATATGCCGACTCCGAGCAAGGAAATTCTCTTGGAATTGATGGGATGTGGCCTCCTGTGTCTGAATAATCAGGTAAGCTTCCTCTTTCAAGGATTGCAAAGGTACATCTACGCTTTGCTCTTCTTGATCAAGGCACGAAGGCTCCGTTGAATCGCTCTCTGAAGTCTCTGTTGAATATTGGACTCCCCGGATTTGGTTTTGATGATGAGCAAACATAAATAATCCATGAACTAACAATTTGTGAGCGCAGTATTGGAGATCGTCGCCAAATTCACGAGAACAATTAAAGCGACATCTCAACACTTCCCAAAGCCCGTATTCATGCCTAAAGCTTCGTTGAAGCTCTTGCGCCATTTTGGAAGTTATGAAGAATTAATCGAAGCTCTCGAAGACCGTTTATTAAGGTTTTATTTATAGTCTTTTTAGCTTCGATCTATAGAATGTTAAGCCTTGAGTATATCTTACGTTTCTATCTTCATAACGCTCATGTCGTAGCTCTAGGATCTTAGTACAAGTTCATTCTAACTTCCTCGAAGCGTCGCGCTTCGATTCGGACTTGTTTGTGCATATTAGTTGGTACAAGAAGGAGTACTGACCGACTAGATGGTGATCTACTCGGTCAACAACTCTTCTTGGACCGACTAGTTTGATTCCTTAATTTCTTGGACTTTACTGTTTACAGTTAGTCGGTCTACGTTGACTCACCGACCGACTAGTTTGTAAACTAGTCGGTCAGTTATGCTTCTTTGACCGACTAGTTGTGACTTACTGTTCATGCCAAAATTTCTCCTAAGCTACTGTTTATCGTTAGTCGGTCTAAGAACGTTTGGTGACCGACTAGTTGACAATCTAGTCGGTCAACTTTTGTTCTTGGACCGACTAAGTCAATTTGTATTCAGACTATTTTATTTTGCCTCTTAGTCGGTATACGTTCACTGACTGACCGACTAGTTGTGAAACTAGTCGGTCAGAAAGTCTTCTTGGACCGACTAGATTTCTAGGTCTGAAATTCTATCTCTTCTCAGTTCCTCACTTAGTCGGTCCATGTTGATTGACTGACCGACTAGTTGATGAACTAGTCGGTCAGTGGTTGTTCTTTGACCGACTAGTTTTCTCAGATTTCTATCCGTTGGAAATTGACCTAACTTGTTTTTATGGGACCCTATAAATACGAACCTAGGTCATTTCTATCTAGGTTAGAGCTGCCATTAAGAGATTCATTGAGATCAAAAGAGATAGCCATTCTCACTCTTTTCTAAAGCTCTCTTCCTCACAAGAAACCCATTCTCTCACTATTCTAGATCTAGAATCCATCTTGAGAGAAGCTTGTTCTTGGTGAGCCCTTCAAGCCCTAGCTTGAATCAAGTCTCCAAATCTCTCCTATGCACCTATTGCTAGTCATTTCCTTGGTGCTAGGACTTGGTGACTTCATCTTCCTCAAATCCTTCATTTCACCATTTGGGTAAGAAAAACTCAAGGTATAGGATTTTGTGGTAAGTTTGTTTATTTCATATAAACTCTTTTATATTGCTTATTGGTTCTCTCGGTTGTGAGAGAAGGTTGTGATCCCGGGTTGTGGGATTCACTATTGCCATTGCATGTATGATTTGATCTTGTGAAGGTTTTTCACAAGATATTCATAGTGGAAATCTTGGGTTAGGGTTTCTAACCTAAGTATCCTGAGGGGATCCGGGTGGTTGGGACGTAGGATCACCGGGAACAAGTCGGGGAGACTTGGGTGGATCCGAACCCATTACCATCATTTGTTTGCATTGTTAATTTTGTTGTTGTCATTCAATTTAAGCTTCCGCAAATTGATTTGGTGGTTGTTTGCAATTTAATTTGGAATTATACTCCTTGTTATTTTAAAGTACTATTCACCCCCCCTCTAGTACTTGTGCAGTAGCTTGTAGGGCATTACATTTGGTATCAGAGCCAGATACTTAGCTATGTCTGCCAACGACAACAAGACCGTGCGTCCACCTTCTAACTATGACACCTTCAGGAACCGTGAAGGAGCATCTTCGGTGATGGAAGGACATTCCTCCACGAGGCCTCCATTCTTCAACGGTACCAACTACGGGTACTGGAAATGCCGGATGGAAACCTTCCTCCGGAGTGCATCTTTATGGAGGACTACAATGAAGGAATACATCGAGCCCGAAGAAGAAGACTTTGAGAAATGGACTACCGCGGAGGTCGCCGCGGAGGTAAGCAATGCCAAGGCAATGAACGCCTTGCAATGCGCATTGGAGCCCGAGGACTTCAATAAGATATGCACATGTAAGAGTGCATATCAAATTTAGAACTCCCTCCTCATACTTCATGAAGGGACGAGTAGGGTAAGAGACTCTAAACTCGTAGTCGTAAACAAAGATTACGAAATGTTTCATATGCAACAAGGCGAGAAGATGAAGGAATATTACGCTCGCTTCGTTGACATAATAAACGAGTTAGAGGCCCTCGGCAAGTCCTACACTCAAAAGGAGAAGTGCTCAAAGCTTATCGAAGGACTTCCTTCTTCTTGGGAGAAACGTACCTTCGCCATCGAGGAAGGTAATGACATGAATAAGTATACCGTAGTTCAACTAATGGGTACTTTGATGTCATACGAGGTACGCAAAGATAGCAAGGTGAAGTTACAAGAAAAGATGAATTCCTATTTGAACCAAGACGTGCCTAAGAAAAAGGCAATTGCATTCAAGGCGGCTTCATCCACCTCTACCGATGATGAGGACTCGGAAGAAGAAATGGACATGGAATCCGTAGCACTCATGGCAAAGAAGTTCAATCGCTTCTTCCAAAAGGGTAACTTCAAACAAAAATCTAAATTTACTTCTACTAACGCCTCTCCACCTTTGTATTTTAAATGCAATAAGCCAGGACACATCAAAGCGGATTGTCCTCAAAACAAGCAAAAGGAGAAGTGGAAGGCGCCGAAGTTCGACAAGTCGAAGAAGTACAAAAAGGGGTACAAAAAGGGACTTGTCGGAACAACATTCACCGATTCCGAGGATTCCTCAAGCGGAGAGTCGGACGATGAGAAAGTGGAGCAAGCGCACATGTGCTTCATGGCAAGAGAGGAGGATGATCAAGGATCTTCCTCCTCCGATGATAGCGACGACGAAGGCGATGAGGTAACTATGGATGATCTTAGGGATGCTAACTCTCATTTATGGTCAAAATACACTAAGTTAGTAAATAGATATACTAAAGTAAAAGATGACCTAGCTAGCATTCAAACCTCGCCTAAGACTATCATCACCAACAACGACACCGTTGTTGAAGAGTTAAGAAATGAGATTATTAATCTCAAATCTAAACTTGAACATGTTAGCATTGATGATCCGGAAGAACATAGGATAGCGGATTTAACTTCTCAAAACTCGACTTTGAGTATTGAGAACGAGAATCTTAAATCTCGTGTTTATGTGCTCACATCGCAAGTATCCACATTAGATACTTCTATGCGTTCTCTCAAAGAGAAATATGAGAACACATTCGGCCGAATCAATAGATTCAATAAGGGTAAGGACCATTTGGATAAAATCCTAAGTGACTTACTTCCGGCCAATCACCACATTGGTTTGGGGTATACGATGGGATGTCCATCCAAAGCGGCCACTACTTTTGTTAGGCCAACTTCCGGTGACTCTACGAGTGGTAGCAAACACTCTATTGGTAGTTCATCTACCAATGGTGCTTCCACCTCGTCCACACCCTCTTTTTGGAAAGAAACCCACTTTGGGTGGACCTCCAAAGAAGGGGCCTGCTTATATGTACACAAATACCATGCCACGTAGGAACACACGTCCTACTCCACCGTCTCACACATATGATGATTTTTATGCAACACATTCTCGGGCACGTGCACACCATGTGAGACACCCTCACGCACGTGTTCCCACACATGCATATGTTCACCCACCGCATCATATGAATAATTCTCGTCGTGCACCATTCCATCATGTTCCTTATGCCTATCCACGACATGCATCACGTAGAAACCAACAACGCATGCATGCACCCAATAGGATGATGGCTCCCAAAATTTTCACTATTTGGAGCCCAAAGGACACAAGCATGGATGAAAAACAAGTATATATGAATGCTTATTTTTCGGATGTTGTGTATAGTAGAAACTATGTGGGGAAGTCTAAGTCCAATTGGACTTGGCTTCCAAAGGTCTAACTTTTGAGGACCCAATGACCTTGGGTACCATGATATGAAAGTTTCTATCTTTAGGTACTCAAGGAAAAGAAAAAGAAAAGAAGCAACAAATTTAAATTTAGCTCCAAAGGGAATTGGATACTCGATAGCGGGTGTTCAAAACACATGACGGGTGACGCTCAATTGCTCTCCGGAGTGGTTCCCATTGCAAATGGAAATCACGTCATATTTGGAGGCAATGAGAGCGGAACAATCGTCGGTGTTGGTAAAGTGGGTAACCCTTCTAAACCCTTAATTAGTGATGTTTATTTAGTTGATGGTTTAAATCATAATCTTATTTCAATAAGCCAACTTTGTGACAAAGGTTACAAAGTTAGCTTTGCGAAAGGATTGTGTCATATTTCAAATGATAATAATAAATTATTATTTTCCGGCACACGCCATAAAGATATTTATATTTTGGATCTTCCTAAGTCATATGAACAATGTCTCGTTGCCAACACAAGTGAACAACACTTATGGCATCGACGCTTTGGACATGTGAACTTTGGAACACTTTATAAGCTTTCAAAATTAAATTCCATTAAAGGTTTTCCGAAACTCGTTTTTGAAAAGAAAATTTTTTGTGATTCTTGTCAACGTGGCAAGCTTCCTAAATCTTCATTTAAACCTAAGAAAAGCATTTCTACGAAACGGCCACTAGAGCTATTACATCTAGATTTATTTGGGCCAACTAGAGTTGCTTCCTTAGGAAATGCAAGATATGGACTAGTCATCGTTGATGATTATTCAAGATTTACATGGGTATTTTTCTTATGTAATAAAAAAGAAGCTTTTGAAAACTTCACAATATTTGTGAAGAAAGTACAAAATCTCATCGGAACCACCATTGTCACTATTCGTAGTGATCATGGGGGTGAATTTGAGAATGAGTCTTTCTCAAATTTTTGTGATGATCTTGGAATTACTCACACGTTTTCTTTCCCTCGCGTACCTCCTCAAAATGGTGTTGTTGAGAGGAAGAATAGAACGCTTGTGGAGTGTGCTCGCACTATGCTCGAAGATAGTCAACTTGGTTATCAATTTTGGGCGGAAGCGGTACACACTGCTTGCTATGTGTTTAATAGAATACTTTTGAGGCCCGGCACCAAACAAACTTGTTATGAATTGTTGTTTGGTAGATTGCCTCAAGTTAAACATTTTCGTGTTTTCGGCGCAAAATGTTTTATTAAAAACACATATGATAATTTGGACAAGTTTGATCCGAGATCGGATGAGGGGATATTTGTTGGGTATTCCTCACGTAGCAAAGCCTACCGGATATACAACAAAAGATCCTCTACGATCGAGGAATCACTTCATGTCTCTTTTAATGAGAATTTTACTACTTCTAGAATTTCAAATGATAATGATTCTATGGATGTTTTATGTGATTCGTTTGAAAATTCTAAGACTATTGATTCAATTGATTCTATTGAGACTAACCCGACTAATGAAGTTGTTGAGAATGTGCCTAGTGATCAAGGTATTCCCAAGCGGCTTCATACCGTTCGCGACCATCCCCATGAGCAAGTCATTGGCAATATTCATGATAGTGTCAAGACGAGATCGCAAGTCCACCACTTCGCCAATAGTGCCTTTGTCTCATCAATAGAGCCAAAGAATATAGTTGAAGCGTGCGAAGATAGTGCTTGGATCCTTGCCATGGAGGAGGAACTCATTCAATTCGAGAGGAATGAGGTATGTGAGCTTGTTCCTTTGCCATCGAAGAACCACACCGTCATAGGGACAAAGTGGATCTTCAAGAACAAATCCGACAAAAATCAAGTCGTCATCCGGAACAAAGCTCGGTTAGTTGCTCAAGGCTATCGCCAAGAGGAAGGTATCGATTTCGAAGAATCCTTCGCTCCGGTAGCTAGATTAGAATCAATTAGACTTTTATTGTCTTATGCATGCCATAAAAATTTTAAGTTATTTCAAATGGATGTTAAAAGTGCATTTTTAAACGGAGATGTTGAGGAAGTTTACGTTTCTCAACCTCCGGGCTTCATAAATGAAAAATTTCCAAATCATGTTTTTAAACTAAAGAAAGCTCTTTATGGTTTGAGACAAGCTCCTCGAGCTTGGTATGATCGCCTAAAGAATTTTCTTTTGGATTTGAATTTTAAAATGGGCGAAGCCGATTCTACACTTTTTGTTAAGCATGCGAATAATGATATTTTATTAGTTCAAATTTATGTTGATGATATCATTTTCGGTGCTACTAACTTCACTCTTTGCGAAGAGTTTTCTAATGTTATGAAGGAACAATTTGAGATGAGCCACATGGGCGAACTCAAATATTTCTTAGGTCTCCAAATTCGCCAAATGAACGATGCAATCTTCATCCACCAAACGAAGTATACGGTGGAGTTGCTTAAGCGATTTGGAATGGAAAGTGCTTCCGGGAAAAAGACTCCAATGAGCACGACTACGCATCTTGACAAGGATACGGGCGGTAAGGATGTAGACATTCGTCTATATCGAGGTATGATAGGTAGTTTACTCTATCTTACCGCAAGTAGGCCCGATATTATGTTTGCCGTATGCATATGTGCTCGTTATTAGTCTCAACCTAAGGAGTCTCACTTAGTAGCGGTAAAACGTATTTTCCGATATCTAAGTTATACACTTGATTTTGGATTACTTTATCCAAAATCTAGCACGTATGAGTTAGTCTCATACAGTGATGACGATTATGCGGGATGCAAATCCGACAGGAAAAGTACTAGTGGCACTTGCCATTTTCTAGGAAATTCTCTTGTCTCTTGGTTTTCCAAGAAGCAAAATTCTGTATCACTTTCAACCACCGAGGCGGAATATATTGCCGCCGGTGCCGCTTGTGCCCAGGTTCTTTGGATGAGACACACTTTGAAGGATTTTGGTATTCACTGTGATACTAGCCCTATCATGGTGGATAACCAAAGTGCTATTTGTCTTTCAAAGAATCCGGTGCACCATTCCCGATCAAAACACATAGATGTCCGACACCATTTTTTAGATGATCATGTTGCTAAAAAGGACATCATTTTAGTGTACGTTGAAACCCAAAAGCAAATCGCCGATATTTTCACGAAACCCCTAAAGGAGGACTCCTTTGTGCGGTTGCGTCGAGAATTGGGGATTATGGGTGAATCCGAGATATAGGATTCATATTTCATTCAATTGTCTTGCATGTTATTCGATTTCGCGATATTTCGTTCATGCTAGCTTTATTGAATTTTTGGGAATTTTATGTGATATGTTTGAATTTTTGCTCGAATTCTTATTTGAAAGTCGTATTTAAGATTTCGATGTTTTATGGGGTAATTTAGATGACTAATGAGAGAGTCAAGATGTCCCATCCAAGTGGTTTATGAAGAGAACTCATTTATCAATTTTTGGACTCTTCTAGTCGGTTTCAGTTCATTTGTCAACCGACTAGATGCTCATCTAGTCGGTCAGCAAGTGAACTCAGACCGACTAGTTCAAGCTTTTAGCTCTCTATTGTCATTGACTTCTTTTAGTCGGTCACAGTACACTTACCGACTGACTAGATTGAAAACTAGTCGGTCAGTGAGTATACTGCGACCGACTAATTCTAGCCCTAGAAATTCCCTGTTTGCCTCTGTTTCGACTTAGTCGGTTCAAGCTCATTGACCGACCGACTAGATCGTAATCTAGTCGGTCAGTGCTTGAACTGTGACCGACTAAGTGTGTTAGGGCAAACTTGTCCTTTTTCTGTTCCGATCGACTTAATCTCCTCCTATCCGACTATTTTTGGTTTTAGTCGGTTGTCTAAGTCTCTCTAGCCCGAAAATTCTCAAACCCCACTCGAGCCTCTTCATCTTCCCTTCGACTTCCGGCCAGTTTTCCGTCCATCCGCCGCCGCCGATCGGTCTCCTAGGTATCCCTCCTCCTCCTCCTTGGTCGATTTCCTATTCTAGGGTTGATCTAGCTTGATTTCTCTCCTAGGTGTTCTAGGGTTTCGAATTTCATCTAGGGTGTGATCTAGCTTCTAGGGTTTTGATTATTTCGGATTTTCAGCATCTAGGGCTGTGTGCTTAGGGTTGTTCTATCATCGTCGCTTGCTTGTACTCGTCGTGCCACGATCATGGCAAAGACAAGGATTCCTATCACCTCTTCTGGGGCTTCCCCAATGTCGGTAGAGCCTTCTATTCCTAGGAATCCATCTAAGCCCAAGCGTCGTGCTAAATCTACTCAAGCTTCTCCCTCTTCGCCTCCTCTAAAGAAGCCGAGGACGGCGACGGTCAAACCCAGAAAATCTAAGACTAAAAAGCCCATTCTCCACACTCCTGCTACCCCTCCTGATTCCGACTCTGAGTTTGTCCCTGAGGATGAGTCTGGCCCTAGGGAACCTACTCCTCCTCCGAAGACCCGTAAGGCTAAGGGTAAAGATCCTATGCCAGTCGACGGTGTAGACATATCGTTGTGCCGCGATGACCCTCAGTGTCTCACAGCGTACAACCGTATAGAGCACTGCCCACTGTTGTTAGAGCATTACGTTCAGTTTTCTGATTTTCTCGGCCTTGCTGATCTTCTCTCCTATAGTGGCTTATTGGATTATCTTCGCTATGACCCCAAGGCGAATCCTAGACCATATCCTCGCCTGGTCAAATTGTTTTACGCCAATCGTGTTCGGGGACTGTACGATGAGAGTCACTCCATCGAGACTACTGTCTTGGGAACTCCTATAGTTCTCACGGTAGAAATCTTGGGGGAGATACTTGGTTGTTCATCGTCCGGTCTCCTTCCTTCGGATATTTCAGTTGATGATATCACTTCTTTGGATCAGTCCGTTCTTGCTGATATTTTCCATGTGATCCCTCCTGCCCTCATTGGTGTTCCATCGAAGTCGTTCAAGTCTAATGCATGGGTATTGAATCTTATTCTGAAGTCGTGCTTGCTTCCCAAGTACGGCTCATCTTCACTTCCATCCCAGCCATTTTTGAAGCTGATTTACGCTCTTTTCTTGGGTTGCGAGATTAATTGCTCGCGTGATACTCGATAAGATGGATTCTTTCGAGTGTATACGCAAGACCAATAAATCTGCGCATATCCCTTATCCGTGTCTGTTGACCCTGGTTTTTTGTCATTTTCGAGTTCCTCTCCCTCTTGACGATGAGCGTCCTTTGGGTCCTCCTCTAAACGCGACGGCCGTTAAGAAATCTCTTGCGGCGCTTCGTCACGTGTAGAGGTCGACCGCATCTGCTTCCCAGGCTTCTCCCTCAGCTGCTGCAGCCCCCACTCCTCCTGCTACATTAGACGATGTCGTACGCCTTCTTCGTCGGCACGAGTCGCGTTTGGCTCGTACCGAGGAGGTCGTCTGCCGTATGGCTCGTATGATGGGGATTGATCTTCCTCCTTCAGTTTCTGAGGCCGAGGAGATGGACGATGAGGAGATTGACGAGCTTGTCACTTCCTTGGCTCGTGGCGATGAGGCCACGGCTGCTGCTGCTACCACTTCTGCTCCTGGAGTTGGCACCTCTTCCGGTGCTCCAGAGACTTCTGTTGCAGTACTTCAGACTTCTGAGGCTGCTGCTACTTCTACTGATATTTCTGTTGAGACCCCAGCTGCTGAGCCCATCGTTTCCACACCTGCCCCGACGATCCCATCTGTTGAGACGCCTCTACTCCCTGCAGAGCCTGAGTCCACTCCTTCGACTGGACCCACGGAGACTGCAGATCCAGCCACTTCCTCGTGATCGTCTGTTCCGAGGACTCTCCACTACTTTTTGGATGATATACCTTATTGAGAGTATTTTGGGTTAGGATGGAGTTTGGGTGTTGTTTTGATGTATTTTTGAGTTTTCTGGATGTCGGTGTTGGATATTTTGATGTACTTTGGATGATATTGATGTTGTTGTTATATTTTGATGTGGATGATGATGTTGTACTTTTTGATGTTTATATAGATGATGCGTCGTACTTGATGTGATGTACTTCTTGTATTCGATATCTTTTTGGATGTACTCATGATGTTCCTATCTATATATACATCGATGTTCATGTTGTGATATTTACTTCGTCGTGCACATTAATTCTCATTCAATGTCCATGCTATATGAAATCGTCGCTCGACGATTGAAAAAGTTGGTTAAATAGATTGAAATTCTATAATTGTATAGAATTGTTTTCCATGCACAAATTTAACCAAGAATATTGAATATTGAAGAGTATGTTTCATTATTCAAGAAATGAATACTTATTTGGTATTTTTTGATGATTTTGATTATTTTTTTGATAATGGACAATTTGGCACACCTTGATTTGATTTCCACATTTTTCCCTTGATGTCAATTAGGTCCATCGTCATCGTCTACGACTCCCGATGTTGGATTTTCCTTTTCCTAAGTTGTTGTCGTTGTATGCCCCCCATTTTTGGGATAATGCCAAAGGGGGAGATATAATGATAATAAATAGGTCAAATGAAAATTTAACTCAATTTCCAAGAATCTAGTTTGATATGTTAGATTCAGGGGGAGTTAAGATATATATAAGGATTTTCAAAATCCGATATTTCAAAAATCGATTCTCTTTATTTATCTTACTCGTCTGATTGATGCAATTCATATATACTCATTTTGGAATTAACGTGTCATCAATGCAGGGGGAGTAAGTATTTTTCATTTGAATCATTATTTTTGATTATTATTTATGTTGGTTTGTCATCACCAAAAAGGGGGAGAATGTTGAATATTGGACTCCCCAGATTTGGTTTTGATGATGAGCAAACATAAATAATCCATGAACTAACAATTTGTGAGCGCAGTATTGGAGATCGTCGCCAAATTCACGAGAACAATTAAAGCGACATCTCAACACTTCCCAAAGCCCGTATTCATGCCTAAAGCTTCGTTGAAGCTCTTGCGCCGTTTTGGAAGTTATGAAGAATTAATCGAAGCTCTCGAAGACCGTTTATTAAGGTTTTATTTATAGTCTTTTTAGCTTCGATCTATAGAATGTTAAGCCTTGAGTATATCTTACGTTTCTATCTTCATAACGCTCATGTCGTAGCTCTAGGATCTTAGTACAAGTTCATTCTAACTTCCTCAAAGCGTCGCGCTTCGATTCGGACTTGTTTGTGCATATTAGTTGGTACAAGAAGGAGTACTGACCGACTAGATGGTGATCTACTCGGTCAACAACTCTTCTTGGACCGACTAGTTTGATTCCTTAATTTCTTGGACTTTACTGTTTACAGTTAGTCGGTCTACGTTGACTCACCGACCGACTAGTTTGTAAACTAGTCGGTCAGTTATGCTTCTTTGACCGACTAGTTGTGACTTACTGTTCATGCCAAAATTTCTCCTAAGCTACTGTTTATCGTTAGTCGGTCTAAGAACGTTTGGTGACCGACTAGTTGACAATCTAGTCGGTCAACTTTTGTTCTTGGACCGACTAAGTCAATTTGTATTCAGACTATTTTATTTTGCCTCTTAGTCGGTCTACGTTCACTGACTGACCGACTAGTTGTGAAACTAGTCGGTCAGAAAGTCTTCTTGGACCGACTAGATTTCTAGGTCTGAAGTTCTATCTCTTCTCAGTTCCTCACTTAGTCGGTCCATGTTGATTGACTGACCGACTAGTTGATGAACTAGTCGGTCAGTGGTTGTTCTTTGACCGACTAGTTTTCTCAGATTTCTATCCGTTGGAAATTGACCTAACTTGTTTTTATGGGACCCTATAAATACGAACCTAGGTCATTTCTATCTAGGTTAGAGCTGCCATTAAGAGATTCATTGAGATCAAAAGAGATAGCCATTCTCACTCTTTTCTAAAGCTCTCTTCCTCACAAGAAACCCATTCTCTCACTATTCTAGATCTAGAATCCATCTTGAGAGAAACTTGTTCTTGGTGAGCCCTTCAAGCCCTAGCTTGAATCAAGTCTCCAAATCTTTCCTATGCACCTATTGCTGGTCATTTCCTTGGTGCTAGGACTTGGTGACTTCATCTTCCTCAAATCCTTCATTTCACCATTTGGGTAAGAAAAACTCAAGGTATAGGATTTTGTGGTAAGTTTGTTTATTTCATATAAACTCTTTTATATTGCTTATTGGTTCTCTCGGTTGTGAGAGAAGGTTGTGATCCCGGGTTGTGGGATTCACTATTGCCATTGCATGTATGATTTGATCTTGTGAAGGTTTTTCACAAGATATTCATAGTGGAAATCTTGGGTTAGGGTTTCTAACCTAAGTATCCTGAGGGGATCCGGGTGGTTGGGACGTAGGATCACCAGGAACAAGTCGGGGAGACTTGGGTGGATCCGAACCCATTAACATCATTTGTTTGCATTGTTAATTTTGTTGTTGTCATTCAATTTAAGCTTCCGCAAATTGATTTGGTGGTTGTTTGCAATTTAATTTGGAATTATACTCCTTGTTATTTTAAAGTACTATTCACCCCCCCTCTAGTACTTGTGCAGTAGCTTGTAGGGCATTACAGTCTCTTCCACGGTTTCTCTTGCAGAGACTCCATGTATTCCCACGCCACTGTCGGCGTCATGCCTCCCAATAATTCCTGCAGCTGCGGTTGTAGTCCATCTAGGAAGAACGCCATAAGCTCTTCATTTGTGTACCCATGCTGCGGATAGCTCGATATAATGTCTGTGAACCTCCTCCAGGCCTGAAAGAAAGTTTCACAGTCAGTTTGATTAAAATTAACAATTTTGAGCTTCTCCATTCTATGTTTGTGTGCATTAGCATATTGTGCATCATAAAGATTGTTTGTGCAATAGAAGTTCATAAATTCCATTTTGAAATAAAATAAAATAAAATAATAATAATAAAAGTTTATGTACAATAAAGTGGAAAGATCTCACCGAAGGTCCTCTGAATGAAATAAACCGTAGTCACAAACCATTCCTCCCCGGCAACGGTGCCAAAAACTTGGTGGGCTCCGAAATGTGCTTCTCTCAAGCGCAAGAGTCCGTTCAAGTAGTAAAATCTGGGAGTCCAGATGTCGAATCCTCAGGAGAATCTGTTGAAACCACAAGTCCAAATCAAATAGAGTAACTACGAATAAAATCTAAGCACGTTAATATTGATGGTGAAGGTGGTATGAAAAGTGTGTGGTGATGGGATTGTCACGTGCGATCAATGCAAACAACGAACTCTAGTTTGTGAAAAATAGATATAAAAGGCATGTACATGGCATGAGTTCATTAGGATCAGCGAATCGTAAGCTTTGGTTGATCAAGTATAACACAACGAGACCTCCTTTTGAGAGCGAATCGTCGGAAGATGTCCTTTTGGGAGTTAACACATCAATTCTAATAGTATATCGCTAAAGTTGTAAACGTACATATGAAGTATAAAACTCTCTTTTGGAGAGATCAAATCTCACCCTTGTGGGGTGATCATCAACTAGATCAATTCTTTTGGAATATGAAAAAGTAGATTTAAGAGCGACGATTAAACTTTAGCAAATATAGCGATTAAGCGCAATAATACAACCAATGAATACGATTCACATCACCTAATTACTCCATACCATGCACATAAAATATTTAGCTACTCATGGTGCAGAAATACACAAATTTCAGATAAGAATTCATAAGTTTATTAGCAAAATACGGAAGTTTAAGGGCAAAATACGAGCTAAAACACCCAAATACGAGCTAGAGTTGAAGAAAATATCACCAATTCTCCTTGAAAAGACTTCAAAACTCTCTGGAAATAAGAAAATAGGCTCTGGAATTTTACAGAATTTTTGCAGAAGAAAATACGGCTCCTAAGTGCTCCAATACGCCAAGAATACGCCACAATCTGCTTGAATACGCCCAAAACCCCTAAATACGCTTATATAAAAAGATTGCGGGTTTTAGGAGCTTATTGGGTTTGAAACCCGCACCCGAATCCATCACAGCCGTTCATCTAAAGCGGATCAATCCACGGCCGTCGATCCAAGCGGGATCGCTCCACAGCGCGACGCGTGGCCGCCGAAATTCGCGCTGATGCGTCGTTCGCATCCGAATCCGGCTCGGAGAACTTCTTGGCCGTTGGATTTGAATCGTGTGGCTCCGGATACGCCACGTCGCCGCCTCAAATCTCCGTTGCCGCTGCTTCGTTCGTTCGTTGGATGAGGCGGGAATGCCGCCGATGATCGCCACGTGTCCCCGCTTATCCGCTGCCGCTTCGCGATTTTGAATTCAAAGCGGGGTTGCGTTCCGCCGCCCGATCTTGCATCAATGGCTCAGGCTGTGTCACGTCGCCTCTTCAGCTTTCAAATTGCGGGAAAGCTCGTGGCCGTAGGATCGAAATTGGGCGGTCAGAAAACGGTCACGTCGCCCGCTTAAGCGCCGCTTCGCGTGTTGCCTTCGGGCGAATCGCAGCCGTTCGATTCCAATCAAACGGTCGTAAAATCGCCCGCTGAATTCGTCGAGCGCCTTGATTGCTCACCGTTGGATCGAGATCGTTCGGCTGTGGTTAGGCCGCGTCGCCAATCGCCGATGCCGTCAGATCGGAGCGGGAAGCGATCAGATGCTGACACGTGGCAGCTTGTGATTGGATGGCGACCGTATTTTCGTATTTCCAACGATTTCTTCATTAAATTGGTATTCTGCATTCAAAAATTCATAGAAATTAGCACAAATCTCAGAAAAATACAAATAAATAGTCGTTGGAATCGTGAGATCGAGACGATGCTAGAAAAAATATATAAAGTACAGAAATATGTCGTTAATTGCTGTTTTGTGCTCAAATAGTGTGTTTTCTCTAATAAATAAATGTGTAGAAAATACGTATGAATTAGAGATAAATTTAGCATCATTGTGAGCACAAAATAGGGCTAAATGGGGGGTTAAATATGTAATATTGAACCCGAATCACCAGTCTTACCCAGGGTTGTGCGAGACTTCCTTGATGTCTTTCCTGATGACATTTATGGACTCCCTCCTGATCGATCATTGGAGTTCACCATTGATTTGGTACCAGGCACGCAGCCCATTGCAAAGGCTCCTTATCGGATGGAACCACCTGAGTTGGCTGAGCTTCGTAATCAGCTAAAGGATCTATAAGAGTGAGGGTTGATACAGGCAAGCGTGTCACCTTGGGGAGCACCAGTGCTTTTAGTGAATAAGAAATATGGGTCCCGAAGGATGTGCATTGATTATAGAGAATTGAACAAGGTGACGATAAAGGACAAGTACACACTTCCTCACATCGATGATCTCTTTGATCAACTTGGAGGATCCCGAGTCTACTCAAAGTTGGACTTGCGGAGCGGTTATCACCAGATAAAGGTTCGAGGGTCCGATGTTCCGAAGACAGCTTTTCGAACCCGTTATGGACATTATGAGTTTCTAGTGATGCCCTTCGGTGTGACTAATGCTCCAGCTACTTTTATGATATTAATGAATCAGGTATTGTTTGACTATTTGGACAAGTTTGTGGTAGTCTTTATTGATGATATCCTAATATATTCAAAGGATGAGGAAGAACATGCAGAGCATCTGAGGATTGTTCTGGAGACTTTGAGGCAACATCAATTATATGCCAAATATAGTAAGTGACAGTTTTGGCTGTCTAAAGTGGCTTTCCTGGGGCACATAGTTTCATGAGAAGGTATATCAGTTGATCCAGAAAAGGTGGCTGCAGTGGAGAAGTGGCATGTTCCCAGATCGGTTTCAGAGATTCGGAGTTTCTTGGGATTGGCTGGCAATTACAGGAAGTTCATCAAGGATTTCTCCAAGATTGCGGCACCACTTATTCACCTGACTAAGAAGGATGTTGTTTATATCTGGTCTGAGGAATGTCAGCATGCATTTTAGGAGTTGAAGAGAAGGTTGACTACTGCACCAGTTCTGACGATTCCAGATCGTTCTGGAGGATTTGAGATTTTCTGTGATGCTTCTGGCAAAGGGCTGGGATGTGTATTACATCCGCATGGATGTGTGGTAGCTTATTGATGCGTCCGGAATGTAACCCCGAACGATGTCGTTTACCGCAAGCGCATGGTATAGTGGAAAGCGGGTATCGAACATGGAGAAGCGGTGCTATACTACCTATCTACTCCTAGATTGAGTTAGACTTGTGGGTTTATTGGTTGATGTGGAATATGGATGGTCGTAATGGTGATGGATGCGAAGGTTGTGTCACTCAACGTCGCAAGAAAGTGGTGTAAGGATCCTGTCTATAGGGAAAACACTAGAAGGGGGGTTGAATAGTGTTTATGCAAATTTAATAGGAATTTACGCCAAATAAAATGCAATCCAACAAATAGTGCGGAATAGAAAACAACCCAAAGAGAAACACACACAAACGCAGTTATGTTTCAAGGGTTCGGATTACCCAAGTCAACTCCCGACTTGTTCCTGGTAATCCTACGTCCATACCACCCGGATACCACCGGATACTCAAGTTAGAACCCTAACTTGAGGTTTCCTTAAAACCCCACTTGTAGCAACCCTACAAGTGCAATCGAATACAATCGATGTCCTTGACTCCCACAACCAGGGAGCAAGCAAAAACCACTCTCACAACCGAGAGCACAATTCAAATAATGAAGTTATGAAATCTGAAAGCAACACTTACAATCACATATGCCTTGAAGTAGAACTTGAAGGAGAAGTGTGATGTGTGTTAATGAACTCTCTTGGAAGAGAGGAGTAAAGCCCTTTCTCTTGACTGCACCAAATGCCTAGAGGATCAATCTTTGGTTCTAGGTTGGAGAGCAAGAGAATCAGATTTGAAAATACTTAGGGCTTTGGATTTGAAAGCTTTGATCTTTGGAGATGAAAGCTTGAAGGATTTTACAATGAATGAGTAACCTTCCAATGAAACAGTAGAAGCTCTATTTATAGCTTTCTCAAATCCACAAAACAGTTTAGGCAAAAACCCAATCGAAATCCGTGAGAAAAATCTCAACGGATATAATCTGAACTCGCGACAGTCGACTGTTGAACAGACCACAGTCGACTGTTGCACAGTCAGTAAGGGTAGGTGAGAATTCATAACGGTAACTTACCACGTAGACAGTCGACTGATGAAGCCAAGACAGTCGTCTGTAAAATCAACAGGAGACTGTACATACTTCGACAAGCGACTGGCCGAGAGAAGAGTAAGTTAGATGAAATACTGGAAATCTCACAAGATACAGGACAGACGACTGATGCAAGGAACACAGTCAACTGTTAATCAGAACAGGCGACTGTATAACCTTAAACAGACGACTGTCACAGGCAGGAGAAATTCCCAGAGAGCTAAGTCAAAGATTAGACTTACAGACATGTGACTGTTGCAGCATAGTCAGTCGACTGATCTAATATACAGTCGACTGTATATACAGCAAAAGTCGACTGGTCGTAGAAATCGGATCAAACAGAGTTTGGGCAAGGAGAGACAGGCGACTGATGAACCATTCACAGTCGACTGTCGCTAAGACAGGCAACTGATAAACGTTCAACAGTGGCCTGTGCGAGATAATCAGAGAGGACCCAAAAACTGCATTGTAATAGTCTGTGCATAACAGGTGACTGTAAACAAAACACAGTCGACTGTTTTTGACACAGGCGACTGTAAACTGTTAAGCAGTCGGCTGTTATAAACAATCCTAGCACAAACAAAAGAGAATTGAATTGAGATCAAAGTACAAAGGTCTAGAGGCGTCCTATGACCGAAAGTAGATGTGTGTGAGTGCTTCATCATAGTTCTACTTCTAAGCTACATAATAGAAGAGATAAAAGAAAAATTACATTGACGAATAATCTCTTCTTTCCATCGTATGAGCTTAAAGTCTTTAAGGAGCTTCAATCATCAATCTACTATCATCCAATTCATATCATTTGCCTTCAATCACGTTTGTGAGTCATCCATTGCTAGTTGATCTTCATAGTAAGCTTTAGACAATGGATTAACTGCAAAATAGGGGATTAGTCACAAGTATTTATGTTTGCTCATCATTAACACCAAGTAGGGAGAAGTCCAATACTCAACAAGTGGTTCCACACAAAGAAAGAAAGAAATAAAATACAAAAGATTAGGGCATAGGGCTCGCCACTAGGACCGTCGGATATCGACGCTAGGCTAGGACTCTTATGTTGCATTGGTTTTATTGGGGATTGTAGCATCTAGGAAGTGAATTCATGTGTCTGGGCATCATGAATCTAACGTATCACATTAACCCCGCTCTCGCAATAGGCGCATACGATGTGTGCAATAAGGATCTACAATAATCTCACCACTCTCGTGGTTCGAATGCTCTCAACTCGTACCACTCTCGTGGGTTAGAGCTTCGAGGTATTTTGGTGGCTCTTATTGACGCAATGGTTGTAGCCGTCAATTAGTTATATAGTTCGTCGGTGGATCCCCGCAAGGCACGAGCCGCGCCTGGTCACGTGCCTCGGTTGAATCCACTAACTCCCTAATTAAATCCGTGGGATATTCCTTAAGCTAATCGATTCCACCGACCGTGGGCACGATCTCAGTACGAATTCTCCTAGGGATCTTGCTAGATCAACCAAAATACAACCCCATTTATAACCGATGCACCATAAAAATCCCAACTTTGCTAATCCCTTAGCCCTAGAAAAGATTACCCAAGCATAGCAATATCAATAGATAAAATAACGCACAAAGATTTCATTGCATGCATCAAGAATGGATAAACAATAATAAATCACAAAGAAATAATAAAAGAATTAAATAGGGCAAAAATACTTATCTTGATACAAAGGAGGGGCCTAGGACATAGCCGAAATTCCCAAAAGATTGTTGCCACAAAAGTTTAAGAAAGCTCTAAAAATTCTCTTTAGAAAAGTATACAAAAATCTCCTAAAACTTCTCTCTAAAAACTCCCCCTAAAACTCTCTACAGAACGCTCCCCTCAACTCTGTACAGCACTCCCTTTAGCGGCTCCTCAGAATCCCCCCAAAACCCTCACGATCATCCCCAAAATCCGGGCGCAGATCAGAAGAATGGGCCCACAGTGACTCGGTCCGAGCACAAAGCAGCTTAGTCGAGTCGTTCGGCAGCTCGGTCGAGTCGTTCGGCTGCTCAGTCGAGTTGTACAGAGAATCCAAGCTTCCAAAATATGTTCGCTCTGCCAACTAAGGCTGATTCGGTGCTGCTCGGTCGAGTAGGATGTTGCTCGGACCGAGCAGGAGGTTGCTCGGTCCGTGTAGGAGGTTACTCGGCTGATTGGGGACTAAAAACGCACTTCAGGCTTATTTGCACACGACTCGGTCGAGTAGTAGGTTGCTCGGACCAAGCAGGAGATTGTTCGGTCGAGTAGGACATCAAAAACAGCATTTCGGTCGAGTAGTGCATAGCTCAGACCGAGTAGAATACTGCTCGACCGAGTAAGCTGCTGAGAACAGTTTCAGCACTGCACCATCAACTTACAGAAATTCCTCAGGGCTCATCCGACCTTCGATTTGTGCGTTCTTGGTGGCATTGGAACCATCTTGAGTCTATTATCTGGAAAAAATATCATAAAAATAGTGAAAAATCCTAGGTGATAGTAGATTTAGAAAAAGTGGACGGCTGTCCTGTGTTCAGCACTTCGGGTCGCTCGATTCCTTCGCCGCATCATAGTTCGATCGAGCGATCTTCTCTCTTGCCCCTTCCTTGCTCCAGTATTCTTCTTTGACACCTCGAGCATGTCATCATGAGTCTCATTGGTGCTCTCACGCCGCCGATCATCTTATTGACTCCAAATTGCTCCAATATCGCCAAAATCCCTGAAATGGACATAAACGCTCCGAAAGTCATATTATTCCACATAATAGCATAAAAGCGTATGAAATATAAAATTGAGCAATCATTTTGACGTGTAATATTATCAATAAAATGTGGAATATAATGATACATCAAAATCCCACAAGCTTACCTCTTACTTGTCCTCGAGAAAGACTAGTAAGAAGCTAACATGGGAGTGTGATACAATGAAGATGTGAGGCGGTGATGTGTAAATGGAGACAAGGGGTTCAATCTTAAACTCAGAAAATACAAGAACCCAAGATATGCAAGATCGTGTGAACACGCGTCAATATGAAATTAGGACACATATGCATCCCAAATAATTAAATCTCGCTCAAATTGAAATAACGCGGATTTCAATATATAAAATGAACTTGATAGGCAATAAAAAGAGATTAGAGTTATATCACATCATAGTTTATCATGCAATATACTAATTTCACGGAAATGAAACCAATGTTCACAACTTATTCTATAAGCAGTATAATATGTCACGATCAAACATTTTCAAGCATGCGTGGTATTTTATTATATTTCGTGGAATAAATTTAGCAAATTCAATCAAGGTAAGGCATCACCACACTACGACCATTTCAAGACTCCTAGAACCCATCAACTTTGCCATGTCTTAGTTCTATAAAGAAATGGAGATAAGGAAATGGTATTTTGTAGTTTTATATTGTTTTTGGCTATATGAAAAATTTCATATGCATTTTTCTTTCTTTGTATACGAGATAACTCAATATAGACAAAAAGTGGCCTATGCATCCCAGACCAGATGGTCTTAGGGCATTGGGGGACGAAGAACCCCTAAGGCCTTTTATTCAGGATTTTTGTTTGATTTTTGTATTTTTGGGATTTTTGCAAACTCACGTAAACGCGATGGAATGTAAAGCATGATCAAAGATCATTTATTGGATATTTATGAAAGAAAATGAAAAAGCATAGAATATAGACATGGCTCGGTTTCAGGAATCCTAATCATCACTACTTTGGTTGTCGTGGGGTTATCCTATCTCTTTTGAATCATTAAACATCCATGAAGCACTAGAATTATCAAGCAAATCACGCAGGTGTCAAATAATTTTCAGAGTTGATTCATTCATTTTTAACTTAACTGTTTCGAGAATATGGTTGTGAAACTATGGATTCAACTATGAAAAAGCATATTAACAAAGATACACTAATCAAGGAATTAAACTCTAATCTAACAGATATCAACGTTCATAAAAAAATAAATCCACGATATTTCATAAAAAATGAAGCATATGTGACATAACTATAAGAGTGAACATGGTTCTTATGAAAATTTTGAAATGTGTTTCACAATGAAGCAAAGTGCGTGCACTATGCACTCCCCCAAGCTTAAACAACATATTAACAAAGATACACTAATCAAAGAATTAAACTCTTATCTAACAGATATCAACGTTCATCTGGCCACTCCTCCTCATCGTTAGAATCATCCCATCGCACCTCCTGATCATATTCAGTAGCATCCATGGGTGCTAACTCCTTGCTCTCCTCCTCATATACATCCCATCGTACCTTTTGATCATATGTATATGTATCCTGCAAAAGGCACGATGAGTCATCAAAATCTGCATCATAAAAAACATCATATACATGAGGGAAATCAAAAGCAAAGGGTGAGGGAGTAAAAGATTCTCCCTGAATGGGAGCAATAAGCTCTGTGGGATAGTCATCGACGTCCGTGGAAGGATGATGTGGCTGCAGAGTCTTTAGGACCATTGTCTCGTCACAGGTTGAAGCATCAAGATCCTCAGCCTGCCATGCAAGAATCCTATCAAGGTGCGCATAAAAATATGTGGTCCATATAAGCTCAGCCGTCTCAGCCATAGCACCTAATCAACAAAGGCAAATACCTGGAGAAAAATAGCAGTGTCACAAGAAGATAAAAACAATGATAAAGCAGGGGCAGGGAAAAATTTCTCTCTCTCTTTTATTTTATTTTTGATTTTTTGATTTTTTTTATTTTTTTGATTTTTTTACGCAATCTAATCAACATAATTGTGGCAAATAGATAATATGGACGCCTCCCCGGCAACGACGCCATAAACTTGATGCGTCCGGAATGTAACCCCGAACGATGTCGTTTACCGCAAGCGCACGGTATACTGGCAAGCGGGTATCGAACACAGGAAAGCGGTGATATACTACATATCCACTCCTAGATTGAGTTAGACTTGCGGGTTTATTGGTGGATGTGGAATATGGATGGTCGTAATGGTGATGGATGTGAAGGTTGTGTCACTTAACGTCGCAAGCAAGTGGTTCCACTCAAAGAAAGAAAGAAATAACATACAAAAGATTAGGGCTTAGGGCTCGCCACTAGGTCCGTCGGATATCGACGCTAGGCTAGGACTCTTACGTTGCATTGGTTTTATTGGGGATTGTAGCATCTAGGAAGTGAATTCATGTGTCTGAGTATCATGAATCTAACATAGCGCATTAACCCCACTCTCGCAATAGGTGCATACGATACGTGCATTAAGGATCTACAATAATCTCACCACTCTCGTGGTTCGAATGCTCTCAACTCGTACCACTCTCGTGGGTTAGAGCTTCGAGGTATTTTGGTGGCTCTTATTGACGCAATGCGGTAGCCGTCAATTAGTTATATAGTTCGTCGGTGGATCCCCTAAAGGCACGAGCTGGGTATGGTCACGTGCCTCGGTTGAATCCACTAACTACCTAATTAAATCCATAGGATATTCCTTAAGCTAATCGATTCCACCGACCGTGGGCACGATCTCAGTACGAATTATCCTAAGGATATTGCTAGATCAACCGAAATACAACCCCATTTATAACCAATGCACCATAAAAATCCTAACTTTACAACTAAGTCCTAAGATCCATGGGCTAATCCCTTAGCCCTAGAAAAGATTATCCAAGCATAGCAATATCAATAGATAAAATAACGCACAAAGATTTCATTGCATGCATCAAGAATGGATAAACAATAATAAATCACAAAGAAATAATAAAAGAATTAAAACGGGAAAAAATACTTATCTTGATACAAAGGAGGGGCCTAGGGCATAGCCAAACTTCCCAAAAGATCGTCTCCACAAAAGTCTAAGAAAGCTCTAAAAATTCTCTTTAGAAAAGTATATAAAAATCTCCTAAAAATTCTCTCGGTCAAGTAGTAGGTTGCTCGGACCAAGCAGGAGGTTGCTCGGTCGAGTAGGACATCAAAAACAGCATTTCAGTCGAGTAGTGCACAGCTCGGACCGAGTAGAATACTGCTCGACCGAGTAGGTTGCTGAGAACAGTTTCAGCACTGCACCATCAACTTGCAAAAATTCCCCAGGGCTCATCCGACCTCCGATTTGTGCGTTCTTAGTGGAGTTCGAACCGTCTTGAAGTATGTTATCTAGGAAAAATATAATAAAAATAGTGAAAAATCATAGGTGATAGAAGATTTAGAAATAGTAGACGGCTATCCTGTTTTCAGCATTTCGGGTCACTCGATTCCTTCGCCGCATCATAGTTCGATCAAGCGACCTTCTCTCTTGCCCCTTCCTTGCTCCAGTATTCTTCTTTGACACCTCGAGCATGTCACCATGAGTCTCATTGGTGCTCTTACGCCGTCGATCATCTTATTGACTCCAAATTGCTCCAATATCGTCAAAAATCCCTGAAATGGACATAAACGCTCCGAAAGTTATATTATCCAAATAATAACGTAAAAGCGTATGAAATATGAAATTGAGCAATCATTTTGACGTGTAATATTATCAATAAAATGTGAAATATAATGACACATCACTTATGCATCTAGACTTCTGAAGGTGCATGAGCTAAACTACCGTACGCATGACCTAGAGCTGGCGGCCGTGATTTTTGCCCTAAAGATATGGAGACACTTTTTGCTAGGGGAGCATGTCAAGGTGTACACTGACCACAAGAGTTTGAAGTATGTGTTCACCCAGAAGGAGCTCAACATGAGACATCGTCGGTGGCTTGAGCTGATGGCAGAATATGACCTTGATCTCCAGTATCACCCTGGGAGGTTGAACGTAGTTCCTGATGCACTCAGTAGATATCTAACTGTAATGAGGTTGACCTCTCAACCTCAGCTCCAGTGGGCCCTGCGATAGATGGAGATAGAGGTAGTTCTTCCGGGCATCAAAGCAACCATGTTGAACTTGCAGGTTCAGTCCGATCGGTGGACCGGATCAAGGCCGCACAGTTTGGAGATGAAAAGCTAAAGAGGATCCGAGAACAGGTAGAGGCCGGACTTCGGACCGATTTCCACATTCATGAAGATGGCTAGCTTAGATTTGGGACTCGGCTATGTGTGCCAGCTGGTACTATTCGAGAGGAATTGCTTAGGGAGGCACATAGTTCCCCCTATTCAATTCATACAGGAGGGACAAAGATGTACCGTAACCTGCGACAGCATTACTAGTGGCATGGGATGAAGCACAGTATAGCCAGAAGTGTGGCCTCATGCTTGGTATGTCAACAGGTGAAGGCCGAACACCAAAGAGTTGCAAGTCTGTTGCAGCCTCTCCCCATTCCTGAATGGAAGTGGCAACACGCGACGATGGATTTTGTGACTGTGCTATCTCGCACACCCAAGGGAAATGATGCAATATGGGTAGTCGTTGACCGCTTGACCAAATCTGCACACTTCATTCCCTTCCAGGTTGGATAGTCTACCAAGTATTTAGCTCGAAGATACATGGAGATAAAAACCCCTTCGTCACCCTTACATTTTCTATAGTTGGTAATGTGAGGTGTTTAACATAATGTTCTATGCAAGAGATTATGAGGCTTCACGGAGTTCCTGTTTGTATAATCTCTGATCAGGATACCAGATTCACCTCACATTTTTGGAGGAGTTTACAGTCTAGTTTGGGGACTCATCTCAAGTTTAGTACAGCATATCATCCTTAGACAGATGGACAGTCCGAGCGAGTTATTCAGATCCTCGAGGACATATTGAGGGCGTGTATGCTAGACCTTAAGGGATCTTGGGAAGATCACTCGCACCTGGTGGAGTTTGCCTACAACAATAGTTATCAAGCAAGCATTGGAATGGCACCATTCGCTGCTCTGTATGGAAGGAAGTACAGATCGCCTCTAAGCTGGGACGATGTTGGGGACCGTGAACTCTTAGGACCTGACTTGGTGGTGGAAGCGATCGATGTGGTACGGACAGTCAGTGATAATCTTCGTATCGCTCAGGATCGCTATAAGCATTGGGCAGATACAAAGAGACATCCATTGGAGTTTCAGCCAGGTGATTATGTGTTCCTGAAGATCTCTCCGACATGTGACACAATTCGATTTAGTAGACGAGGGAAGTTGAGCCCGAGATTCATTGGTCCCTTCGAGATCTTGGCTCGTGTTGGTGAAGTTGCCTATCGCCTTACATTACCTCCAACCCTTGAAGGTATCCATGATGTGTTTCATGTATCTCAGCTTCAGAAATATGTGGGAGACCCTAGTCACATCGTGGACTTCTCAGAGATTGAAGTGCGCCCAGACCTGACTTATGTACAGCAACCAGTGGCCATCCTGGATTGGAGACAGAAGGTACTGAAGAAGAAGGCCATTAGTTTAGTAAGAGTTATGTGGCAACAAGAATCCCCTGATGAGTCCACCTGGGAGCGCGAGGACGAGATGAGAGACAGATACCCTCACCTGTTTATGTAAGTATATTAACCTTGTATCAATGTCTCTTTTAATAATCTTGAGTGCAAAATTTTTGTGAAGATATTGGTATAGGGTAATACATAGAGAGACATGGGAATTAGAAGTATTTCTCTTCTTAGACTAGAACTCTTGGACTTCGAAAGTTCGAGGACGAACTTTAGTTTAAGGAGGGCAGGATGTCATGGCCTGTTTAGCCCTATACGGCGACTGATACGGTAGCCCTCTACGCACGAGTGGAGGGAGTATATTGAGTCGATAAGAAGTGAAATGACGTGTATGTGGTTGGTGGCAGTCGTGTAATTTTGTGGAGAGAGTAGGGGCATTTTGGTCCATTGGCTATAAAGGTGGAAGTGTGTGTAGAGTAAAAGTGGGTGTGTAAAGTAATGTCATATTTGTAAATTTTTGAAAGAGTGGGTTAGGGTGTGAGGGACTAGTGTGAAAAGGGATGGGTTTAATGGCACACCTGTAAATTTTTAGAAGGGCCAGGGGCAAAACGGTCATTTGGCCTAAAGCTGCTGAGCGTACATCCTGAAGTTATGTGTGTATAAAGTAATGGCAAACTTATAAATACTTGAAACTTGAGGGGTAATTTTGGAAGGGTATTATAGTCATTTTGGGGTGTGCATGCTTATCCTAAAGAAGAATCTAGTGCTAGATATTTTCATGGAGAATTCTACTCTCTTCTTTCATTCTCTTCTCTTTTCTTCCCATTTATATTCTCATTCCTTTTCTCCCCTAGGGTGGCCGAACCCTCCCTCTCCCCTTTTCATTTTATCAAGCCTCCCAAAAACCCTAATTTTCTTTCCAAAAGTTCAAGGAAACCCTAGCTTTTCAAGGAGAAAGGAAGGAGAAAGAAAAGAAAGAGAAGAGAGAAAGGAGAAGGGGATTCATTGAGGTAGGATTCTAACTATTGTTATTGGATTTTATTTAGGATTTATAAGGATATTATGATGTTATCTATATGGCTCATGCTCTGGAATTCATGTGTCATGTGTGCAAAAACACCAAACAGATTCAATTTTTCCTTGTTTTCTTAGCAAAACCCCTCCTCCCTGAAATCATGAAATCAAGCTGAATGTTTTTGCTTGTATTATGGTTTCTGTAGTTGGAATCACTTTCTGAAAAAAATATGAAGAGGTAGATCTTGAGGTCCTACCCCAAATTCATATAAAATTTGTCATATGTTGAGTTCAATAAATAGGAGTAAATATTCATTGTTTGTAAGATGTCTGAAATTCTGTCAAGCTGTACACAGTTTAGCAAAATGAGGACTATGACCTACACACTCTATGGATCTTTCTGATCTTGGTCTTTTTGGAAGCTTAAGAAGTTTTCTAAAAGTTCATCAGGGTGCTTATATGTCGAAATTCTGGCTCCAATATGCTTAAAATTGGCTTTTAATACATGTCCAGAAAACTGTATGAAAAATAGATTTGACACACTTTACTAAATAATTCTCTATAAATCATGTGCTTCATATTTCTGTATGAAACCTTATGGGTGAACCCAAGACTAATGTATCTCCAACTTTCATTCTTTGAGTTTTGTCAAATTCACAAGAGAAATGGGTTAAAAATGCTGTCTTCCTAGCTGTTCTTGAAATTTCAGTATGCTGGATGGTGTTGAGTGAAGTTGGAAATGTGTGATATTGCTAATTTTCACTCCAAATGAATGAATGATGTTGATGTATGTATGTAAGATTAGTTATGCTATTGGTTACAAAAAATGATGATATGATTCTCTTCATTTATGTGACGCTCATTATATGTTTGTTGAAATACCTGAATGAACTTGAGATTGATGAAACTTGGAAAATGGCATTTTTAATTCGTGTGACATGTATTACCCATGAGAAATTTCGTATGATCAATGAGATGATGATACATGGCATGACAACTGGGGTGAATCGATCTGCTCTAAAGCAGGTGAGCATTCTGGTATGGGGATGGGGAAAGTTTGGGTAAAAATTAACTATAAGGGGCTATACTGAGAAGTTGGGGAAAGTGATATGTGTTACGTGATATTATGTTACCCACTCGCCTTTACCTGGAGTGGAGGAGACATATGGAAGTTGTGTTATTATGTGGAGCGCCTCACTCCTGCCAGGGACGGGGGAGCTGGGAGGCTCGGCGTGCAGTGCCCGTGTCCACTACGTCGTGTGCTGTATTCACCCCCAAATTTGGGTTGAGGTCCAGGCCCTTATCTTGAGGTGATACCCAGGCTTCCAAAGAATCACTAACATCTGCTAATTAATGAACTTTATATGTGTTGTTGTGCACACTTGTGTGTTGTACTCTTTACTTTGGTAGTTTGTACTCCTATTGCCTTTACACTCATAACCCTAAATGATTTTCCCTACCCTAGTTATTTTCCTACTGAGCACGTTTGAAGTACTCATTTTACTTTTCAGGTCTTAAGCAGGTGACACCAGAGCGGGATCTCCCTCAGGAGATTCCTTAGACGTGAGTTGACTTGGGAGACTGCTCTTTTTGGGCTGTGTTGTGTAGTGTGAGTTGAGTCGAGTGGTGAGGGGGTTGTCTTTTGTAGTTATTATTTATGTTGGTGGCTTGTAGCACTTCTCATATATGTACTTGAGTTAGTTCACTTTGTACTTGATGATGGTGTGTGGTACGTTCTTGGGTTATATGGTCTGTGGTTCCGTACTCTCTGTGATGGCAGTATGTGTTGTTTCTTTCTTTTATATATCTGTGATGTATGATCCCAGCATTTGCAGTCGCCTGCTTATTGTGTTTCTCTATTCACCCTTGGTGTAATACCGCGGCTTGTCAAGCTCCATCCTCCTTCCCCACAGGTTGTGTTACCTTATTAAGTATGTGTGGGAATGGGGCGTGACCCAACCTAGGGTCCCACTTAACCTACCGACGAGACTCCGACTCAGTACGAATGGTCCACGTTAGCATCACAATTGTTTCGGTCATTTTTGGCCTTAATAGTTTGGTGGCGTCTATGGAAAACACGAGTCAACATCCCAGTCGACGAAATATCTCGACCATGTCGGCTCACCCATCAACACCCTCCGGTGATGCCTTGGCACCTCCCAACGCCAGTCTCATCAACATGATAATAGGAGGTCCTCTGCACCTAGAGCTGTCAACCTCGTTCCAAAGCTCATATGCTGGAAGGTTGATGACAATATTCGTGGGGAAATAGCGTCCCAGAGATTCTACATATCCTATATCCTTCTCAGATGAAGATCTAGAGGGTGTAGAATTGTCGCATGGTGATGACGTAGTCATCACAGCCACCATCAACGAGATCACCGTAAAAAGGTTTCTCGTCGACACCGAAAGCTCGTGCGACGTGCTTTTCTTCACCACGTTGGAGAGAATGAGGCTGTCCTCAACGGAGTTGAGACCTTGTTTGGGACCTCTAGTTGGGTTCACCAGACACTCCGCCCCGATATCAGGCATCATCACCCTACCGGTGACCTTAGGTGTGCATACACGACAAGTCACTCGCCTGACCAATTTCATGTGGTAAAGATCAATTCGGCATACAACGGAATCATCGGCAGAACACTACTAAATTCTATAGAAGCGGTGGTCTCATATTTCCATCAAATAATCAAATTCCAGACTCCTGAAGAAGCTGGGAAAGCGAGAGGAAATCAGAAGCAAGCACGGTCATGTTATACTCTGTCCATCGCTTTGAGAAGGGTAGGGGAGGCAAACCCAGTCAACCCTAAAGGCAAAGATCGACGACCCATGGCAGTCGAAGAGACATAGAACATCCAGATCTCCAAAGTAAAAGGGAAGATTGTCTCCATTGGGTCGATGCTCCCTCTCGAATTAAAGGAGCAGTTGCTCGCTCCCTTAAGAGAACATGCAGACGTTTTTGCCTGGTCCCCGAAGGATATGCCTGGCATCGACCCCGAGGTAATATCCCACAAGTTAGAAGTCGACCCGACGTCCAGACCTATGAAGCAGAAGAAGAGAAACATAGGGGGCAAAAAGATGAAGGTCGCAATCGAGGAAGTGGATCGACTTCTGGAGGCGGGCTTCATTCGGGAGGTAAAATATCCTGAATGACTCTCAAATGTCGTGATGGTAAAGAAAGCGAATGGAAAATGGCAAATGTGTGTCAACTTCACCGATCTCAACAAAGCCTGTCCGAAGGATAGCTATCCCCTGCCCCGGATCGACCATCTGGTCGACAGTGCTTGGGGATACGAACTCCTTGCTTCATAGACGCATTCTCAGGCTATAACCAGATCCAAATGGCACCGAAAGACGAAGAAAAGACTTCTTTCATCACCGATCGAGGTATCTTCTGTTATACAAAAATACCATTTGGTTTGAAGAATGCAGGGGCCACATACCAATGTATGATGAATGGAGTCTTTGATGCTCAAATCGGGCGGAACCTAGAAGTCTATATTGACGACATGCTGCTCAAGTAGAGGAAGCCAACATATCATATTGCAGATCTCCAAGAGGTATTCACATAGATCCGACGATACAACCTCCAGCTGAACACGACCAAGTGTACCTTTGGGGTTCAATCGGGAAAGTTCCTCGGTGTCATGCTGACGAGTCGAGGGATCGAGGCTAACACCGACAAAATCATGGCAATCATTACGATGAAGGAGCCTTCAACCATCAGAGAACTCCAGAGACTGAACGGGAGGATAGCCACTTTGGGTCGGTTCTTGTCTAAGTCGGTCGAGAGATCGTTGCCTCTCTTCAAAGTATTGAGAAAGGCAATAACATCCGCCTCGAATGGAAAGAGGGTCATCGAGTGGGACGCAGACTGCAAGAAAGCTTTCTCCGAACTGAAAGAGTACCTCTACAGCCCACCGCTCCTGACCAAGCCAGACAAGGATGACCAACTCATCATTTATCTGACCGCTACCATGGAGGCCGTAAGCTCGGTACTCGTCAAAGAGGACTCAAGAGTGCAAAAACATATCTACTATGTCAGCCAAGTCCTCCAAGATGCGAAAGTAAATTACTCAAGAATAGAGAAGATGGCATGCGCACTGATCCAATCTACGAGGAGACTACGACCATACTTCCAAGCACACACCATCTTGGTCCTCACCGATACTCCCTTGGAACAGACCCTAAAGAGGCTGGATCGTTCAGGGAGAATGACGAAATGTGGAGTCGAGTTGAGCGAATTCGACATCTGGTTTAAGCTAAGGACTACCATCAAAGGGCAAGCTCTCGCTGACTTCATCGTCGAACTCACTTACGACGACAACCCGGTAGAAGAGGTATATGTTACTAACATACAACCCGATGATACCTCTTTACCCTCAACAGGTCTTAATACGTCAACCAATACGATTGAAGATGATGGAGCGTGGATCATACAATTTGATGGTTCGACCACTCAAACTAGAAGCAGGGCCGGAATAATTGTCCAAACATCAGTAGACAATATATTCGAATATGCTCTCCGCTTCGATTTCCAAACCACAAATAATGGTGCAGAGTACGAAGCGTCCATCAACAGACTCCGATTGGCTTGAGCCTTAGGAGTGAATATGGTCCAACTATTCAGTGATTCAAATCTCGTCGTCCACCAATTGAACGGAGGTCTTGAGGCCCACGAAGACACAATGCAGAGCTACATGCAAATTGCTAAAGCAGAGCTCGCCAAATTTAGACGAGTAGAGATACATCATGTACCAAGGTCAAAGAATCACCGAGCCGATGCCCTTTCGAAGCTCGCGTCATCTTCCCCCGCGGGACTTGGTTGGACAATATACGTGCAACGTCTACCACACCCCAGCGTGCTGGAACAGGAACTGCTAAGCATCGACCAAGAGGACACTTGGATGGATCCCACAATCCGTTACCTAAACTCGGGAGAGAAGCCGATCGACCCAGTAGACGTGCAAAAGCTAGAACAAAAGGCCTACTAGTTCATTCTGCTAGATGGTTCATTGTACAAAAGACGATGGACTAGGTATGACGTTTTCCCCTCCCACAAATGTTTAGCCTTGTAGGAGGCACTATCTGTGATCCATGAGATCCACGAGGGTGATTGCAGGAACCATTGTGGAGGAAAAGCAATAGCCTTGAAGGCCGTTAGGCAAGGTTTCTTTTGGCCAACCATGTTCAAAGATCCAGTCGAGTACGTATGGAAGTGTCCGACTTGCCAAAAGTTCTCAAGGATCAGCTCTGCCCCACCAACTGATCTAATCCCTATCATCAGTCCAGTACCCTTCGCTAAGTGGGGGTTGGACATCCTCGGTCCGTTCAAGTAAGCAAGCGGGCAACAGAAATTCTTGATAGTGGCCATCGACTACTTCACAAAATGGATCAAGGCAGAGCCCTTGTCCTAAATCACCTAGAAGAAAGCCAGAAGCTTTGTCTGCAAATCCATTGTCTGCCAATTTGGCATCCCTTAATCCACTGTGACAGACAACATGACGTAATTCGACAGTGCTGGCTTCAAGGATTTCTGCTCTGAGTTGAAAATCAAGCTGCATTTTGCCTCTGTCACTCATTCCTAATCCAATGGACTGGCGGAGGCTGCTAATAAATGCATCCTTGGACCCCTTCGGAAAAGAGTAGCTGGGCTCGAGGAAACATTGCCGAAAGAAATACCCGGTATATTGTGATCATACAGAATGACCTAAACTTCAACAAGTGAAACACCATCCATGCTTTCCAATTGAGGTGAAGATGTCGTCCGAGTGGAGGTTAACGAGCGACCACTATGCCTCCAATACTACGACAAGGAAAGAAACTTAGAGGGACTCGAACTCAACCTGCAACCAGTTGACGAGGTTTGTGAACGAGCTTTGGCGACCCGCATTTAACAAAAAGGATGCATGGCTTGGTACTTCAACGCCAAGGTGCGTGGACGTAGCTTCTGTATAGGCGAGTGGTGTTACGTAAGGTTGCCTTCACCCCCGAGATTCTCAAGCAAGGAAAGCTCGCTGCGAGGTAGGAAGGCCCTTATAAAATGATCGAGGCATTTATCCTAAGATAATCATCTCGTTCTAATAATTATATGGTATTAATTATCCTAAGTATG
This sequence comes from Scilla litardierei, assembly GCA_030789695.1. NCBI lineage: Eukaryota > Viridiplantae > Streptophyta > Magnoliopsida > Asparagales > Asparagaceae > Scilla > Scilla litardierei. The sequence continues at coordinate 134,197,775 of CM061140.1, read as the reverse complement.
AATTCGTAGAATCATATACCTAGATAATTTCCTTAGACTTATAGTCAGGTCATTACGTATCCAGATGTAGATCTCGATTATGAGAAGTTAGTGACCGGTTAGAAACTTAAGTCTTAAACGGTTCATGGTCATAGAAGTGTCGAGAATAAGATATCGACACATCGGTTAAACTATTGTGTCTTTGTCTTACCTTAGGGTAATGATAATCTCATAGTCATTCGACTTGGCAAAGTCAGAGACGAGACACATGTGCTCATTAGAGAATGAGTTCACTGAACGACCAACTTAGAGTTATTAAATGGTTAAGCTTTAATTAGACTGTCAATAATAACTCTAAAGTGATGATAGGCAAGCTGGTCCTTTAGACCTGAAGTCATCAGTACGAACCTGTGAATGGATAGTGTCACTTAGATCTATGATCTATCTTTGAGGCTCGGCCTGCTGAAAGATCTTAGGTTGGGTGACACATGAAGCTCACGAGGGAAATAGATGACTAAGATGGGATTCGTCTCTTCTGTTAAAAGGAAGTTAGTGTCACTGGATCAGTAAGGTCTTTGTGTTAATCCTTGGTCGGGGTATGTTGTTGGATGTACACCGTGAATACGACAAAGACCACTGTATATTGATCGATGCTGGCTAGCGGGGTTGACGGTAAACCATACCATATGCCATGCAGAGACACAGTCTTGACGAAGGGACTAAAACTGTGGAATTCATTACTGACACAGTCAGAGTGATCCCGACGACACGTTCATCAATGGGTCGATCACGTAAGTATGATTCTGAAACAGGGACGATGCCTGCTGCTCGTGGTAACGTCGTCTAGGGGTTTCGAGCCCCAACCTGTAGTAGGGTCAGGCTGTAAGGTCTCACACCTAGTAGTATTCACGTCTTTTTAATAGGAAGAACGTTTAGAGGAAGTCATTCGATGAAATGTAATATTTAGTCCACAAGTTAGTTGTGGGTTCTAGTTTAATAGGGGAAAATTTTTGCTTGTGATGCAAACTAGATTTAATATGTCGTAAATTGTTTACAACGATATTTAATAGAATAAACATGTTGGAAAGGTTACCTGGATGATGGGATCGTCCCGGTCTAAACACGGGTTTAAACCACGTCAAAAACAGAGCCCGGATGCTCAAGATGAAGCCAAAACCGTCAAAAAACACAAAGAGGTCAGCCTAATCAGATTGGACTGACCCCAGCCGCTCAAAAGCGTCACCGGCCCACTAGGTCTGGGCGCCCAAGCCCGAATGGGCTTCGGCGCCCAGCAGCGCCCAGCCGAAGAAGGGCGAGCGCTGACTCACCCAGCGGGCGGGCACCTGGCCCGCCTGCTGTGCAGGCGGGTGCCCAGACCCGTCCGCTCAGCGAGCGGGTGCTCGACCTGCCTGCTGCATAGGCGGGAGCCCCAGATCCACCTGCTCAGTAGGCGGGTGCCCCACACAGTGGGCTGGGTGCCCGACCCGCTGTGTAAGGGGCAGGTGGGGCCCACACAACCTAGGGTTGCGTGGGTTTTGTGACGGCTGGCCGATGTGCGGAATTTGTGGGTTTTTGCCAACTTTGAGACGATGTTTGAAGGGTCAAACGACATCGGATTGACTGTTCGTTTGTTTCTACGCGTTCACCATTTGAATCTCTTCGAAATGATAGTTTATATGGTGTCTGAAGTTCAATGGTGAGGGAGATTTAATTCGTTGAAGTTGGGCCTTTAAGAAAGGCTTACTAACTTCATTAACTTAATTAAATCCATCTTCATTTAACTTTGTCCCACATTGCTTGTGATGAAAAAGGAGGAGCCGACTCCCTATATAAATAGAGGTGCCCCCTCTTCATTGTAGAGTGCACCAAGTGATCGATTCGAGAAGCTCCTAACTTTTGAGCACGCACGATCGTGAACTTAAATATTCCTCTCCTCCTTTTCTTCTTATTCTCCCGGTGGGTCCTAGCAAGATTACGAGGAGGTTTGGATCGGATCCAGACGTCTTTGACGCGGGTATGCTCAAGTAAAACTTTCTTCGGTAAGTGATCGGCTCGGGTAGATCGGTTCGAGGGCGCAAGGCAGCTCGACTACGAGGAGCGAAAGAAGGTGGTGCGGTACATCTTGCCTGTCCCAAGGCCAAGATTCCGGGTATATCAGTTAGTAGCTTTTTAGAATAATTAGTTTAATAATGTCATAGTAGGCTTAGATCCCTCTTGGGGTGTTCAGATCCACCCCAAGTTGGCATATATCTTGGCGAGGTTCTGGCTCGCCTTAGGGCTCGCTAAAATGTTTAGCATAGTTTTCGTATTTCTGTTGTGCATGATTTCTCCTCTGTTGTCTGTCCGACTTAGGACGGGCATAGATCTGAGCTCTGAGGGTCTATCGAAACCCTTCACTCCCCACAAAGAAGTTGGCCACTTGTTCGAGGACCAACCCCTGAAGGAACTCCAGATCCCAAAGGAGGGTCAAATTCTCCAACAATCAGGCAGTCGTCCCAAAATCGACAAGGCCGACTCTTCCACCCTGATTTGAAGGGGGGCTGATGAGGTTCGCCTCGGACAGGCCCAGATGAATGGGATGAGAGCTGGTTGAGCAACAGGACTTGGTCGAACTCCGAGGGGATCGGGCCGATCAAAGGAACATGTGACTCGATACTGATGGGTTTTGAGGGACCCTTAGGGCATTATTCTATGCCCGTCCTACGTCGGACGAACGATAGAAGCAAACAGAAAAGAAAGCAGCGGAAAACGTTAAACTATTTAATGAGCAAGCCCTAAGGATTTCAAGAACTAGCCAGGATCTCTACTATCTTGAGGTGGATCTGACCACCCCAAGATAGATCTAAGCTAATGCAATATAATAAATGAAATGCTTAATTAAACTACATACCCGGAACTTTGCTTGCACCAGTAAAGTGTACCGAACCGCGTCCCGAGTCGCTCCTTGTCCCGAGCTGAACCGTTTCCCAAACAGCACCGCGTCCCAAGGCGAGCAACCCCTTGTCACTGAGCCAACCATGCACCGAAGAAAGTTTTACCTTGAGTGGATCCTTCGCCAAGACTCCGGATCGAATCCAAGCCCATTCGTGGCTTTTCTAAAGCCCTTCAGGAGCAAGGGAGAAATATAGGGAGAAGAAAAATATTTATTTTAAGATTAGAACCAAGCGTGCTCCAAACTTTTGGGAGCTGCTCAGATCTAGAGCTTAGGACGAGTTATGAGGAGTGGGTAGGCCCCTATTTATATAGGTGGCTGACCTCTCCCTTTTACTCGACTTCCGATGTGGGACTAATAAACTTGGAGTAAAAAATTCAAGTTAGTTTGCCTTAAAGAATGGACAAACTTAAATGAATTTTAACTCCCTCACCATTGAGCTTCGCATTTGATACAACCTATCAAATTGTAGAGCGCTGAACGGTGAACGTATAGGAAAAAACAGCGAGTCATTCTGAGTCCATTTCACCCCTCAAACGTGCCCTCAAAAATTGTCCAAACCCATGCATTTATGCAAAAACCAGTCGCCGCATCACTTGGGTTCCAAAACCCTAGAGGTAGGGCCCACACGGGACCCCACCTAATGCACTTGCCCCCAGCTAGGCGCATGCTCAGCATATGCCAACAGCGAGCGGGCGCGGGCGCCCATGCCCGCTTAGCAGTCGTGGGCGCCCACCCGTGCCTGCCGGCACGGGCTTAAAAGGCAGGCATGGGACCGCCTTGCTGGTGCGGGTGTAACGGCCTGTATTTTTTGTGGTGCTTTAGTTCGTGTGTACCAGTATTTTCTTTCAGTCATCTGGATTACTTTTCTTCCGTACGTTTCTTGCTATGTATGTGCGATTCTGTTTTCCGTTTTACCGTATCGTCGTTAATTAACCATCATGTTTAATTAAAAGATTTAATTTAATTATTTACTAATTAGTTTTGTTATTTTACTAATTACTTTTTGTTGTTTTTACTAATCACGTTTAAAACTTAATTAATTAATTAATTAATTAATTACACATCATTCACAAGCACGTTTAGATTTTAAGAGGAGAAGGTCATCATGTTGTTAGTCAGACACTTTCCCCTTAAGTCAACAACACCTTAAATGTAATCCTAATCCACAAACTAACCGAATTAAAATTGTCTCTTGCCAAAGTTTCTCAAAGCAGTTATGCTACGTCTCTTCTCCGTTAAAACTCTCTGCAAATCCATTTTCATTCCTGCAAATGAATCCTCTGTAAACCCTCCATCAGCAATCGTCTGCAAACAAAAATCAGGCTAGTGTAAACTTTTCCCAAATCTTGATCCTCCACAAATTCTCCAAACCAATTTCAGCCCTCCAACAAATTCAATCAAATCCCAAACTCAAAACAAAGAGGGAAAAATCTGAAAATATTTCAGATGCGTTTCTGATCCAAACCACTCATATCCAGATTCGAAAATCAACCAAAAACACAAATCTGAAATTTGTTTCAGATTCAAACAAACTGTGATTCAAACCCAAAATCAAAGAAACCCAAACCCCAAACTCCATCTTCTTCCTCCCCTTCCCTAGGCCGCCACCCCCCAGCCCTAGCCGCCGCCGGCCAGCTTCCACCGCCGATGCCTGGTCGTCCGCTGCCCCTGTTGCGCCGGCGCCTTTTCTCCTCCTCCGAGCACAGGTAAGACCCCTTTGAGCTCCTTTGCCTTGGCTGCCTTTTGAAACAAATAAAAAAAGAAAAAGGAGACAAAAGAGAAACGATAGAGAGAAAGGTAGGGAAAGAAAGAGAAGAGAGAGTAAGAAAGTGAGAGAGAGGGTTAGATAGAGTATTATTTAATAATAGTAAGTTATAACCATGTAACTTTGTACCCATGGTCAAACTTGTAGGTAGACTTATTAATAATTTTAACCATGTCATTATATTATTTTAACCATGTCCTTATTTAATGTTAAGTAATTAAGTTATTGTTAATATTAGAATTGATGTTTGTTTGTTAATGATTAGTTCACCATGTTGATATGATTAAATACTGTTAGTGTAATAAAATTTAAATAAATAATGTGCACCATGTTTATATAACACAAAATAAACACCACCCTAGCCAGTCAACCCAATAAAATTAGACGAACCCAGTTTATGGATTAACTCGATATTTTGATAATCTCGCGATAAATCTAATTCAGTGAATTATTTAACCAAAACAGAGAACCATCAGTACCAACACGTAGTAACCGTCCAGACGAACCCACGACAACCAATACCACTGGAAACATGCAAGTGATACTTGCCAGTGTTTGTTTAGGCCACGTTTTAGGCCAATTTGAGTAGTAGCGTAAAAGAGGCTAGGCGATGAAATGATACTCGCCTAGACGCCTTATTTTGATCTAGCTTGACAACGAAACTAGATCGACACCATCATTATGCTATCAGTTCATGCTGCCTGTCACGTTTACTTTAAAATTATCTGTACACACTCTTAATTGCTTATTGCCATGTCATTTCATGCATCTTGTCATAAATGTGTACCACATGCTACTTTTAAATGTAAGCTGCGGTGAGTAGGATTTTGACTCCTACATATTGATTGAGGATATGCACCTGCTTTACGGGCACAACCGTATGCTAATAACACTTCCTGGCTCGTGATCCAGAAGAGGGGTGCCAGTCCATATACACGTGGAGGGGTAGGGTTAAACGGTCGCTTGAGCATAAAAGTGAGCCCGTACAGCCACTTCAGCCAAAAGACGAAAACTCTGTGCACAAAGTGATAAATCAGTGAATCGTGAATCGTGAAATAGTGTTTCGTAGTTTCTGCTACGAGTGCATGCTTGTTACCATCATGACATTTTAAATTGTTACATTCCTTAAATGTCATGTCATATCATCATGTTAGAATTGCTAATTGCATTATTTTATTTGTATCCTTGCACAAAAGTCCTCCGCTTTCCTTGGGAGACTTTTGCTGACATGTGCCCTCTTCTCTTTGGGTGTCACATGTCAGGTTTAGAGACGGAGTTAGTTGCAGAGAATGAGCAGTTCGCAGACTTTGAGTTTGAGGTCCCTGCAGAGGCTGAGTTTGAGGACACTGGTGAACAGTCCTAGTCTCACTTGGAGACTTCCTTAGTTGTTGTTGCTTTTAGTAGTTGCTATTAGTTTCAGTGCGTAGCACCTATCTCTCTGCTTTATGTTTCGACCATGCTTTAGGCCTATTGTTCAAACTTGTACTTTTGAGACTATTCTGTGATGTTGGAATAATTGTTGGATGTTTTGTTGGTGGATGTTCTTTTATCTGCTTCATTACTATTGTTGTTGTTTCTTCGTAATGCAAGGACCTTCTACTATTTGAAATTTTTACAGACGCTTATCAGACAGCAGCTTCACAGCTCCACGTCTGAGCAGACCTCCTCAGGTCTCGCCTTCTGTACTTGGGAAGCGGGGCGTGACAGCGGGCCTGCCCTGTGATTGGGCTTCTTTTAAGCTGGGTTTAGCCCAACAGATTGGGCTGACCCCCTTCTGATGGATTTTGCCATATCTTGTGCATTTGGCATCTGTTTTGGACGCCGTTCGAATCTGGATTTAGACCGGGATGATCGCGTCATCCAGGTAACCATTTAATCATGTTTATTATATTAAATATGTACGTAAATAATTTACGACATATTTAATTCCTTTTTCATCATATGCAAAAATGTCCACATCTTTAATAAAAAATCATTTGCATCAAATACAAATTATCTTAGGGTATACATCCCCCAACATCTCCCACTTGCACTTAGGATCATTTATCCCGAATGCAGGAGATAACTGCAAATTCTTTGCAGATTTTATCCCTTGCATCAAATGCATGTTCTCTCTAATTTCTACCTATTACTTGATGAAGGTCGCACTCTGTGTGAGACCATACAGCCCGATCCTACTACATGTGGGGCTCGAAGCCCCAGATAACAGTAACCGCGAGCAGCAGGTGCTGCCCATGTTTCAATATCATACTTATGTGGTTAACTTATTGACATGAGTATTGTTCGGGACCACCCTGACTGTTTCTGTGATGAATACCACAGTTTTAGTCTCTTCGTCAAAACTATACCGTTTAGTTTAAGCCTAAGGTACGGTTAAACTGTCAATCCCAATAGCTCGAAGCCGGTTAGTCTCCATCAATCTTTAGTCAATAATATTGGACATCTTCCAACATACTCTGGCCAGAGTTTTCACTAAAGATCGAACTAACACTACGACACTAACTTCCATTGACCGGGAGAGATGAATCCTTTCTTGGTCATTACTCTCCTTGTACGTTTCAAATGTTACCCAACCAAAGACCTTCCAAAGGGGCTTACTCGAGGCTAGATCAGTGATCTAAGTAACACCGTTCATGCACATGTTTGTACAATGACCTCAAGTCAAAAGACCAACTTGCCTATCATCACTAAGAGTTATCATTGACAGATTGGTCAATCATAACCATATGATAACTCTTGTTGGGTCGTTCTGTGAACTCATTTTCCAACGAGCACATGTGTCTTATCTTCGACTTCGCCAAGTTAAACGATCATGAGATCATCGTCACCGCTACAAGGTGAAGACTAAGACACAATGGTCTATCTGATGTTTCAATATCCTTTTCTCAAGACATCTACGACCACGAACCTTTTTATACTTATGCTACTAACGGTCAAGCACTTCTCCATGATCGAGATCCTCATCTCGATACATATTTGACCTTGCATTAAGTCTCAAGACTTTACCTAAGTTTCTAGTGATTACAACATTTCGATTAACTTAGATAAATACTTACCAAATAGCTTACTGTTATTTTGAACAAGATGTCTGTACAGATACACATGGATGAATTTTCCTCGAGGGCATACCCATTTCTCAACATCTCCCACTAGCACTCGGGCCCATTTATCGCGGTATTTCATACCGCATTTACACATAAGTCTTTCCAGACTTCATGTGGTAGAGCCTTCGTGAGTGGATCTGCTAAAACGTCTACTCTATAGACTTAAGAGATTTCTATGTTTATCTTAAACCACATATTTGAATCTCATCCAAATAATTCACTCGGTCTCTTGGAATCCATAATTAATTTCTTGACTGGATCTTATCCAGCTCGTCGTATCTTACGAGAGTAATCCATAATAAGTTTTACTGGTCATTTAGACGGTTCATAATCATTTTTGATAAAGTGTCAAACTCTTTAACCACTTTCTCAAACCATATGTTTCGGCTTCTTGATGCCTCGCATGCTTTTATTCGCTCCCACTGATCTTAAAAACTCTCTGGCCGATTCATATAAGTCTGTTCTTCTAAATCACATTTAGAAAACATACTATACATGAATGCTCCAGTTTTCATGGTCATCATGAGCATTAACATCGAGTTTGGTCTAAGTAGATTTGTACACATCTGCTGGTGAGACAGTTTCATCATAATCCGTTTATAGAAGTTAAGATGATAATCGTTCTCAATCAACATTAGTTGTATTTCACTATTTTCTTTCTGCACCAATCTTCTGTCTTGAAGATTTACTTGCAGTCAATACGAAACACTTTCTTTGGACACATAAACTAAAGTCCATAATTTATTTACGTACACGGACCTTTTCTAATTGCATCAAGTTATTAATTAAAGTCCCTACTCTGAATTGCATCCTGGAAGTTGTCTAGGCCATCATCGACTATGATGTCTAACTCGACTCTTCGTCTCACGAGACTAGAGTAATACTTTAACTTTCCTAACGATTAATTTAATGAATATCTTATTGATAAGGTCCTCATAGAACCTTATCAAAACCTGGGCATTACTATCTGGGACTTAACCCAGAGGGAGGATTGTAACTCAGAGTCACTTGCCATGCATCATACCATGTCTAACAAAGTGCGATTCATGGTCTCCAACACACCGATGTGTTAAGAGACTTGACTTGAGAGAAAATCATATTTTTTTAATTTATACAAGATTTATACAGTTAAGTGTTCGACTTTTCAATCTGATCGAAGCAGTTCAAACACTTCTGCCATTGTGTTATCCATTTTATCAGACTTGTGTTTCAGCAAGAACGCATGTCATGATAAAATAAGAACAACTTTTCCTGGCTAACTTAGACTTGGGTCTGGGTATATCTGTATGTATGATGAGTTCAACAACTCATTCTCCCACTGTCTTACTAAAGGAGTTTCAGCCATCATACCTTTGAGACAAGATTCACAAGTGTCTGTCGACTCATAATACGAGAGGTCAGACCCCTCTTTATGTGACTTGTGAAACTTAGTCTCTTCGGTACGGCCTAGTTTATTTAGCCAAATAAGTTTTTGTTATTGTCTTGCGTATTGATGTATTAACATTTAATACATTATTGTTTATACAAATTACTCATTGCTTCAGAAACAAGGTGACGACATTCACCAAAATATGTTAGACGTCTTCTTTGGTCCAAGAAACAACTATTGCTCCCTTTTCCAATACGTATGACAATCTATTCTCTTTTATATAACGGTTATCATGAAGCCGTGACATCAAATATGTCACATTTTCAGTTCCTCCTACTTTTGCCTTTACTAATGATAGATAAAACTATCTTTCTCAATTGACTTTCCTTAGTGCCTTCTTCCTTTTCTAAATCTCATTTAGATAGTATATGACCCAAGAAAATTATTAGCTATGCAAACACCTAACGTATCCAAACACTTGAGCTTCACAGCCTTGAGTTGTCTCAACAAGTTGCTTGACTCAAGATATGATTTGGATACATGGTCTTGTACCGCTCGTGCACTCATCTTTGAATCAAACAGTTTGATTAAAGTTTCGAACCTTGAAGATCGAAACCGTTTTCGATACAACCTTGAGTTGACTCAACAAATTGTATGACGAAACATGCTTTGAACATCAGTATGTTCGAGCTACCCCTTATAGAGGCGAGTGACAGGTAGCGTGCATTTATTTGTTGAACCCAGAACTTAAGGAAATCATTGTCCTTAAGCCTGTGCTTTAAAAGGTCATTTAATATCAATGAGAACATAGTTTAGTCTATCAATTAGGATTTGAGTGGATATTCCATTAACCAACTATTTGGACCAGTTATCTTATTCTCTTAGAATATTATGTTTTTGATTCCATTGGTAAACATAGAACTACCCTAGTTTAGCATATGTTCAATATTAAATATAGATAGAATGGCTTTTATCTAACTATATCCTCCCACTATTTTAGCGATCATTGTAAGCCATAATAATGAACGATTTAATTAAATTAAATAAATGGGAAAAAGATCCAACCACCCTGAGCCTCACAACCTTGAGTGTGCTCAACAAATTGCTTGACTCTGCCATTGGTAGATGACTCTTCATCAATCATATCATATATGATTCTCTTATTGGTTTTTACCCCAGCCACTTATGATCAGGAGTGTGCTCATCCAAATCACAATGACTTGTCTAGTCGGATCCTTGTTTTCATGTCTAGCTTAACTTACGCTGGCGCTCGGTGTATTCATGACACGACGGTTTGGGTCAAGTCTAGACTACATCTCATGTATTGAGAAGTTGGTTCCCATAAAGGGTCTATGTCATAGCTTGAGTGTGCTCAACAACTATAACAAAGAACCTATATTTGTCCGCCTCTAAAACAAGGAGGGCTACAGCTAATCTTCAAAAAGATTTTTAATGTAATCGACTTAGATATAATCGATGATGTCATTATAATCGACTTAGATATAATCGACGATGTCATTATAATCATAACTCGCATTCTTGCGGTCCAGCGGAACACGACCAGGGAATTGACTAAGCCAGGATCACTTATCCCCAGTCTTACAGGGTGATCAAACAAACTTGGCCAAGCACATTGACCGGATCATGGTCCATTGAAGGAAACTTATAATTCATATATGTCCCGTACGATTATTAATGGCTTCATTAAAACTAGTTAATCCTATCAACTAGTTGAATCCTAAAATTCGAAATTATTAGGATTGGTTAATAATTTTTTTAAGTCCTTATCAATTATAAGGAATGATTTTTATGGTGCTATCCTAATCAAGTTTTAGGCATTTAAAACAATTTTAAATCATAGCAAAGCAATATAAAATTATCTCATAATAATTAGATGGATTTTAATGGCTAATCTAAAAGGCTTTCTTGAATTATCATATAATAAGCAAGAATTTAGAATAACCATTTAAAACCATAAACTAACTTTATCGCATAAAATCAGCATGCATCTTATCAACTTAAATATCGCATAAAATGATTCTAACTATTTAACAATTATGAAATAATTATTAAACATGAACAACATATTAAAATTTATCCTATAAATAATAATATGCAGCTTAAAATTTAACACTTAAATTATAAGTATGATTTTTAAAAAAAATTATCGAATAAAAATCAATAGTTTCATAAAAATTAACACATAATTTTTATTTCAAAAACATTTGTTTTAAAATCATCACATAAAATTAGCATGTTACTAAAAAGATTTTATCACAGAAAATAATTTTTTTAAAAGCATCAAATAACAAGTGGTCTCATTTTAACATTATCTTATAAAGTTAGAATAGATTTTGTATGTATTTAGAAAGCATACTTGCATTTATAAATATTGTCGTCCTTAGATCAGAAGTAGACCTAAAGCTTTGATACCACTGATGGGTTTTGAGGGACCCTTAGGGGATTATTCTATGACCGTCCTACGTCGAGCGAAAGATAGAAGCAAACAGAAAAGAAAGCAGCGGAAAACGTTAAACTATTTAACGAGCAAGCCCTAAGGATTTCAAGACCTAGCCAGGATCTCTACTATCTTGAGGTGGATCTGACTGCCCCAAGATAGATCTAATCTACTGCAATATAATAAATGAAATGCTTAATTAAACTACATACCCAGAACTTTGCTTGCACCGGCAAAGTGTACCGAACCCGAGTTGAACCGCTTCCCGAACTGCACCGCGTCCCGAGGCGAGCAACCCCCTTGTCGCTGAACCAACCACACGCCGAAGAAAGTTTCACCTTTGAGTGGATCATTCGCCAAGACTCCGGATCGAATCCGAGCCCCTTCGTGGCTTTGCTAGAGCCCTTCAGGAGCAAGGGAGAAATATAGGGAGAAGAGAATATTTATTTTAAGCTTAGATCCGAGCATGCTCCAAACTTTGGGAGCAGCTAAGATCTAGAGCTTGGGATGAGTTATGAGGAGGGGGCATGCCCCTATTTATATAGTCGGCTGACCCCTCCTCTTTACTCGACTTCTGATGTAGGATTAATAAACTTGGAGTAAAAAATTCAAGTTAGTTTGCCTTAAAGAAAGACCAAACTTCAATGAATTTTAACTCCCTCACCATTGAGCTTCATATTTGATACAACCTATCAAATAGAAGAGCGCTGAACGGTGAACGCGTAGGAAAAACCAGCGAGTCATTCCGATCCGTTTGACCCCTCAAACGTGGCCTCAAAAATCGACCAAACCCATGCATTTTCGCGAAAACCAGCCGCTGCATCACTTGGGTTCCAAAACCCTAGAGGTGGGGCCCACACGGGGCCACACTGCATGTGCCCCTAGCTGGGTGCGTGCGAGAGGGCCCCGTCCGCTACCAGCAGGCACGGGTGCCCATGCTCGCTTAGCGGGCAGCGCGCCCGCCCGTGTCTGCGGGTGTGGGCTTAAAAGGCAGGAGCGGGCCCGCCTTACTATTGCGGGCCCGCCCAGTGATTGGGCTTCTGTTTAGCTGGGTTCAACCCAACAAATTGGGCTGACACCCTTTTGATGGTTTTTGCCATATCTTGTGCATTTGGCGTCCATTTTGGACGCTGTTGGAACCTAGATTTAGATCGGGACGATCCCGTCATCCAGGTAACCTTTTCATCACGTTTATTATATTAAATATGTACGTAAATAATTTACGACACATTTAATTCCTTTTTCATCATATGCAAAAATGTCCACATCTTTAATAAAAAATCATTTGCATCAAATACAAATGATCTGAGGGCATACACCCCCCAACAGATACCACCCCACGGCCATTTATCTAAAAGAGGTGCCATGAGAGTCTCGATCATCCCCTGAGACTCTAGAGGGGCTGCCCCAAGCCTTTCGCCATGGGCAAAAGTGGAGGGTTTACCTCCTCTATTCGCCTCCTTTTTTCTGACTCCTCTTCATGGGAGGATATCCCATGTTTCTTGCTGACGGGTTTGGTGGGCTCAATAACCTCAACGGTGTCAGCATCATCCACCACCAGCAGCTTCGAAACGATGATGGAGGCGAGGGGTGAAACAGATCGAACGATGACCCAATTCGGAGCCTCCCTCGAGGAGGCACGAGAAGATGACATAGAGGTCTGCTGATCGGTCCATATTTTACACCTTTTTTCTGCATATTTGCATGTCATTTCGGTTGCTCATATTGCGATTTTCACGATTATTCGATGATATTGTGTTACTTTTCACTATTTCTTGTTTTTGTCGGATTTCAGGAAATATGAGCAATTGGGAGAAAAAATGAGCTTAAAGGACTTGCACGCGTAATGGAGCATCGCTCATGGACTTATTGAGGACCTATCAGCGATAGAAGACGCGTGGAAGAAGAAAGAACGTCGTAGGAGCGACGAGGAAGCGAAATGATGAAGATTGGGCATTTTCAGCAAGCCACTCGGCCGAGTGAAGGAGTCACTCGGCCGAGCAAAGAAGCCCGCTCGGCTGATCAGATCGGACATGCAATTACTTGAAGATTAGCGTGCACTCGGTCAAGTGACGACATCCCACTCGGTCGAGTATGGAGACACCACTCGCCCGAGTGGCACACGAATGACGACATCCAAAAGACCAGACTTACTGTAATCCTTCAGTTGACTATGAGCTCCGACTCGGCCGAGCACCAAAAGCCCCTCGGCTGAGTGACATTTGCCACTCGGCCGAGTGATGCCGAGGACACACAGCGCCCAGAATTTCAGACCGCCTCTTACTCTTTTGAAATCTGCTATCATTCCAGCCATCAAAGTATTTTTCTCATATTTTTTATGGATAGTAGACTTCATGAAGATTCCAACGCCGCCAAGAACGTGTAAATCGGAGGTCGGATGAAATCTGGAGAATTTTTGCAAGTCAACGCTGCAGTGCTGGAATTCTCACTCGGCCGAGTGAGCTTTCCCCACTCGGCCGAGTCGTAACTTGCCCAGAATCCAAGTTGTACGCAGACTGTGTTTCGGGCACGGGTTTCAGAGGTTTTTTTGGGGGAGTTTTGCTCGGGTTTTGGGGGGCTTTTTAAGGGGGTTTGTAGTCGTCATTGAGGGAGGTTCCCACATGTTTTCTTAGACTCTATTTTTAGAGGTTAAGCCATGCCCTAGGCCCCCTCTTGGATCTAAAAGCTTGTATTTTGGATTGAAGATCTTCGTCAAGCTAAGTATTTTGTTCTTATTGTTTGAATCTTTGTTTTGATATCTTTATATATGCAAGCAATGTTTTTTATCGATTTCTCTATCGTTATTGCTATGCTTGAGTAGAATTGTTGTTCTAGGGCTTGGGGATGAACCCTATGGATCTAATTTCAGATTTGTGATGAATGAATTTCTAAATTGCTAGAATTTCTAGGAGGTTAGGTTGTGATCGATTTATCACGGATAGCTAGGGATTTCCATCGATTGGGGTTTGCAAGAGATTGGATTCTAATCGATGGGAAGGCCTAGATATTCGATTTAGATTTATAATCGAGATTCTCTAGACTTGGTTTGCAAAAGATTGGACCAAAGCTATGATTTTTATTATAAATCTATACCCATATTCGTTTGCAAGAGATTGGACGAATACAAACTATCACAACCTAGATTGTAACTCGAGTTTGCACGAGAGTGGGCTCGAGGGGCGATTGAACGATGATGTCGATCCTAATGCTAGTGGCTTATGCTAGGGTTTGCAAGAGATTGGGCCCTATTCTAGGGTTGCTATAGACCGGCAATAGCACGAGAGCGTGAGCTTGGTTCTCTATTCAGTTACGACTAGTTCACCTCAACACAAGTCTAGTAATATTGAGCTTCACTATTTACAATAATGTATGACGATCCGTAGTGGGAATTCCCTAGCCCTAGACACTTTTATTATATTGTATTTGAATCGATACCTTATCCGACTTCTTTATCACAAACACCGACATCCACCACCATTTCCATTACATTATTCCATAAACACCTCCTCCAATAATACATTTGTAGTCAAACCAACCTATGATAGATTGGAACCAACACCACCTCCTCGTGTTCGATACCCGCTCACCACTTGACCGTGCGCTTGCGGTAAAACTACAATCGTTCTTTGGGTGTACATCCGGGGCCCGACCAAGTTTTTGGCGCCGTTGCCGGGGATTTATCTCCGTGCATTTGCGCCATACTAGGTTGTGCTCTTGGGCTACATTTTGGAGCGAGCAAGTTTTTGGCGCCGTTGCCAGGGATTTATCTCCGTGCATTTGCGCCATACTAGGTTGTGCTCTTGGGCTACATTTTGGGCCGACCTAGTTTTTGGCGCCGTTGCCGGGGAGGTGTTTTCCGTTGGGTGCCAATTTGTCACAATTAGGTTGATTAGATTACATTAAAAAATCAAAAAAAACATTGAGAGAGATTTTTTCCCACCACCTGCTATTATTATCTTTATCTCTCTTTGTACCACTGACGTCTTTTCCAGGTTGTTTACTTTGATTGATCAGGTACAGTTGTTGTAGCGATGGTGCTTCCAAAGAAAATACGAGCGGGCTCTATACAATCCTACATATATCTCGCTGCATTCTATCAGGATGATGGAGAATCCTTCGGGGAAGCCTTGTCTAGGTTTGAAGGAATGTTAGAAATGTTCCAGACGGAGTCAGACCATGAGTGGAATGACTCCACGCTATTTGATATCTTCACTAGATGGCTAAAGGGACCCTCACGTGAGTTTTTGAAGAGGATGCAAGTGGGGAAGTTCAATGATCTACAGTTGGCAGCAGCCTTGGAGCAAATGATAGATGATGCTCGATCTACCGGTTCACTAACCGTTACGGTAAGTAAACCATACGACCAAGTATTCATCGTTTGTGTTATGGCTAATGTCTCTAGCGCAGGTACTATCA
This sequence comes from Scilla litardierei, assembly GCA_030789695.1. Lineage (NCBI taxonomy): Eukaryota > Viridiplantae > Streptophyta > Magnoliopsida > Asparagales > Asparagaceae > Scilla > Scilla litardierei. The sequence goes on along the minus strand of CM061140.1, from coordinate 134,181,749 downwards.
TAGATGGAGTGTATGCTTCACTTGAAGGTGATCATATCCACCTTTACACCATCAACACTCCACAAATAGAGACATCTGAACTGTCAAAGGAGGACACATATATGGACCTATTGAGAAACATTGTTGACGTAGTTCAAGATTCCGGTCCATTGACAATAACGACAGGTGATCCTTTTGAGCTTGAATTTTAAAACTTTATTACTCATTGTATCTCTTCCACAGGCACAATTGATGATGGAGTCTATGCTCTAGTTGAGGGGCACAAGACCCATTTTTACACCACGGTCGAGATACATGCGCCTATAGAACCACCTTGTGCCACCTTCGCCTCCCCCTACCACCCATCTGAGTCAGAGCATCCTATACCATCAGAGGATATTATTGAGGAGGTCATGTCTATAGTAGCGGAGCAGACCATCGAGGAGGACGTGACTTTGGACGATGACATCTGCACACAGATGAAGCCCGAATTGTGCCCCCTCCTTTCGAGCTACCGCAGCCATCCCCACCTTCTATAGAGGCTGAGCATCCATCAGAGGACCACCCTTCCACTGACACAGAGGACGATCACATGGAGCTTATGGCTCCCCTTCAGGGAGATCTCTTTACTCCCTCATCTCCTACATTTGATTCTCCTCCCGTGTATGATGTTTTTTATGATTCAGATTTTGGCGACTCATCGTGCCTTTTGCAGGATTCATGTACATACGATCAAGAGGTATGATGGGACGTATACGAGGAGGAGAGCGAGGAGTTAGCATCCATGGACACTATTGAATATGATCAGGAGGTGTGATGGGATAAGTCTGACGATGATGAGGAGCCGCCTGATGAGACCTACGCTTATATGCCCAAGCTACCTGAACAACCTGAGGCGAACAATGAGTTGATCGACGTGGTGCACGAGAGTAGAGATTTATTTCCAGGGAAGTGTTGTCAACCGTTTTTAATTTTAAATACTTATGTTGATGACCCTCTTTGGAATACATTTATTTTGGGGAAGAATTATCCACATCAGATTGATGTGGCTTATTTCTTGCAGGGTACAGGTGGAGTCCTTGGAGAGGTGCTGGAAGCCGCATTGCTGGAGTCTGATGGAGTCCGTGGACACACGTGTCTGGCGGAGCCACGGAAGGAGCAGTTGGAGCAATTGCCTGCACCGACAAAGATACTGGATCCGCCTTTTTCTATAGGTGATATCAATCCAGTAGTGTAGAAATTTTATGCTTTCAATAAACACGAATCCTCTCGACAGCGAAAGGACCGTATAGATTTGATTGAATAAATATCACCTCATATGACGGCAACAAAAATTTTTACACCCCAAACCCATTATATATATTAATTTCCCTCTCCATATTTTGATATGTCACATCCTTTTGCTCACCACATTCGAGCATTTCTTTCAAGTGAAACCTTACTTTCTTATTCGTTTGACTTGATCACGCTTTGCAAAGCCATGACATTTTTGATCGAGTCATTTGAATAGGATTATTTGGTATAAGCTTGGGGGAAAGCACTCTCATGCATCATTGCACGTGCATGTAGTTGCATTAGGATTTCATGTCATTCATTTCATCATTTTTCATTCACCCCCTATTATTATCGTTGTTCCTCATATTCTTCCACTATGATCACATTGAGGACAATGTGAAGTTTAAGCTTGGGGGAGTGCATTTCCATGCCATTTAGATGCATTAGTTGCATTTTTACTTTATTTTAGGGTTTTTTAAATTTTTCAAAATTTTTGCATCATCTTTTTGATTTTTCCATCTTATTTTCCTTTTATGTGTGTTCATGCATCATATTGTGTGCTTGATTTTCTTTTCTTTCCCCTCTTTTATTTTTATTTCATATTTTCCTTTTCTCTTCTTCCGCTAGATGAGTTTTGTATGATGATATCTCTTATTGCTTTACCAACCATCACGATGCTTATTATTCCTTGCCATGCTATTTAGAGTATTCCATAGTCTTGCTATTCACATATGCTTGCAAATCTATTTCTTTTGATGATTCCTCTACATGAATGCATGATATTAATTGAAACTGAATGTATGGATTAGTGTTTAGTATGCTTTTGTTGGAAATGCACCAAGATTCACGCATCATTAGTATATCTGAAGCATCAGTTTTATTGTCTTATTCACCTTCTGTTGTATGCCTGATATGATTGTGCGCTTTACCGCTTGACTTCACTTTTTATTCAGATGATTGAGAATATCCATGCTTACATATTAGTTTTAGTTGAAGTATTATTTTATTGAACCGTTCGTGCACATCTTAGAGTGAACCGATTGTTACATTATTTCTTTCTCCACATATATCTTTTTATTCTCTACATGTCACTTGAGTTCACCTCCTAAAGCTACTTATATCGCATCTATTTCCCAAAAATCCCCACAAAAGAAAAAGTTAGCTCCAAAAAGTCCAAAAAGCCAAAAAGGAGCCAAAATCCAAAAATACAAATCATATAGCTCCTATAAAAATCCAAAAAGAAAAATGAGAAACAAAGTCCAAAAGAAAAAAAAGGGATATTTCTCTATCTCATTATTGGAGCCACCAAATACTTGGGAAAACCAAGGCAAAAATCACATTTTCCACTATCATATTCCTTTAGATGCGATGCCTCAAGCTAAGCTTGGGGGGTGAACTCATTTGACCATGTGAGTGAGTACGACATTAGAGTGGAGAGGTGCACGAATGAGGAAGTTTGATAATGCTGAAACTTAGCAAAATACTTTAGTTATGGAGATTTCTTATGAATCGATATAAATATGTGAATGCCATGATTTATTCCATTTTCCATTGCATGTTTGGTGTGATTCTTATATGCTTCTGTTATAACTCTTGATTGAAAAGTGCATCGCCAACATTTGTATATTAAATCCTATGAAATGCGTGACGTGGATATGAATTGATTGTATGAATTTAGAGAATCCCTTTTGTTGTTCTTAAAAGCTTGCAAGTACCATGTTTATGTAAGATATGAAATCCTTATAGCATGTGATTTGTATTTTCCAAGTTATCGTGATGTGCAGCTTATGGCTTGAGATCTGAGAGAAGAATCTAGCGACCCCTTCCACCTCGTGTTCTTTCTTTTTCATTTCATTTTCTTTATTTTCATCTCCCAAGTTCATCTCTCTACTTATTTTCCTCGAGGACGAGTAAGAGGTAAGCTTGGGGGATTTTGATCGGTCCATATTTTACACCTTTTTTCTGCATATTTGCATGCCATTTCGGTTGCTCATATTGCGATTTTCACGATTATTCGATGATATTGTGTTACTTTTCACTATTTCTTGTTTTTGTTGGATTTCAGGAAATATGAGCAATTGGGAGCAAAAATGAGCTTAAAGGACTTGCACGCGTAATGGAGCATCGCTCATGGACTTATTGAGGACCTATCAGCGATAGAAAATGCGTGGAAGAAGAAAGAACGTCGTAGGAGCGACGAGGAAGCGAAATGATGAAGATTGGGCATTTTCAGCATGCCACTCGGCCGAGTGAAGGAGTCACTCGGCCGAGCAAAGAAGCCCGCTCGGCCGACCAGATCGGACACGCAATTACTTGAAGATTAGCGTGCACTCGGCCGAGTGACGACATCCCACTCGGCCGAGTATGGAGACACCACTCGCCCGAGTGACACACGAACGACGGTATCCAAAAGACCAGACTTACTGTAATCCGTCAGTCGACTACGAGCTCCGACTCGGCCGAGTACCAAAAGCCCCTCGGCCGAGTGATGCCGAGGACACACAGCGCCCAGAATTTCAGACCGCCTCTTACTCTTTTGAAATCTGCTATCATTCCAGCCATCAAAGTATTTTTCTCATATTTTTATGGATAGTAGACTTCATGATGATTCCAACGCCGCCAAGAACGCGTAAATCGGAGGTTGGATGAAATCTGGAGAATTTCTGTAAGTCAACGCTGTAGTGCTGGAATTCTCACTCGGCCGAGTGAGCTTTCCCCACTCGGCCGAGTCGTAACTTGCCCGGAATCCAAGTTGTACGCAGACTGTGTTTCGGGCGCGGGTTTCAGAGGTTTTTTTGGGGGAGTTTTGCTAGGGTTTTGGGGGGCTTTTTAAGGGGGTTTGTAGCCGTCATTGAGGGAGGTTCCCACATGTTTTCTTAGACTCTATTTTTAGAGGTTAGGCCATGCCCTAGGCCCCCTCTTGGATCTAAAAGCTTGTATTTTGGATTGAAGATCTTCATCAAGCTAAGTATTTTGTTCTTATTGTTTGAATCTTTGTTTTGATATCTTTATATATGCAAGCAATGTTTTTTATCGATTTCTCTATCGTTATTGCTATGCTTGAGTAGAATTGTTGTTCTAGGGCTTGGGGATGAATCCTATGGATCTAATTTCAGATTTGTGATGAATGATTTTCTAAATTGCTAGAATTGCTAGGAGGTTAGGTTGTGATCGATTTATCACGGATAGCTAGGGATTTCTATCGATTGGGGTTTGCAAGAGATTGGATTCTAATCGATGGGAAGGCCTAGATATTCGATTTAGATTTATAATCGAGATTCTCTAGACTTGGTTTGCAAGAGATTGGACCAAAGCTAGGATTTTTATTATAAATCTATACCCATATTCGTTTGCAAGAGATTGGACCAATACGAACTATCACAACCTAGATCGTAACTCGAGTTTGCATGAGAGTGGGCTCGAGGGGCGATTGAACGATAATCTCGATCCTAATGCTAGCGTCTTAGGCTAGGGTTTGCAAGAGATTGGGCCCTATCCTATGGTTGCTATAGACCGGAATAGCACGAGAGCGTGAGCTTGGTTCTCTATTCAGTTATGACTAGTTCACCTCAACGCAAGTCTAGTAATATTGAGATTCACTATTTACAATGATGTATGACGATCCGTAGTGGGAATTCCCTAGCCCTAGACACTTTTATTATATTGTATTTGAATCGATACCTTATCCGACTTCTTTATCACCAACACCGACACCCACCACCTTTTCCATTACATCATTCCATAACCACCTCCACCAATAATACATTCATAGTCAAACCAACCTAGGATAGATTGGAACCAACACCACCTCCTCATGTTCGATACCCGCTCGCCACTTGACCGTGCGCTTGCAGTAAAACTACAATCGTTCTCCGGGTATACATCCGGGGCCCGACCAAGTTTTTGGCGTTGTTGCCGGGGATTTATTTCCGTGCATTTGCGCCATACTAGGTTGTGCTCTTGGGCTACATTTTGGAGCGAGCAAGTTTTTGGCGCCGTTGCCGGGGATTTATCTCCGTGTATTTGTGCCATACTAGGTTATGCTCTTGGGCTACATTTTGGAGCGAGCATCTGCCTGACCTCGCCCCCGCAGAGGAAGAGCTCTGACTTATGGGTGTTGGATATGGACGACATGAATACATCCATGAGGGGATGTATGAGGGTATACGGACCTCAGATGTTGCATGCACGAAAGCATGCACGAAGGGAACCTTTTCTCGTGGGAAAAGGACCACTCGATAAGTGGAAAAAGCCACTCGATAAGTGGAAAAAGTCACTTTATAGGTGCATAAAGGCACTTTATATGTGAATGAAGAAGAGGATAAATGAATATGCTAATATAGGGTAATAAGCTTATAATTGGTTATTTCCTACAATAACCACCCCTAAAGCATATAAATAGGACCCAAGGGTAAGGCATTCATACTACACTTTTCATGCCATAAGTTTGCATAAGGCATCTTATGTTCTTCTTCTCCCTTCCATTAAAATCCTCTTCTAAATAGAGATTTAGGCGGTGAAAATCTACTTCGATCCTCCGTGACGAAGTACCAACCGTTGTGGCGAATCCGAGGGTGAAGTTCAGAGACTACGGTGCCGCATACGCAAGCGTAAGTCTATGTTATTCGATCCTAACGTCCTTGTTTTGACAGGATCCAACATTGGTATCAGAGCCATACGGGTTCGCCCCGGTCAAACCGTCGTCGTGTCGAACCTATGAACGAGGCGTTGTCTTTTTCACGAATGGGTATCCTACCATTATGGATATGGTAGGAACGCTTCGTGACGGAGAGAACGCAGCGGTTGTTCTTTTCACGTTAGGGTCTTCTGTCATTACGGATATGGCAGGAACTCTCCGTGACGGGAAGAACCGACCGTTCATATCGTCAAGCTCGCAATCTTCATAGATGCTGAGTCTCCATTCATATGGAATGTAACTCTCTTCATGTGGAGCGTGTAGTTTACAAACTTTAAAGTATGTTATTTTTTCATTTTGGCACACAGCCATTAGAGAATAACTACTTTCTCGACGAACGGGTGCTTCATCGAGGAAGATGATGGTAGTTATCCCCATCGGAGAAGATGACCTTTGGTGCATGATCACCATGGCCAAATGGGCTATGGAGGCAATGCATCCCCCCTCCCCCATGCGAAGGGGGTTGGCTACGGCCAAATGACAACGAAAACCACCCCGTCGGGGGGAAGTGCGTGCGGCAACCCCATGCCAAGGGGTGGCCGGCCATGGCCATATGGGCCATGGCCCGGCCATGGCTGGACCTGGCCGGCCCCGGCCAGGGCCAGGGGGCCCTGGCCGTGGCCGAGGCCAGGCCAGGGCCAGAGGGCCCTGGCCGGCCCTGGCAAAGGCCAGGGCCGGCGCCCTGGCCTCTGCCAGGGCCTGGCCAGGCTCGGCCAGGGGAGAGGCCCTGGCCGGCCTCGGCCAGGGCAGAGGCCCTGGCCGGCCTCGGCCAGGGCAGAGGCCCTGGCCGGCCCTTGGCCGGCCTCGGCCAGGGCAGAGGCCCTGGCCGGGGGGGTGCCAGGGTCCTTGGCCGACCAGGGCAGAGGCCCTGGTCGACCAATCGGGGATTTTTGGTCGCATTGGTCGGCCTCGGCGAGAGGCCTTGGTCAATGTAACACGAACATGCCGACTAGCCCATACGGGGCCAACGACAGTCGTTTGCGGCAAAATTCTCTTATACGGGGGGAAGCTCCTGGATCCATACAGGAGCCAGTGACAATGGCTTGCAGAAAAATCCCCTCAGGGGGGATCCGGCCTTGGCACAGATACGCCACAACCCCGGTAAATGGCCAGGAAGTGCCGAATATTTCGCTAGTATCGTAAGGGTACTAGGTTGAAATATACATTTTTTTTTTGAAAAATACGTTTTCATACGTTTTGAAAAATACGTTTTCAAAAACGCTTTTCCGCTGCGAAGTACTATAAGAGTACTATCGTTTGATAAGTGAGGGGGAAATATTGAAGGATTGTTCTAAATGGTGATTGGAATCGAAGAAACCTTTCCGATTCTATAACAAACATCTTCAATATTTTTCGAAAGTAACTTATCAAATTATAAATATCATTCCAAGTGGGAGTTGAAATTAGAACTATCCAAATGGGATATTCTATTATCATTTCAAGTGGGAATTGTATTTTAAGAATTTTTAATGCAATATTTTTTGATCAAACCTTCGGTTTTGTGTCTTTTGCAGCATTTTAAAAGTAAAATGTCTTCCGCTTCAAAGAATATCGTCGCTGAGTTAAACAGAGGTGAAAAACTCAACGGCGATAATTACAAACTTTGGTCCATCAAGATACAATACGTTCTAGAGGAGTAAGAAGTGCTCGAAACTCTAAAGAATGTAATGATTGAACCTGAGTTGGGCACTACGGCCCAACACAGACGAGATAAGGAAGCTTTTGATGCTTGGTCTCGGAAGAATAAGATAGCTCGCATTACGTTATTGAGCAGTATGGCCGATGACATAATGCGCATCTTCCGAGAGCATGACTTAGCAATGGACATATGGTCCAAGCTAGAGGAGAAGTTTGGTGGCACATCGGTGTCCAAACTTCGTGCCTTAACTATAAGATTTGATTCATACAAGAAACGTCCAGATCATTCCATGGGGAAACATCTGCGACATATGGCGAATCTAATCTCAGAGTTAAAGGATGCAGGTCATGTGCTCACAGATGAGCAACAAATCCAAGCAGTCATATGTTCCCTACCAAATGGGTGGGACCAAATGAAGATGCATCTCACTCACAATGAGAGCATCAAGACCTTCAGCGATGTTTCCAAGCACCTCGAATTAGAGGAAGAGTGGCTTACGGCTGCCAAGCCAAGTGCAGAAGTGCACATGGTTGCTAGTTCCTCACACGAGGGAAAGAAACGTAATAAGCAACCTGAGTCTACCAAGAAACCCAAACATAAGGGTGGGCATAAGAAATGGCACAAGAAGAAAGACTTGAAGAGGATCAAGTGCTTCAAATGAAACAAGCTCGGTCACTATGCTCGTTCGTGTACGAGTGGAGGCGACGAGGTAACTTGTAATTATACTAGTTACATATGTGTTTCTAGTTCAATATTTCTTGTGGAATCTAATCCATTTTGGATAATTGATTCAGGTGCCACCGACCACATAGCAAGGGACAGACGGTCCTTCGTGGAGTATCACCGGATACCCCAAGGAACAAAGTAGATCTATGTAGGAAACAACACACGTGTTGAAGTGAAAGGCGTTAGGACTTGCAAGCTAGTCTTGGACAACGGCCGCACTCTCGTACTTCATGATGTTCTCTTCGCTCCAGATATTCGAAGGAATTTAATATCTGTGGTCGTGTTAATGGGTCTTGGTTATAGCTGGTTTTTTCAAAATTGTAAAGTGGACTTGTGTTGTAATAATTCCTTAATTGGCACTGGGTATGTATTTAAAGGATTTATTGTATTAAATACAATGTATGACTCTTCATATTGTAATGAAAATTTCCTTGTTGCAAATTCTTCGACTTATGAGTCTGATATAATTTGTTGGCATGCAAGGCTTGGTCACATTGGACCAACACGAATGGATAGACTTGCCAAACGTGGCCTTCTATCTAATGTTTCAAAAGTTGATATGTCGACTTGCGAACATTGCCTTGTAGGGAAATCTTATCGCAAGCCGTTTAGAACCGGCACAAGGGCCGAGGTTCCATTACAGCTCATCCATTCGGACATATGTGGTCCGATGAATGTCAAGACAAGGCGCGGGAAGTCCTATTTCATCACTTTTATTGATGATTTCACCCGATTCGGACATATCTATTTGATATCCCACAAAAGTGAAGCATTAACCTGCTTTAAAAACTATATGAGTTTAGTGGAGAATCAATTAGATCGCAAGATTAAGGTCTTGCGAACCGATAAGGGCGGTGAAAATCAATCAACAAGTTTTAAGGAACTTTGTGATGAAAAGGGCATAGTACATCAGGTAACTATGCCTTATACTCCTCAACAAAATGGTGTTGCAGAAAGGAGGAATAGGACTTTAATAGAAATGGTCCGTTCAATGATGGCGCAAGCTAACTTGCCAATCACCTTTTGGGGTGATGCATTATTGACGGCCGCTTTCATCTTGAACCGCGTGCCCTCGAAATCAGTTAGCTCCACTCCTTATGAGTTGTGGAACCAAAGGTCTCCTGACTTAAACATTTTAAAACCTTGGGGATGTGCATCCTATGCACATATTTTCTCCCATAAGTATGGCAAACTTGGGCCACGGGGAAGGAAATGTATCTTTATACGATACGCAGAAAACTCCAAAGGTTATGTTTTCATTGGTCAGGAAGACAATGGAGGTCTAATTGAATTTGAGTCGAGGGATGTCACTTTCTTGGAAAACGAGTTTCCAAGACAGGGCGAGATAAGTCAGGACTTATCTTTATTTGAGATTAATGATCAAGAAGGATTACCTCATTCGAGTGGGAGAATTCTTGGTGAAGACGAAAATACGTTTCAAACTTCACCAATGGATGATACGAATGACGCAAATCCTATTCCATACGGGAATAATGATCCAAGTGGGAGCATTTCTAACGACATTCCAAGTGGGAGTGATATTAGAATTGATCTAAATTCGAGTCAACAAGGACTTAAAGAATCTCAAATACGACGTAGTAGTCGTACAAGGTTGGCTCCTCTAAGATTTGAGGATGAATTTCCGCAAACCTTTATGACTTTACTACAAGATGATGACGAGCCTGCTACTTTCAAACAGGCCGTATCATGCCCTGTGAAAGACAAATGGATGGAAGCGATGAAGGAAGAGTTGGAATCCATGAAAGTTAACCAAGTCTGGGACTTAGTTGACTTACCCAGAGGACATAGAGCTATTGGGAACAAATGGGTTCTCAAGATCAAGCATAAGATTGATGGATCTATAGACAGATATAAAGCTCGCCTTGTCGCGAAAGGTTTTACGCAACAGGAAGGGATAGACTACGAAGAGACCTTCTCACCTGTTGTTCGTTTTACCTCGATTCGCCTGATTCTGGCTATTGTAGCTTGCTTAGACCTCGAATTACATCAGATGGATGTAAAGACTGCCTTTCTCAATGGAGAATTGGACGAGGAGATCTATATGGAACAACCAACAGGGTTTGTAAAAGAAGAAAACGAACATAAGGTTTGTAAACTTCGTAAGTCCATATATGGTCTTAAACAATCCTCGAGGCAATGGTATATACGATTTCAGGAAGTTGTCTTATCAAATGGTTTTTCCATGCTTGATGAAGACAACTGCGTATATATTAAGAGGATTAAGTGCAAGTACGTTATTATGTCTCTATATGTAGATGACATTTTAATAGCCGGAAATGACAAGGGCTTTGTGATGGATATCAAGGCTTGGCTTTCATCAGTTTTTGAGATGAAAGACATGGGAGAAGCCGCATATATCCTTGGAGTTAAGATTTCAAGGAATCGTTCGAAGAAACTTCTTTCTCTTTCACAAGAGACTTATATAAAGAAGGTTCTAGAAAGTTTTAATATGCAGGACTGCAAGTCCATTGATACTCCTATAAGCAAGTGCGACAATTTATGTCTGAAATCATGTCCAAAGAACCAAAAGGAAAGGGAAATTATGGAAAAAGTTCCATATTCCAGTGCAATTGGTAGTCTTATGTACGCTATGATGTGTACAAGACCGGACATCTGTTTTGCCGTTGGAATGGTAAGTCGTTACCAATCCAACCCATGGAAAATACACTAGAAAGCGGTTAAGAGGATAATGCGGTATCTTAAGGGAACTGCAGACTATGCTTTATGCTATCAAGGAGATGCCTTGAGGCTCGAAGGCTACACTGATGCTGATTGGGCGGGTGATCTCAATGAGCGACGATCGACCTTAGGATATGTTTTTCTACTCGGATCTGGTGCAATATCCTGGAGTAGCAAGAAACAATCCTGCATCGCACTTTCAACCATGGAAGCCGAGTTTGTAGCATTTAGCATGGCAGTCCAAGAGGCTGTTTGGCTTAGGAAATTCTTAGACAGGCTAATTGATGCAAGAGACTCAGGTGTTGTTCCCATACACAGCGACAGTCAAGCATCTATAGCCTATGTCAAAGATCCTAAATTCCATTGTAAGACCAAACACATAGATATCCGCTACAAATTTGCAAAAGACTATGATAAGACCAAGAAGGTAGACATAAGGTACATATCTACGCATGAGATGATAGCGGATCCACTTACAAAGGCGATCCCCAGAGATGTGTTTTACAAACACTTATCATCTCAAGGATTGCGTAAGAGCTGAGTTGTACCAATGTAAATTCCCATGTCTGTAAATGATCAAATTCAATAAAAGAATAAGTTCTTTTCAACATTGCATATGAATTCTTTTAAGAAATGTTTGTGTACATTTTTGAAATCTCAGCTATACTTTCTAGTATGTCGGACAGATTAAGGTTGGCTCTCTCACATGAGCAACCGCCTTTATTCTATCAGACGGATAAAATAAAGATGAGACCTGTTTAAAGTCAAAATCGTCAGACGGACGATTTAGAGTCATGACTTAAACAAAATGGTCGTATGAAAGATCTGCATCATATAGATGTTTTCAAAAGATGTAAGAGGATTTTTGAAATCCTATCTGTCTTATGCGGGATGTGGGTCCAGAAGATTATTTGAGTAGTAAAAGGGACTCAAAGCCAGACATTGTGGTGTCTGGTTATCATCCTTACAACATCATTAAGACATACGCTCCCTGGGAAAGGAGTGATGTTGTAATACGTATTCATACTACGTGTGCATTTTTGACCATTGGGTTAGAATAGTAATTGTGTTTACTATTATGTGAGACCCAAAGACCACATGGGTCTTAACTCATTACCCTTATGGACTCTAATTGGTTCCTTTAGATTTGACTGGGTGATTGCTATCTTAGCATGTTGCTTATGGACTATGGTTAATTCGGTCCGGCGGGGCATGTTAGAAAAGCAAGTCAAGTCAAGATCAAAAGGATCGCAAGAAGAGGAAGATTAATTTCATATTCACATTTGGACTTTAGAGATTCAAAGCTGGCAAGCCGATTGTAATCCAGATGGGATTCAATTGTTGAATGTAAAGTATAAGAAATGTGAAGAAATAATCTAGGGTAAAGCATACGTTGATCTACTCAACTCTGCACCTCGAGGGGTGTTGTGTATCTCTAACAAGTGCACAACAGCGGACTCTATGCGCATGACGGTCACACGGCCTATTTCTCGGTATGATAAACAGAAGAGTTAAAGGAAAGATGTTTCCTTACAATCCTCTCAAGTGTGAGTGGGAGATGTTGGATATGGACGACATGAATACACCCATGAGGGAATGTATGAGGGTATACGGACCTCAGATGTCGCGTGCACGAAAGCGTGCACGAAGGGAACCTTTTCTCGTGTGAAAAGGACCACTCGATAAGTGGGAAAAGCCACTCGATAAGTGGAAAAAGTCACTTTATAAGTGCATAAAGGAACTTGATAAGTGAATGAAGAAGAGGATAAATGAATGTGCTAATATAGGCTAATAAGCTTATAATTGGTTATTTCCTACAATAACCACCCCTAAAGCCTATAAATAGGACCCAAGGGTAAGGCATTCATACTACACTTTTCATGTCATAAGTTTGCATAAGGCATCTTATGTTCTTCTTTTCCCTTCCATTAAAATCCTCTTCTAAATAGAGATTTAGGCGGTGAAACTCTGCTTCGATCCTCCGTGACGAAGTACCGACCGCTGTGGTGAATCCGAGGGTGAAGTTCAGAGACTACGGTGCTGCATATGCAAACGTAAGTCAATGTTATTCGATCCTAACGTCCTTGTTTTGACAGGATCCAACAATGGGAAGGGAAGAACGAGAGCTCGATCCCTCAATGCTCCTCTTCTTCTTGCGCTGCTCTCTCCAAACCTGACCCGGTCCAGAATCCCCACTCCTGCGAGCTCTGTTAGTCATATCTGCAAACAATGGAGATAATTATCGTGAGTGGCTGTGATAAAGACGCAAAAGCGATATACATTACCCAGGCTCCACAAAAAAGTCTTTAGGCGATGGTCGTCCAACAGATACAGAGGCGACCTCTCTCGCCTCGGTCGACCCGGCGTCAACCTGGCCTTGACTTCTTTTGATGTTAATCTGGACTCTTCAGCGAGCTCAAAGCTTAGAGAACTCCAACCGTTGAGCATCGGTCCCAGGTCAGGAAGAACGACTAATATGAAAGTGTCTTTCCAACCAGGATCAGAAAGCAAGAGATCATATATGAGCCTCATTGCGTGGCGAACAACGATATGGTACCACACTTTGCTGGTTCAAGTATTATCCGGAAGAAGAACTTGAACAACCAAAGGGAAGGTCGAACCCCACATAGCCCACAAAAGCACAACGAACCCGATTAGGGGATGAAGGGTTTAGGGTGCAAGCTGACAAAGAGAAAGCCCCCAAAGAGCATAGGCCTTCTATGATGAAGGGGTAAAGAGGAACGCGAAGCCCAAGACGAAAAGCTTTGAGATACACTCCAACCAAGCTCTTCTGGGGAAAACAAACTCTCTCGTCCAAATTGGGCATCCTAACCTTAAAAGGAGGACAGAGGCAACCTAACCAAACCCCTGCGACTAGATCAAGAGAAAACTCAGGTGCCATCTCCAAGATCACTCTGGGAACCTTTGAGCTCGGATCTCTCCGACGAATGGAAAGATCCGGTTCAATATGAACCCCTTTCCTCTTTTCGGGGACTTCCTCATATTGAGGGAGTCGTAGGCGCACCATGAGCTCTTTGTAGGACAGCTCATGTATCCTAACTAGTGCAAACATATCTAAATGGATCTAAAGTGGAGTCAAGGTCAATTAAGAAAAGTACCTTAGTAAGAACAAGCAAGCTCCGAAGAAGACAATGAAGGAATCAAGCTCTCAAAATGAAGAAGAAAACGGAACAAGAAAATCTTTCATCTTCTCATCTTCTTCTTTTATATGGAGGAGCTCAACCGACTAATGATCGATGAACGACACGTGTCCGAAGCCAGCCTCAAGAAGCGATGGGGATCGATTCAGAGACGAAGGGGTTTTGGCGGCATAAATCAAATCAAACATTTCGAAAATTGTGCACATTTAAGGAGATTACACATCATGCGGTCTCAATCAATGCAATTTATGAGGCACGAATGATGGGGGCAATTGTTAGTGCACAGGTATGGATCACGAAGGAGTATCAGAATACCCGACCCATTTAGTGCCAACGACCCGAAACTCGTCATTAAGGCAGAGTAATACCAAGTAATACCAAGTCAAGCGAATGGCTCACTCGACCGTTAAGCTCCCGCTGATACTCAGGGAAAAGTTAATTGGGCCGAGTAAATGGGCATCCGTTATCACGAATCCTGGAGAAGATCGCACCCGAATCAATGAGGAATGGTAACTTGCAATCATCAGAGAACTGCCTATAAATACCTGAAAAGACAATGATAAGGGGGTTCCAATTCCCAGGTACGAGATTTAATACATTGACTCTACTCTTTCAGCATATATTTCTTTTACTAAGGAGCTTGCGACGTCAGATTTGAGACGAACCTCCGTGGGTCGATCTCCGCTGCTCCAAGCTCACTCTCTTCCTTAAGTTCACTTTCTAACTTAAGCATCGGATGTGATTTGGGTGGGAACCCAGATCTGACCCCCCTGATGCTTCCTTGTGGTGCAGATCGCTGAGTCTCGATATTCTATAAGGGTCGTCTCAGAGCCTCCCAGCCTCGATCCATCGACATATAGGTCGCTCGAAGGTCGATCGTGCATCGCAAGCCATCCATAATCCATCAACCGACCCTGTTTCTTCCAACCTAGGGTCCCACTTAACCTACTGACGAGACTTCGTCTCAGTACGGAGGGTCCAAGTCAGCAGCACAATTGTTTCAGCCTTTTTGGCCATAACAACGTCGAAAGATAAGATTTAGGGGAGTGCACCGAAAAAATAAAGAAAGAAAAAGAAAAAAAAAGAAGAAACAAAGAATAAATGTGAAGCCTAGGTGATTCGAGCTATTAGGACATGGATCCCTCTTATCGATTTGGGAGTCATCGACCGAAAACTCTTTTGAATCATTCTAAGTTTCATATAAAACGAATAAGCATGAGCCACATATCCAACCTCCATGAATTAAGAAAACTAAGTGTTGTTTTGGCCAAATTCTTGAAAATTGTGATACTATGATACGCTTTTGTATTTCAATCCCAATGACTGCAAACATTGGCTGTACATTGTGGATTTGAGACAAATTGAAGCATTGTTCATGGTTTTGGCTCATTCATGAATGTGTATATTGAATTTGAGTTCATGTTGAAATATGTTCAATATTTCCATGAAGATTTTAGAGTTTGATATATGCTTTGTTAAGAATCCGAATCTATCGCTTGTTTTGCTAGGGACTAGCAAAAAGCTAGTTGAAGGGTATGATTCGGTGTAGAAATTATATTTTTATCCCAACATTTCGTTGTCTGTTGTGCATATATTATTCATATTCTAGCTCTATTACATGCATATTTTTGATACCATCATATTTTGGAGCTAATCATTCATCTTTGCACAAATCTATGTTTTTATGACTTAATCATGTCATGGTTTAATTGTAGGAATTTTTGGAAATTTTCTTGGATTTTTCCAAAACTTAAAGACACAAAGTAAGGGAGCTTAATGGCCCACACGGTCGTGTGGTACTTCCCACACGACCGTGTGGATGTTCTTCTTCGGTAGCAGCAGCCAAGGAAAAATTGACTTCGACAAAACCGCGTCAAAATTGACAAGGTCGCGTCGATCTTGGAGTTGATCTATGGGCCATGATGCAATCGTGTCATTTATTCCAAATGACCGTGTCGTACCCCCCAATTCTCGACCAAATCAGCTAGAATTTCTATGTGGTCGCGTCATATTCTAAACGACCGCGTCGTACCCCCTAATTCTTGGTCAAATCAGCAAGAATTTTGACGTGTTCGCATCATATTCCAAACGACTGCGTCACCCACGCTTCTCTTCACTTATGGTGTGGGTCTAGGCTTTTTCTTCTCGACCCGTTTGGGGGTTTTCTGCAACCTGCAAGCTGAGGACTTTATCTAGGGCTCTTTTTACTCTTACTTTTCTTCAACCTAGGGTTTGGGGGAAGCTTGATGAAGCTTGGAGCTTCGAGGAGCATTTGAGGAGAAAGATTTCATCTTTGAGTGATACATCAGTGAACTCTTTTCATTTCTCTTTTGTATTTTGATTTAGCTTATTTGTAATGTATTGGATGATTTTTTTAGAGATAACGATGTCTTCCTTTTCAACATGAATAGCTAGATCTTTGTTGTGTGTTGTGTTGTGATTGTTGTTGCTTGGGTTGTGGATTTCAGCTCTAACATGCTTTTATTTATTTATTAGTGGATGGAACTTTTAGAATTTGATAGTTGATGGAACCATAGTGGGAAATCCGTAGAGATGAACTACAATAGTCGACCCTCTCTTCTATGCTCAAAGTATTTCTCTTTGGTTCACACACTACTTTTATTGCACCCCACATGTTCGATGAAATGCCACATCCACGATTGTTCGTTCCCGAGCCGAGAGAATAAATGAGTTATGCTTGGGATGAACTCCCACACATACGACCTCATTCACATACACACACCACACGAGTCCTCCACGTTACTTGTCGATTCGGCTCTCCACCTCTAATGCACATATTAGGAAGATAGTTTCAAAACCCACATTTTCACACGCTTTTCCACCGTTAGCTTAGTTGGTTGAATTCTTCACCATTACCCCTCCTCTATCGATTGAATTCATGATTGCAAAAAGACTTGTCCTCGTGATCCAACCCGGTCTCTGGAATTTATTACTTGGCGATATCATATACTTGGGAGTAGCACTCAACACGAATTGAGACGAGTCACAAAGAAGAAGAAGGGTTTGTTGGATCTGTATCTAAGCCTAGAGGGGAGTGAATAGGCTAATAAAAATTCTCGTACAACTCACGAGCAATCACACACAGTTATAACAGATTCAGAGTAAATAAAAAGCAACCACAGATGCACAACAGATTTACCCTAGTTCGGTCGTCACTACGACATAGGTCCAGCCCCCAAAGCAGATACTAGATTAATAATGTAACAGGTACAACCCTAATAGCTAGAGAACCAATGTCTCAACACTCACCAGGCTCTCAGTACAAGTTATAGGAGATTAATACACAATCTGTATAAGAAGCAATTGCTTCTTAATCGTAAAATACTTGTGCAATTAGCTATAGCAAATAAGAATTGTCTTTACATGATTTCCAGTAAAATTATCAAATAAAAGAGATTTGAAAGTAATATCTAGGAATGATTGAAACAAAATCGAATTCATCGGAGAATGGACTCCGGGAAGATAGAATAAAAATAAATTAAGAAAATTAAGAAGATAAGTAGTAGGAATGAATTAGCATCTTTCAAAAAAAAGATTTCTTTTTTCCCTTGGTTACAATTCCGAATCCGCTATTACATGTTTGCTCTAGTTTTTGTTGTTTTTGATGTTGAAACGGTCTTTCTTTATCCATGTGCAATGAGTTTTGATGTATTGGGTGTTTCCGTATTTATAGAAGCTTTAATTTTCGTGCTTATCCTAATTGTTGGTTCAGTTTATGCATGGGAAAAGGGGCATTGGAATGGTCTTAGCTGAATATTCAGATAATCAAAAAAATAAAAAGGAAGGAAAAGATTCCATTGAGACAGTTATGAATTTGATTGATTTTCTGTTACTTGACAAACAACCCCCAATTCAGTTATTTCAACTACATCGAATGATCTTTCGAATTGGTCAAGACTCTCCAGTTTATGGCCTCTTCTTTATGGTACCAGTTGTTGTTTCATTGAATTTGCTTCATTAATAGGCTCACGATTCGACTTTGATCGTTATGGATTAGTGCCAAGATCGAGTCCTAGGCAAGCAGACCTAATTTTAACAGCCGAGACAATAACAATGAAAATGGCTACTTCTTTAGTAAGATTATATGAACAAATGACTGAACCAAAATATGTCATTGCCATGGGAGCTTGTACTATTACGGGGGGAGGATGTTCAGTACCGATTCTTATAGTACTGTTCGAGGAGTTGATAAGTTAATTCCTGTAGATGTCTATTTACCGGGCTACCCACCAAAACCAGAAGCAGTTATAGATGCTATAACCAAACTTCGGAAGAAGATATCTCAAGAAATCTTTGAAGATAGAAATTTGTCTCAACAGGAAAATCGATGTTTTACTACTAATCACCAGTGTTCAACAAAATTAATCATAGTATACGCATTCTATTTGCTAGTCCCAACTAGCCAAGTCCCCCTTGTCTAGCACCCACTAGACAAGTCCCCAAAACATGTATCAATGGTAAAGTTTCTCTACAGAGATCTATACAATCAGACAAATATAATAGTAAAGTGTTTAGAGAATCTCAGTTTGTGTATCGGCAGTCGTCTCTGTCAATCAGCTCAGGACAGATCGTATTTGACAGGATGTAGTCACCAATGTCACATCCTCGCCTCTGAAACTTGCGACCTAGGTGTCTTAGCTCCTTGAAGTTGTGACCTTGGTCCTCCTTCTCTTCTATTGTTGCGCAATGATGGATTAAAGACTCTCTTGGATATGTTGCGCAAGTATGAAGGCTCACCCTCTTGTGTTGCTCAATGGATGATGCTCTCCTCTTGTATGACTTGCGGCCTTGGCTAGGGTTGCAATGAAGATGGCAATGAGATATGGCAAGTTGCACAAGGAGAGGAAAAGATGCTATGGGCTTGGTTTGAGGGTGATTGTGCAAGGAGCTTTGGCAAGGGATCTTGGAGCTTTTGGCCTTGGAGATGAGAGGTTGCGCAAGGTGTCTTTTGGCAAGGGGATGGAGCTATGACACTTAGAGTTCGGCCATGGAGAGGTATACAATGGAGATAGGAGCCTGGAGATGGATTTGAAGATACTTGATGCAAGGAGGAAGAAGGTGTATTCAATGTTATGCAATGGGGTGTTTTTGACATGCAAAGTTGCAGCCTCCTCCTCTCTTTGATGATGGCCGAAATTTTCCCCTTCCTTTGGTTGCCCCCCTCTCTCAAAATCTCTCTCTCTCTCTTTTAATATGGGTTTATATAGGAGAGGATGGGATATAATAGAATCAATTAGAATCCCATAATTGATGGAGATGGGAAGGAATCCTAATTTGATTAGGATTTGAATGAATCTCTTTGGATATGGAGTTTGAATATGGATGGCTATGGAATTGAATTTGAGTAGCTATACGATTTGAATTGGATCTCATTGAATCATCTTTGATTTGCATGAGATTCTCCATATCTCTCTATCTTTGACGAAGTCTTCAATCTATATGCCATTAGGATTTGAATGTTGCAGCAATTGATTTGAATCAATTCAAATACGGATTTGAATTGATTTGCTCCTTATCTTCTCATTTTTGACTTAGTCCAATTTTTGTAGCCATATTCTCCATCTTTGACTTAGTCCACTAGCTAATGCATGGGACATTCTCCATCACTGTTTGCTAGTCTCTCTTTGAGTATTCACGAGAGTGTCATTCCTGAAAACACTTAGCACACACATTAAATAGTTCGCACACATTTGTTATCATCAAACATGAAGTCATCAATCGTTGTATCCAACTACACGTTGTATCCAACAATGTCCCCGTTTTGATGATGACAAACTAATATAAGATTTGAGCAATAACGATTCATAAGATTTCATCGTGACATGTGTGTGATGTGTGAAGATGGACGATGTATGCAATATGCAACAAGAATGGCAATGATGTGCAAGCATACAAGCATGCAAACAATGATATAAAACAATGATGTTCAAGCATTCAAACATTTATGCATGCTCCCTGTCACGCCCCGCTTCCCAAAAATGTGGAGGCGAGACGTGAGAAGGTCCGCTCAGACTTGAAGCTGTGAAACTCCAAGTCTGATAAGCGTATAAATTATCATATGGCAGGTCCTTGCAATGCAAACGAAACAACAATAATAATAAAGGAAAGAGACAAAAGAGAAATCTCTGAATATCCATTGAATGAATTACAATATCACAGAAAAGCCACCAGGCTAAAGGAAAAAGAGTCTAAGGCCCAACATGGCCAACAAGGTATAACATACATACAAAGGTGCCACGCACCAACAACTAACAGCAAACCTAAACAAAGGAGCGAACACGAGCGGTCTTCAAGACAGGCCCTTGGTGTCCACTCACCACCACAGCAAACATCAGCATCAGCAACACTATATCCCCTGCAACAAAGCTCTGGCTCTGGGTCTAACATGTGACACCCAAAAGAGAGAGGGGCACATGTCAGCAAGTCTGGAAAGACTTGTGCAAGGAAACTGAAAGTAACTAACAACCTAGCACTTATAATATTAAGCAATGATATGACAGTTAAGTATGATGCAACAGTTTAAAAGAGAGAGAGAGACAAGCACGCACGATGTAGCGGAAGCTACCAATTCACTAATCACTTATCACTTATCAATGTTTATCACTTAGTGCATAGAGAGTCCACCTGCTGGCCAGCTCATGGCTCAGGCCGCTTATCTCTATCACTATTCATCACTTATCACTAGAGAGTCCACCTGCTGGCCGGAGTGGCGGATCAGGCCAACTCGGGGCTCAGGCCGCTTATCTCTTACCCCACCCATGTGTATCGAGCGTTGGGGTTTCCAACTACAGGGCTCGCTTCTGGAACACGAGCCAGGAAGTGTATTTCACTTGGCATAGGGGTGCACCTAGCCTTATTTATCGAGCGTTGGGGTTTCCAACTACAGGGCTCGCTTCTGGAACACGAGCCATGAATATAAGTATTGTAGCGTGTGCTACGCAATCACGATGAATAATCACTATGCAATGACATGAACAGATATTTGCGTACCGTTAATAGAATTTAAACATGACAGGCAAAGATGCAGGGATGATATGAACAGATAATTGCGTATCGTTAATAGAATTTAAACATGACAGGCAAAGATGCAGGGATGATATGAACAGATAATTGCGTACCGTTAATTGAATTTAAACGTGACATACAAGCATGATGAAGGTGACGGACCAAGCTTCGTTGTCAAGCTAGGTCAAGGGCGTCTAAACGGCTATCCTTTCACCGTTTAGTCTCTTTTACGCTAAAACAAGGGAAATAGCCTAAGACATGGCCCAAACCAAGGGGTGCAAGTTTCACTTGCCTAATACCGAGGACGACGATCGCGAAGGTTCGTCCCACAAGTGCTAATCTACGGGGAAGGGAATCGCTGTCATGGAAACAATCATCAAACAACATCCATTATTATTAGGGTCTCACAAATATTAAGTGTGGGTTATGAGATTATTAAAGGAAGAATACTACCCGTGAAGAAGCGGAGGAACGATGCCGAGCAACCATGGCAACGGAAGAACGATCCGGCTCAGATCTGGAAATGAGGGAAAAATCTAGAGAAATGGGTTTTGATGTGGATTTTGGGGGTTTGATGAGGGTTTGAGGTTGAGGAGAGGTAGGATATGTGAAATGAGGGTTTGGATGATGATGGATGAGCTTGGGATGAAGGAGGAAGGGTTTGGGGATGAAGGGGGATGATTTGGGGAAGGAGGAGGTTCAGAAGAAGAGAGGGAAGAGAAGAAAACGATTGGGGGTTTATATAGAAAATCGTGTGGCGGCTAGGGCAAACTAGGGTTTCCTGGGCTGATTAGTCGGTCAAAGAAGGATTGGTGACCGACTAGTTTGGGAACTAGTCGGTCGGTTGATCAACGCAGACCGAATAAGAGTAAACAGTAGCTTGCTCAGGAAAACTGGACTATGAGTTAGTCGGTCTGTGAAGGCTTGTCAACCGACTAGTTTGAGAACTAGTCGTTCGGTGAGTGTTCATTGACCGACTAAAGGCTGAATTCTGAGAGAGATCATGGAAATGAGAGTTAGTCGGTCTGAGAAGGATTTCTGACCGACTAGTTTAGCATATAGTCGGTCGAAAGATGTTCTTAGACCGACTAAAGATAAACAGTAACTCCTGAATTATAATCAAAGCCCACTAGTCGGTCCATTAAGGATTACCGACCGACTAGATTGAGATCTAGTCGGTTGGTTCTCCTTCTTGAACCAACTAACGTGCATGAAAAGTGCCGATTCGAAGCGCGAAGCTTTGGGAAGATTTATATGGCTTCTAGGATCGATTTATACTCTAAGATATGATCGATATGAAGCTTGTCACGAGTGACTTACTCCGAGTTCAATGATTCTAAGGAAGAACCTAGAAGATCACATCAAAAGGAATGAAAACGAAAGCTAGGAAATCTCAACGAGATGAATGAAAGCGAGAACTATAGAAATGGAAACCACACAAGGAGAGAACCCACCACCATAAGCAAAACACACTGATAATCCAATCATACAAAAACCAGTCGTTACACTCCCCCTTTATTCATGCACCCCCTTGAACCAATATTCATATATTCAGTTTTCATTAACGCTCCCCTTGGACCAATATTCATATATGCAACATATATGCATTAATGCACACACCAAATCATTCAAATCTTTCTCCATATTTTCTCCCCTTTTGTTATCATCAAAAGTGTATAAACGAAGTCTAATTCATGTCACATGTAAAAATAGAGTATTATAAATTACAACTACTACTTGCATGTCATTTTTCTTAAAATAAACACGTCAAATTCAATGAAAAGTGTAACGTAGACTTCTACACCATCGTGTAAGTGTGATGATTAAATACATGAGGCACAAAGGGGGATACTCTTAAGAAATACAACCAAAACCAATCGACATTTTCCATTAAACATGAA
Source organism: Scilla litardierei (assembly GCA_030789695.1). NCBI lineage: Eukaryota > Viridiplantae > Streptophyta > Magnoliopsida > Asparagales > Asparagaceae > Scilla > Scilla litardierei. The sequence continues at coordinate 134,158,646 of CM061140.1, read as the reverse complement.
ATCACCTAGGTTTGATTTTCCACATTTCATTAAAAATGAGTTCAAGCTACCACACCCCTAAAACATAGCTTATAAGGACTCTTAGATATGGGGGTGGCATTGCTTGACGAGTATACCACCAACGCTAAAGATTATCTTTAAAGCATGTTGGATTCTCGTGGGTAGTATACTTACCATGAATTGTATCCGTTTTACATACGGAGCAATATTCAGGTATTTTTTTCTCATATTCAATTATTTTGAGCTTAATTTTTATCCATGGCAAGAACATATCATATCCTTAGATTTTCAGTTATTATTCATCCTATATTCACTTTCCAATATTTCATAGAAGAATCTCCAATTGTGCAACAATATTCAATATAAGTGGAAGTGAAATTGTAGGTGTAGAAATCATGTTATTCAATTCATTAAACATGTCATGGCTATATTGGAACTCTAACATGCGCATGTAGCTACAGCAATAATACAAAGATTTCTACACGAATATGAATGACATTCATAAATATCACTTGAATGATACAAAGGAAAAGATATACATTAGGCTCCATTTTTTTTTGCTTTTTGCCTTTTTCATTTTTTATTTTTGTTTTATAATGAACTAAAACAAACTAAACATTAAGCAAGTTAGCACACAAATAAAAAAATCAAGCACACAAATATTAAAAAATGCTATGAAGGTATGCATTAAGTGTAAAATAAAAATATATACCTTCGCGCCGTCGTTTGGCTACGGAACTAAATAATGAACCGTTCATGCCATAATCCATCGGAAAATCTCCATCTTACCTACATAGTAGATGATATGTGTGACCTTGGAATCCAACAAGGTCCACTCATGTTAGTCATCAAAGATCTAGGGACCATATTTGCTTGAATTTCATATTCATGTTCCTAAACCTACAATAATACGATGCATGCCAAACACTAGAACAAGGCACTTTGCATTCATAGTTGAGACTTTCAATGGCTCATTGTGAATTTTCTTATAAGTAGGCTTTTTAGCATGTTTCATATCATAACCAAGACCACGTCTATTATTTCCATAAAGTTGATTTTCTAGCATAGCATCCAATGATTGTTTTTCCATAGAAAATTTCTTTAATGACAATTCTAGACTAGTGATTAAGGATTTCAATAAAGCATTCTCATTCACAATCAAAGTGCATTTACTTATAAAGCCTTCTTATTGTCCTCTTCAGCAATTATTTTTCTTTTAAGTTCATTATTTAGCATGAAATATTTTCATTAAGCAATTCAATTTCAGCTTCTAGCTTACTCATATTTTTCTTATACATGCTAATATTATTCAACAAAGTAGGACAAGAAAGGCATTCAGATTTTTCACGCAACCTAGAATTCTCTTTTTCCAACAAATCAATAGTAGAATCATATGCAACAATTTTTTCTTTTAGTTCCTTCATTTATAATGACATGTTGTAAGTGCCTTGTTGCATTTCATCGTTGGAATTTCTATACTCTTCTAATATGGATTCTAGGTCTATAATTTCATCTTGCATGGATTTACAAATAATTAGAAGTTCAGCTTTACTACCAGATTTTACCTCATCATCTTTTGCCATCAAGCAGAGTGAAGAGTGGGCTTCATACTCCTCATTCTCATCTTCGCTGTCTATGTCCCACGTTCACACCACAGCTTTTCCTTTCTTCTCTACAACATTAGCTGTTTCTTGTGGGCAATCCCTCATAAGGTGTCACTGCTTTTTTACATTTAAAACATTTAACATTATTAATAGCAGTCTGTTCAGATGAATTTCTAGAAGGAAAATATTAGTTAGAACGATTAACCTTTGTTGCATGTCAGCTCTTCCTTGAGAAGTCTTAATGTATCTTCTGAAGCCTCTGACCATCAATGATATCTCCTCCTCCTCATCACCTTTGCTAGCTTAAAGAGCTAGTGGTTTTGGAGCTTTTTCCTTAGCCTCGGGTTTCTCTCTAGCCTCGATATTCTACAGCTCAAGCTCGTGGGACATTAAATTGCATATCAAGTCCTCCACTCTCATCTGTGATAGATCTTTCACTTCTTGTATGGCAGTGACTTTAGGCCTGAACGAGCTTGGCAGTACCCTTAAAATTTTCCTCACCTGCTTAAGGCTAGAGTATGGCTTACCAAGGGAGCTAGACTTGTCAACGATGTCCGTGAACCTCGCAAACATCTTTGAGATGGATCTGATGGAATCATACGGAAGCTCTCGTACTCTGTGCTCAGCAGCGCAAGACAAGACTCCTTCACCTGTGACGTTTTCTCGTGTGTCACCTCCAGCGTGCGTCATATTTTCTGCGCAGTTTGACAATGTGAGATGCGATTATATTTAGATTTATCAAGAGAGCATATAAGCGCATTCATAGCTTTACCATTTAAAAAATATAATCTCCAATCAGCACCATCCCTTTTATCTTCAATTTTAAGCATTTCAATATTTTCAACTTTAATAACATGTGGCTTATAACCTTTTTCAACTATGTGCCAAACTTTATAATCTACAGATATTAAGTAGATTTTCATCCTAGATTTCTAATAAGCAAAATCTACTCCATTAAATTTAAGGGGTCTTGTTATGGACTGACCTTCAACAAAAGCACAATCAATAGAGTTATTCATGGTCAATCTAGCCTAGATCCTCTAACCTACTCTGATACCACTTGTTGGATCTGGATCTAAGCCTGGGGGTGAATAGGCTAATAAAGATTCTCGTGCAACCCACGAGCAATCACACACAGTTATAGCAGATTCAGAGTAAATAAAAAGCAATCACAGATGCATATTAGATTTACCCTGGTTCGGTCGTTACTACGACCCATGTCCAGTCCCCAAAGCAGATACTAGATTAATAATGTTACAGATACAATCCTAATAGCTAGAGAACCAACGTCTCAACACTCACCAGGCTCTCAGTACCCCACTCACCGTGTTCAACAAAATTAATCCTAGTATACGCTTTCTATTGGCTAGTCCCAACTAGCCAAGTCCCTCTTGTCTAACACCCACTAGACAAGAGCCCAAAACATGTATCAATGGTAAATTTTTCCCTACAGAGATCTATACTACTACACAAATATAATGGTAAAGAGTTTAGAGAATCTCAGTTTGTGTAGCGGCAGTCGTCTCTGGCAATCAGCTTAGATCAGATCGTTTCTGACCGGATGTAGTTGCCAACGTCACGTCGTCGCCTCTGAAACTTGGGGCCTAGGTGTCTTGGCTCCTTGAATCTGCGGCCTTGGTGCTTCTTCTCTTCTATTGTTGCGCAATGATGGATTGAAGACTCTCTTGGATATGTTGCGCAAGTATGAGGGCTCACCCTCTTGTGTTGCTCAATGGATGATGCTCTCCTCTTGTATGACTTGCGGCCTTGGCTAGGTTTGCAATCAAGATGGCAATGAGATGTGGCAAGTTGCACAAGGAGAGGAAAAGATGCTATGGGCTTGGTTTGAGGGTGATTGTGCACGGAGCTTTGGCAAGGGATCTTGGAGCTTTTGGCCTGGGAGATGAGAGGTTGTGCAAGGTGTCTTTTGGCAAGGGGATGGAGCTATGGCACTTAGAGTTCGGCCATGGAGAGGTTTACAATGGAGATAGGAGCCTGGAGATGGCTTTGAAGATACTTGATGCAAGGAGGAAGAAGGTGTATTCAATGTTGCGCAATGGGGTGTTTTTGACATGCAAAGTTACGGCCTCCTCCTCTCTTTGATGATGGCCGAAATTTTCCCCTTCCTTTGGTTGCCCTCTCTCTCTCTCAAAATCTCTCTCTTTGAATATGGGTTTATATAGGAGAGGATGTGATATGATAGGATCAATTAGAATCCCATAATTGATGGAGATTGGAAGGAATCCTAATTTGATTAGGATTTGAATGAATCTCTTTGGATATGGAGTTTGAATATGGATGGCTATGGAATTGAATTTAAGTAGCTATAAGATTTGAATTGGATCTCATTTAATCACCTTTGATTTGCATGAGATTCTTCATATCTCTCCATCTTTGGCCAAGTCTTCAATTTGCATGCCATTAGGATTTGAATGTTTCACCAATTGATTTGGATCAATTCAAATATGGATTTGAATTGATTTGCTCCTTATCTTCTCATCTTTGACTCAGTCCAATTTTTGTAGCAATATTCTCCATCTTTGACTTAGTCCACTTGGCTAATGCATGGCTTATTCTCCATCACTTTTGGCTAGTATCTCTTTGAGTATTTGTGAGAGTGCCATTCCTGAAAACACTTAGCATACACATTAAATAGTTCACACACGTTTGTTATCATTAAACACGAAGTCATCGATCGTTGTATCCAACTACACTTTGTATCCAACAATGTCCCCCTTTTGATGATGACAAACTAATATAAGATTTGAGCAATAACGATTCATATGATTTCATCGTGACATATGTGTGTGATGTGTGAAGATGGAAGATGTATGCAATATGCAACAAGTATGGCAATGATGTGCAAGCATGCAAACAATGATGTAAACCAATGATGTTCAAGCATTCAAATATGTATGCATGCTCCCCCTTTATTCATGCTCCCCCTAGAACCAATATTCATATATTCAATTTTCATTAATGCCCCTCCCCCCCCCCCCCCCCCCGCGAACCAAAATTCATATATGCAACATATAAGAATTAATGCACACACCAAATCATTCAAATCTTTCTCCATATTTTCTCCCCCTTTTGTTATTATCAAAAGTGCATAATCGAAGTCTAATTCATGTCGCATGCAAAAATAGAGTATTATAAATTACAACTACTACTTGCATGTGATTTTTCTTAAAATAAGCACTTCAAATTTAATGGAAAGTGTAACGTAGATTCTACACCATCGTGTAAGTGTGATGATTAAATACTTGAGACACAAAGGGAGATACTCTTAAGAAATACAACCAAAACCAATCCACATTTTCCATTAAACATGAAATCACCTAGGATTAATTTTCCACATCTCATTAAAAATGAGTTCAATGTACAACACGCCAAAAACATAGCCTATAAGGACTCTTAGATGTGGGGGTGGCATTGCTTGACGAGTATAACACCAACGCTAAAGATTACCCATAAAGCATACGTTGGATACTCGTGGGTAGTATACTTGCCATAAATTGTATCCATTTTACATACATAGCAATATTCATGTATTTTTTTTCTCATATTCAATTTTTTTGAGCTCAATTTTTATCCATGGTAAGAACACATCATATCCCTTAGATTTTTAGTTATTATTCATCCTACATTCACTTTCCAATATTTCATATGAGAACATCCAATTGTGCAACAATATTCAATACAAGTGGAAGTGAAATTGTAGGTGTAGAAATCATGTTATTCAATTCATTAAACATGTCATGGCTATTTAGGAATTCTAACATGCGTATGTAGCTATAACAATAATACAATGAATTCTACAAGGATATGAATGACATTCATAAATATCACTTGAATGATACAAAGGAAAAGATATACATTAGGCTCCATTTTTAGCATTTTGTCTTTTTCATTTTTTATTTTTGTTTTATAACGAACTAAAACAAACTAAACATCAAGCAAGCTAGCACACAAATAAAAAAATCAAGCACACAAATATAAAAAATGCTATGAAGGTATGCATTAAGTGCAAAGTAGAAAATATACCTTCGCGTCTTCGTTTGGTTATGGAACTAAATAATGAAACGTTCAGGACATAGTCCCTCGCCAAATCTCCATCTTACCTACATAGTAGATGAAATGTGTGACCTTGGAATCCAATAAGGTCCACTCATGTTAGTCATCGAAGATTTAGGAACTCATATTTGCTTGAATTTCATATTCGTGTTTCTAAACCTACAATACTACGATATATGACCAACACTAGAACAAGTAAAGCACTTAGCATTCATATTTGAGACTTTCAATGGCTCATTGTGAATTTTCTTATAAATAGGCTTTTTAGCACGTTTCATATCATAACCAAGACCACGTCTATTATTGTCATAACGTTGATTTTCTAGAATAGCATCCAACGATTGTTTTTCCATAGAAAATTTCTTTAATGACAACTCTAGACTAGTGATTTTGGATTTCAATAAAGCATTCTCATTCATAATCAAAGAGCATTTACTTAAAAAGGCATTCTTATTGTCCTCTTCAGCAATTATTTTTCTTTTAAGTTCATAATTTAGCATACAAATATTTTCATTAAGCCATGCAATTGCAGCTTCTAGCTTACTCACATTTTGCTTATACATGCTAATATTATTCAATAAAGTAGGACAAGAAAGGCTTTCAGATTTTTCATGCAACCTATAATTCTCTTTTTCCAACAAATCAATAGTAGAATCACATGCAATAATTTTTTCTTTTAGTTCCTTAATTTCTAATGACATGTTGTAAGTGTCTTGTTGCATTTCATCATTGGAATTTCTATACTCTTCGAATGTGGATTCTAGGTCTACAATTTCATCTTGCATGGCTTTACAAATAATTAAAAGTTCAGCTTTACTACCAGGCTTTACCTCATCAACTTTTGCCATCAAGCAGAGTGAAGAGTGTGCTTCATACTCCTTACTCTCATATTCGCTGTTCATGTCCCACGTTCGCACAATAGCTTTTCCTTTCTTCTCCGCAACATTAGCTATTTCTTGTGGGTAATCCCTCATAAGGTGTCCCTGCTTTTTACATTTAAAACATTTAACCTTATTAATAGTAGTCTGTTCAGATGAATTCCTACAAGGATTATATTGGTTAGAACGATTATTGTTGCATATCAGCACTTCCTTGCGGAGTCTTGATGTATCTTCTGAAGCCTCTGACCATCAATGTTATCTTCTCCTCCTCCTCATCACCTTCGCTAGCTTGAAGAGCTAGTGGTTTTGGAGCTTTTTCCTTAGCCTCTGGTTTCTCCCTAGCCTCTATATTTTGTAGCTCAAGCTCATGGGACATTAAGTTGCATTTCAAGTCCTCCACTCTCATCTGTGATAGATCTTTTGCTTCTTGTATGGCAGTAACTTTAGGCCTGGACGAGCTTCGCAGTGCCCTTAAGATTTTTCTCTCATGCTCAAGGCTAGAGTATGGCTTACCAAGGGAGCTAGACTTGTCAACGATGTCCGTGAACCTCGCAAACATCTCTGAGATAGATTCTGATGGAAGCATGCGAAAGCTCTCGTACTCTGTGCTCAGCAGCATAAGTCTAGACTCCTTCACCTGTGAGGTTCCCTCGTATGTCACCTCCAGCGTGTGCCATATATCCTGTGTAGTTTGACAATGTGATATGCGATTAAATTCAGATTTATTAAGAGAGCATATAAGTGCATTCATAGCTTTACCATTTAAAGAATATAATCTCCAATCAGCATCATCCCATTTATCTTTAAGTTTAAGCATTTCAATATTTTCAACTTTAATAACAAGTTGCTTATAACCTTTTTCAACTATGTGCCAAACTTTATAATCAACAGATATTAAGTAGATTTTTATCCTAGATTTTCAATAAGTATAATCTACTCCATTAAATTTAAGGGATCGTGATATAGACTGACCTTCAACAAAAGCACAATCAGTAGAGTTATTCATGGTCAATCTAGTCTAGATCCTCTAACCTGCTGTGATACCACTTGTTGGATCTGAATCTAAGCCTAGAGGGGGGTGAATAGGCTAATAAAAATTCTTGTGCAACCCATGAGCAATCACACGCAGTTAAATCAGATTCAGAGTAAATAAAAAGTAATTACAGATGCACATCAGATTTACCCTGGTTCGGTTGTCACTACGACCTACGTCCAGCCTCCAAAGTAGATATTAGATTAATAATGTTACAGGTACAACAATAATAGCTAGAGAACCAATGTCTCTACACTCACCAGGCTCTCAGTACCCCACTCACTGTGTACAACAAAATTAATCCTAGTATACGCTTTCTATTGGCTAGTCCCAACTAGCCAAGTGCCTCTTGTCTAGCACCCACTAGATAAGACCCCAAAACATGTATCAATGGTAAAGTTTCCCCTATAGAGATATATACAACTACACAAATATAATGGTAAAGAGTTTAGAGAATCTCAGTTTGTGTATCGGCAGTCGTCTCTGTTAATCAGCTCAGGTCAGATCGTATCTGACAGGATGTAGTTGCCAACATCACGTCCTCACCTCTGAAACTTGTGGCCTATTTGTCTTGGCTCCTTGAAGTTGCGGCCTTGGTGCTCCTTCTCTTCTATTGTTGCGCAATGATGGATTGAAGACTCTCTTAAATATGTTACGCAAGTATGAAGGCTCACCCTCTTGTGTTGCTCAATGGATGATGCTCTCCTCTTGTATGACTTGTGGCCTTGGCTAGGGTTGCAATGAAGATGGCAATGAGATATGGCAAGTTGCGCAAGGAGAGGAAGAGATGCTATGGGCTTGGTTTGAGGGTGATTGTGCAAGGACCTTTGGCAAGGGATCTAGGAGCTTTTGCCCTTGGAGATGAGAGGTTGCGCAAGGTGTCTTTGGGCAAGGGATGGAGCGAGACACTTAGAGTTCGGCCAAGGAGAGGTTTACAATGGAGATAGGAGCTTGGAGATGGCTTTGAAGATACTTGATGCAAGGAGGAAGAAGGTGTATTCACTGTTGCGCAATGGGGTGTTTTTGACATGCAAAGTTGCGGCATCATCCTCTTTTTGATGATGGCTGAAATTTTCCCCTTCCTTTGGTTGCCCTCTCTGTCTCTCAAAATCTCTCTCTTTGACTATGGGTTTATATAGGAGAGGAAGGGATATAATAGAATCAATTATAATCCCATAATTGATGGAGATTGGAAGAAATCCTAATTTGATTAGGATTTGAAAGAATCTCTATGGATATGGAGTTTTAATATGGATGGCTATGGAATTGAATTTGAGTAGCTATACGATTTGAATTGGATCTCATTTAATCACCTTTGATTTGCAATTGATCACCTTTGATTTGCATTTGATCACATTTAATCACTTTTGATTTGGATTTGAATTAGATCTCATTTAATCTCCAAGTTGAGTAAACCCCCCAATGTACTCACAATCAGAGTACTAGGTTTCGTAACCAAAAGAAACGAAAATATAATCTTACATATGCCTTGAATAAATCTTACCAATGTGTGTGTGTGTGTGTGTGTGTGTGTGTGTGTGTGTGTGTGTGTGAAGACATGGAAGATTGAAAACACCAAGTGCATGAAGAAGATGAGCTTGGATGCACTTGAAAACTTCTCCTTAAGCTAGGGTTAACCACCACTAGTTCAAAGCATTGAATGATGGATTAGAAAGGGGGAAAGAAAAACTCTTCAATGAAAACCCTCAAATTTAGCACTCAGAAATTGATCTTAACGTGCTGGAGTGGTGCCAAAAATTGCATCTCAAACAAGCTTAAATAAGCTCTCAAATTTGCACGAAAATAGAGAAAATCACTCCACAAAAAATCCAGCCAACGGCAGTATATGGGCAGATTTGGAGGCGACCAGATGTTTGATGTTTCCAGCGGCTGATCAACTACTTATACACCTGGGAACATAACTCTATATGGCTAGTAGAATGAGATGGATAGATGAAAGGAAGTCCAATCTCCAAGCGTCAGACATCTGATGAACACTTACCAACTGTCTGAACCACTATGCAGACATCTGGTAAGCCTTCTTCAGACGGTTGCAGAATAAAGGTCCAAAAAGACAGAGAGCACACTGCAGTCAGCTCACACTATAAGGCGACTTGGAGTTCACTTCCTAGACGTCTATACCACTTGCGGACGCCTGGTCATTGAACTACAAATGGCTGACCCATTTTCATGTCAAGCTATCCAAAAAGCTGACACGCCAGACATCTGGCAACTCTTTACCAGCATCTATTATGCTCCAAAATATGTTATGAAGAGTGTATTGAGCATTGGACCAAACAGGATGGGTTCTACATGATTTCTAAGGAACCCTATGATGGAAATGATGTATATATGAGAGTGTGTGCATCTATTCAAGAATTAATAAATTTTCTATAAGAAAAAGCAAAATACATGAAGATAAAATGTAAAATTACATTGAAGCTCAATAATACTCTTCATGCCAAGCTTTTTCTCCAAAGCCTTGAAGCCATCATCCACCATCATTCCATCACCTATTGTTTGTCTCCTCATCAAGATAATTAATTGTTAATCTGAGACTAAAACAAATGAGATGATCAGCACATAACATAGTGTTGATCTTCATCAAAACAACATCGGTCTTGAACCCAAAAACCAACACTTCCATCATTGGCAGGATGAACAGAGGTGGACTATTAATTTCACATAAAAACAAAGGGAATTCTATGGGCAAGTGTGCAAGAAGAAAGGTGTTTCTATATCAAGCATTTTACAGACTGTGAATGGCAGGTGGTGGATAATAATGCACTTATTTATACAGTGAAGAGACAAGGTGAAGATTGAAGTTGTACATATTATTCTGCATGTCATATTCACATGTGATATTGCAAATTCTGGACAAGAATATGGTACAAACATATCCTACTGGCCATTTTGTTCACCATGGTATAGTGAGAGAAAATATCGAAGTTCATAATGCCTATATTTCACCCCATATTGGATTCCTGTTTTTGGAAGAATTGGGATGGTCCCGGTATAACTCCTCCTGACAAAAAAAGCCTCCATGCTATAGGTCGGCTGCCATCAACTCACATCCGTGGGGCTACAAAATATACTTTGAAAGGGCAGTAGGCAAAATAGATGTTAGCACTGTAATCAGCTCGGCTGTTACAAATCCCTTTGCTGAAATTCTCATCACACAATAACATACGTTCAACACATCTAATTTATTTCATTATATGTCTACATTTGTTTTCTTATTTTACAATGCATGTATTTTCTATTGTAGGACTTCATCACATAGAGGATGTTCACATACCTGATGCAGTTCTCATCGTACAGAAGCCCGAAGAAGCAAGATTCACTTACCATCGCCATGCAGTGTTGGATTTTCACCTCATGGAATGGAAGAACGCTTCTATTTTTATGTATTTGGATGTATTTTATATTATACTTTGAAGCGACAATTTGAATCATATTGTGATGTGATGTATCGAGAATTTATAAAATTTGAGATTTTATATAATTTTGTGAATTTATTGAGAGTTTATATATTGTGATATGATGTACAGAGAGTTTGTAAAATTTGTGATTTTATATAAATTTAAGACTTCATTGAGATTTTATAAATTATGATGTGGATGGAGTTATTGAGAATATATATGTGTGTGATATGTGTGATATATATAATATGAGTGATATATGTGAGTGAGTGGGATGAAATGGGAAAGGCGAACGTTGAAGCAGCAACTAGCACATGACTGCAACATTATATACTGCTCCCTGAATCAGCATCCAGGACATTGAGGTAACAGCAACACCCGAAATTGGAGTTTTGGGAAAATAAGTTCAAATTGGCGGCGGTTGCAACCACGGCCATTTTGAACCTAGCAACATATATTCCCTCACTTATTCCCCCTCTGGGTGTTGCTACTGCTTCCATGTGCTACTACTGCTTCGCCTCTCGCATTTCATCCATTCACACCATCACACCCTCATATACGTCGCATACACATCACCATATATCACACACATCATATATGTCACATATGTCACCTTATATCACACATGTCATATATATCTCACATATCTCACATATCTCATACACCACATATATCTCACACACAATCTTACACATCTCTACACAATCACAAACTCCATCCACCATAATACCTCTCCTTAAATCTCTATACATCACATATATCACTTTCAAAGACAATAACATTTGAAAAATCAAACTCACTACAATCACAATCACAATCACATATATACGAAGCCTTCATACCCCACATATATCACTAATATTCCATATTACCCATATATCACATTCCATTGACTCCATTCATCACACTCGCATTCATCACATACGATTTTTTCTATACCATTCGAAAATGTAAAATTCAAAAATATTTACAATCAATTCATCACAACTCCTTGAAAATATAAATGACATTCCATTTACATTGCAAAAGTTAAATCTAATGTCAGTACAAGTTTATCTTAATACTACTTTCATTCAATACACAATTCATTATATACAATACTCATAAAGGAAAAAATCGTTGGTGATCACAGCAACTACCACCGACGAAAAAATCATTGGACGGTTGAGCGCAAATGACGACTGTATGTTAGCAATCGTGCTTTTTGTGTTGATATGTCACCTTCCATTTGTGGTTGGGTTTGTTGATGCTGAGACGGAACGACGTCATCCACATTAGTCTGATGTTGTTGATACGAGCCAGCGTCATCCATGTCAGTTTGATAATACTGAGACGGGCAAGTGTCATCCATGGTAGTCTGCTCCTACTAAGACGTGTCGACGTCATCCACGGCAATCGATGGCCAACTTGACTCACTCCTATAAAATTGCCAAATATGACTCATCTCAGTACCTTTTGAAAGATACTGTGTATGCTGTAACACCTCTTTGATTTTACTCTTAATTGAATTGTAAAAGGTTGGGATGTGTTCTTATAAACCATGTGACGCCATATCGTCAATGTCAAGTAATGCGTTGGTATGGAAAACCAATGGATAAATAAGCATATGAGATATAACAAGCATAAAATAAACTTAAAAGTTTTGATCATATATAGTATTTACCAGTTAGCGCTTGATGGGATCACTGGGCATGTACGAGAACGGGTGCTCTTGCCTAGTTAATATCCACTGCCTGATGATCCCCCAATATCATTACATATATTAATCTAAATCTACGAAACCCCTGCTCAACAACATGCTACTCTCTATTCTTCCACTCCATGAAAGATTCAACAGTGTCATTCACCCATTGTTGAGGGTTCATATCGGTCTTTACCGGTATAACTGGGACCGCAATATGGATGTGTTGAGAGATACCAAATTGCCGCAAAATATGGTCTAATACATGCATCTCCATGGTCTCTCCACAGAATAAGGTTACACATGCACGCCAGATCATGGGATTTGCAAAATATAAAGCAGGATGATTCTCGAATCACCCAATATATAGCTCCCAGATAACCTAGTAGACATGAATGACGAAAATAAATCATTAGGCTACATAATATGTAATATTATTATTTCAACTAACTATATAAAATTTAGAAATTCATACATGTATGCTCTCTAACGAGTCAAGCTCCTTTCTATACTTATAGATGTTACGTTAAGGAGTGTCCTTAAATGTTCACAGAACATTCCACTTATACCCTAAGGGGACGGTGCAATCAAATACTTTTGGTGAGTATGTGGGTCTTTTTATATGCAATCGTTCCCACGACCAAACCTATAAATATGAATTTGTCATTAACAGTTATATATCTATATTACATTTGACAACTGTTTTTGAATCCTAGGGCTGACTAGGATAAGCTGACTAGGACAAACATGTTGATAGAAGGATGGTTATGATTTAATCTTGAAAAATCAACAGTTCAGATGAGATTCTGTGGAAATTTTAAGAGGGAAAAACATTTTTTGGGAATGAAAGTTTATGGAGAAATGCAAGTTTATGGGGAATGAAACTTTCTGGAGAATAGCAGGCTGCAATTAATACATTTAGGGAAAAAAATTTTACCTTGCACTTAATGCTGCAGATCGAATCTATATTACATTTGACAACTATTTTTAAATCTTAGAGCTGACTAGGACAAGCTGACTAGGACAAACAGGTTGATAGAAAGATAGTTGGGATTTAGTCTTGAAAAATCAATGGTTGAGATGAGATTCTGCGGAAATTTTAAGAGGGACAAATGAAATTTTATGGGGAAATGAAATTTTATGGGGAAATGAAAGTTTATGGGGAATGAAACTTTCTGGGGAATTTCATGCTGCAATTAATACATTTGGGGGAAAAGACTTTAACTTGCACTTAATGCTGCAGATCGAATACTGACGCAGATTGAATGATCACTCCCTCAACGCAGGGCCCACCGTCTCTTCGATGCATGTGGCAACAAGATGAGAATAATTTCCTGCGCAGAAGGTGCCTGTTAAATTTTTTACGCTAATTTGTTGTTACGTGCTGAAGGCGCTCGTGCCGCTAAATATTTTTACGCTAATATGTTATTCTGCACAAATTTGGTTGTGGAAATAATTTTTTGGGGAACACAGATTTCGTAGGGGGAGTCTTTAATGAACCGTGCCCACCGACACGGGTTATGACTAATATGTATATATATGTATGTGTGTATGTGTGTGCGCGCGTGCATGTGTGTGTATGAGAATAATGTAGAAAAGGTGGCTCGGGTTTTGTGTCTTGCACATGATCTATTAGATCAGGTGCCAACTGATCGACATGACAGTTTCCTCGTTGATTTTTTTCCCTTGCTGCTCCGGCGATCTAGGGCGCACTGGGCGACTCTGCTGCTCCGACAACTGCCAAAGCTCACCCCCTCCCCCCGAAGGACCCCTCCACCAGCTCCTCCCCCCTGAGTGTCGCGATGACATCTCCCACCCCGAGGCCGCCTCCTCCGGTCTCAAGCTCGTCTGGAACTAGCACCAATCTCCCTCTACCAACTGCCTGCATGGTCGGAGATGATCCCCAGATTGAAGATGACTCTGATGCTGGCCCTTGGATCCCCTTTGCTGGGCGTCGACGCAAATTGACCTCCATCTTGGGCGCTCCACCTAGGTCTGCCGTCCACCGTTCTCCGGTGTCTGCGGGCGGAGGATTCGGACCGATCAATCGACCTCCTCTCGCTCCCTCTCGGGCTGGTGGCCGGCCACCCACTATCCCGCTAACCCGCAGAAGGGCTGCACACCAGGTGCTCGGTAAAATGCCCCCAAAGAGCTCCTCCTACTATTCCCAGTTCATCCTACACGTCATCTCCTTCCTACAACGAAATCTACGGCACTAAGAGGTCGTCTCCCCCTAACTGTGCCCTCGTGTTCACCCCCCCTTCCCCACTCGATGATGGGGTTGCTGCGGATATCTTCCCCGATGACATCATCGAGGCGACAGGAAATTGGTCCCACACACTGGTCGGTTACGTGGTGGGATATCGGCCTTACTACGGCCATCTGAAGTCTTGGATCTCACGTGTCTAGAAAACAAAAGGAGCTGTCGAACTCCACACCCGCGAAAATGGGTTTTTCTTCTTCAAGTTCGTGTCGGAGACCGATGCTGATGACGTTCTCCATGGGGGGCCTTGGTTCATTGACAGATGTCTAGTAGTCCTACATCGTTGGGCGACCAACATTGGGTTGGTCTGTGACCTGTTGTCGGAGGTGTCTATGTGGATTCGGTTCCCCCTGTTGCCTATCCGGTTCTGGTCTAAGGCTATCCTGGGGAAGTTGGCTAGTGTGGTTAGTCGGCCACTCTTCACTGACCCGCCGACGGCGGCTGCATCGCGGCTCTCCTTTGCTAGATGCTTCGTGGAGGTCGACTCTAAGTCAGAATTCCATTCCTCTATTTTGGTGCGTCTCCCTGATGGCACTCTTATCCCAGTTTTCGTTGAATACGAGCGCATCCCACCCTTGTGTTCGCATTGCCGTTGCTTCGGCCATACTCTGGCCCAATGCACGTCACCGACACGACCGCCATCCGACCCACCGCCCCAGGATACTAGCCATCCACCTCAGCCCCTATACTCCCCTCCAGCTGCTGTTCCTGATCCCCTAGCTTCGGTGAAGCCACCCCAGGATATTCCTGTGAAGCCAACCACATGCTCCCCTCTTGGTGCTGATACGTCAACCCAGGTTGCTGCTGAGAAGATATTCTCCAACCTGGCTGGCTCCCCCCATTGATGCTGATGTCAGGCTCTCCGAGGCTACTGATGACCCCCTCTCATCGGCGTGCTCCCCCTCCCACTCTACAGCTCTGACGGCTAATGCGTTCTCTCCCTCCATCTCTTCGGCTCCGGCATCCCCGCCTACCGGCGCTGAGGGGCCATCTGCGATTGCCTCCGGATTCCTCCCTTCACCGGCTGCCCCGATTATTGAGGCCACTGTTTGTTCTGCGATTGCCTCCGGATCTCTCCCTTCACCGGCTGCCCCGATTATTGGGGTTGCTGTTTGTTTAAACCCTGGAGATGTGCAGCTCCACGCTTAGGGATTTGATGTTGCCGTTGTTTACCTCAGTGCTGGCGATGTGCAGTATCAGTCTTGCAACATTGACATCTTGGGCCCCGCCCCTGCTGCTTTGGGGGTGTTTGGCATTCCGGGGGCTCCTGCTGTTACAGGACCTGACCGGGTGTTGGAACCTATTTCCCATGTTACCGAGGGTACTGTGCAGATTTCTTCCGTGGGCCCTATTACTCAGTCCTGTACTGTTGGCGATGTTTATGGTGCATAACCTTGTGCGGTCGACCAGTCTGAAGCTGAAATTTCCTGTATCGCCTTGATCGATGCTGAATATCCCCCCTTCCCCTAGCCCCAATGCTCCTGCCCAGGCCTCCCGTCACAAATCTCTGCCCACATCCATTCCGACCTGCCCACAACCCGCCACCATTCCTAATCCCGTGTATGTTACCAAGGCCTCCAAATCCCACTCCCCTAAAACCTCTGGACCGTTTCCTTCCCGAGTACAAACCAGGAGCCAAAAGCCCCCCCCCCCCCCCCCCCCCCCCCCCCCCCCCCCCCCCCCCCCCCCCCCCCCCCCCCCCCCCCACAGTTTAATGTCGGTCCTAGCTTGGAATGTGAGGGGACTGAATGCCCCCACCCATCGGAGGGATGTCAAACATCATATCAAGTGGCTTAAGGCCTCCCTTGTCTGCCTTTGGAAACTAAAATTAGGGATCCTAATGGGGATATTGTCTCTTCGTGTTGCCCCAAGGGGTGGAAGACCTTTCATAACTACGTCCATGCCGCGAAGGGTAGGGTCTGGGTGGTGTTTGACCCCTCTGTCTGGAGCTGTAGGGTGATCTCCTCTTCGGCTCAGCACATCACCCTCGAGTCTACCAACCAGGGCGGTTTTGTTCTGGCCTTCTCCTTTGGCTATGCTTCCAATCTGGCCTCTGATCATGATCTTCTTTGGGCCTCCCTCCGGAGAGATTGCCTCCTTGTGGGTGGGGGGCTTGGGTGGTTCTTGGTGACTTCAACGTTACCCGTTTTGTGGATGAGAAGGTTGGTGGTCGTATCCTCACCCCGGTCCATCTTGAGGACTTCAACAGCTGCATTGTCGACTGTGGGCTTGATGCCATCCGGTGTATTGGTGACCCCTTGAGCTGGATTAATAACACATCGGCTGGTCCGCGTATCTCCTGCCGCCTGGATCGGGCCTTGGTTAATTCATTCTGGCTTGCCACACTTCCTGATGCTTTCGCCTCCTACCACCCCCCAGCACCAGTGATCACTCACCGCTGTCACTTCAGATTTTACCTCCTCCCAACTCCGGCCCAAAACCCTTCCGTTTCTTCAGTCACTATCTCCAGATACCAGGGTTTTATGCTCTTCTTCTATCGGTCTGGCGAGGCCACTACTCTGGTTCCCCTATGCTCAGACTAGTCTCAAAGCTAAAAGCCCTCAAGGCTGCCATCCGCTCTTGGCCCAGCGCCCGTCACCACTTTTCCCCCTCGGATGTCGTGAGGCATGACATCTCTACTCTGCGGGCTGCCCCCTCCTTCCACACTTGCCCGATCCTCCTGCAGCGGGATCGTGCCCTTGGCCGTCTCTTGGCCTCCAACCTTGACATTGAGGAGAGCCAAGCGAGGCAGAAGAGCCGCCAGACTTAGCTTTCTCAGGGAGACAAGAATACAAAGTTTTTCTATGCGGCTTCCAAAGATCGTGCGTCTGGGAATAGTCTTATTCACTTGATTGGGCCCGATGGGGGTGCTGCCTCCAAGTTGGATGCCCTCCTTTCTGATGCGGTTGAGTTCTTCACTTCTCTCTTCCACCAGGACTCTTATCCCTCTTCCTTCCTTGAGTTTGTGCCTAAGCGGATCCTTTCTCCTGAAGCCTGTGAGTGGATAGGTGGCCATGTTTTCGATCTTGAGATCAAGGCGGCCCTCTTCTCCTTGGACAGGGATAAATCTCCCGGCCCGGATGGTTTTCCTCCCCTCTTCTTCCAGGACATGTGGGGGATTGTCGGTAAGGACGTTTTACGTGCCACCTGATCCTTCTTCTCCTCTGGGTGCATTCTGAAGCAAATCAATCATACTTTCCTTACCATCATCCCCAAGTCCCCGACAGCCTCCTCTCTCGGGGACTACCTGCCCATCTCTTGATGCAATGTGATATATAAGATCATCTCCAAGGTTATAAGTAGGAGACTCGCTGAAGTCATCCCCGGTCTCATCTCCTGGAACCAGTCCGCTTTCATCAAGGGGCACCTGATCTTTGATTCCTCTCTCCTTGCCCACGAGCTCATCAGGGACTTCTCTGCTTCCATAGGGTCCAGGGCCTGCATTCAATTGGATCTTCGCAAAGCATTTGACAGCATCAATCGTGAGTTCCTCTATCACTTTATGTCTCGGCTTGGCTTTCCCCCCTCCTTCATTCATTGGGTCAAGGTATGTGTGGACTCTGCCTCTTTCTCCGTCCTCGTCAATGGCTCTCCTGCTGGTTTTTTTGGGAGCGACAGGGGGGGTTCATCAGGGGGACCCTATTTCCCCCTTCCTCTTCGTCTTGGTCATGGAATCCTTTACACTCTTCATGGATTCAGCCACTCACTCTGGTGCCATTCGTCCTCCGAAGTGGGGGGTGCAGGGCATCCCGTCCCATCTCCTATTCGCAGATGACATGTTGGTTTTCTGCAAGGCTGAGGCCTCTTCCTTCCTAGAGCTGGGTAGGCTTCTTGACTCCTTCCATCTCCTTGCTGGTCTGGAGGTGAACATGGGGAAAAGCAAGATTATTCTCAGCAAGGGCTCTTGTTTTGGCAGTGAGCTCTCCCTCATCCTGGGTATCCCTCTCGCCGATCCTCCGCTTAAGTACCTCGGTCTCTCGCTCTCTTCCTCTTACCCGGCTGCGAAGCTTTACTCCAGTTTGATTGACAAGTGTAAGGCCAAGATCTTCGGCTAGTCTTCCAGACTCCTATCCATGGCGGGGCGCATTGAGTTGGTCCGCACAATCATCCACGGGCATGTCTCTTTCTGGATCCAGTCCTTTCGGATCCCCTCCACGGTTTTGGCCACTGTTGATCGGTTGTGTCGTGATTTCATGTGGGGAACCATGCTCCATCTCTGGCGGTGGGAAGACATGTGTTTGCCTAAGTGTGAAGGGGGAATTGGTCTCCGTAGTCTTCGTGAAGTGGGGGTTGCGGCTGGTATCAAGCTCCTTTGGAGGCTCCTTCATTCCCCCTCGCCCTGGGCTTCCTACATGTGTGATACCTACCTGAAGCGCTTGCCGGTATTCCATTGTGAGGCCTCTGTTCTTGACTCTGGCTCTTGGAAGCATGTCCTCTGTTGTCAGGATTTGGCCACATCCTGCTTTCGTCGTGTTGTGAGGAATGGGCGCTCCTCTTCTTTCTGGTAAGACCCCTAGCTGCCATGTGGCCCGTTAGCCTTGTTGTGCACCCCTCCCACTCCGCTGAGGTTCCGCCGGGTTGCCGACTTCTAGGATGGGCATGGTTGGTCCCTTCCTGCTGAGATTTGCCACATATCGCATCTCCTTGATGCCGCCTCTGTGACTAATGGCCCGAATTCGTGGGAATGGGCGTTTGATGGTGGTTGCTCCCTCCGAGCGGCCTGGTCGTCCACGCACCGTCACTCCGCCCCTGCTCATCTTGCTCCTGTGGTCTGGTTTCCTGGGCACACGCCCAAGTTTTCCCTCACCTTACTGCGTGCCCTGCTCGACTGCCTCCCCACCACTCACCAGCTCGCTAAGCAAGGGGTTCGTGACCAGTCAGCCTGTGTCCTCTGTGGTGCTCACCCTGAGACCACGCGTCATGTCTTCTTCCGGTGCGACTACAGTGCTTTTGTTTAGGCAGCGTGAAGCTCCGTCTGGGTCTTCCTTCTCGCTTGAAATCCATTACTGTTGATGCTCACATGCTGAGACGGCGGTTCGGAGCGAGAGGAAAGATCACTCCCAGTGGCAAGCTCTCCTTGCTTGTCTTCTCCGCGGTGGTCTGGTATATTTGGAAAGAGAGGAACAACCGCATCTTTCGCTCCCTGCGGTGTCCCAAGACTGTTCTCCTTGACAGGATCTCTTCTGATGTCTCTGTTGGCATGGCTAGTTTTGATTTTAGTGATGTTGATACTGAGGATCTCCTCCTTTTTGAGAACTGGGGTCTCCCCTAGGCCTTTTTTGTGCGCCGCCCCAGTTTAGGCTTGATTTCTTTTCCCTTGTACTTTCTTGGCATTTTCCTGGTAGTTATTGCGTAAGGTGACTGCTTCCAAGCCTCTCCCCCACCTACTCTGCTTCTGGTTCTTGCCTTGATGTAGACATGTTTATATCAATATACATACTCACTTACTTTTCAAAAAAAAATATATCACAGTTTTACATAAGAAAAAAATTATATACATGCAATAAGGTGGTGCATACATATTGTTGCGGGTCAAGGCTGCCCAACAATATAATTTGTTTTATGAGAGAATCACATGTACAATGATTACAAGTGGTGGGTTGTCGATGAGGCTAGAACGACTAGGAATGCACTCTGTAGGCGAAGGATCCAAGGTCGCCCGTTGGTCACCGACCACTGGTAGCTGTGTCGAGCTTCCTGTAAGAATAACAACATGTCAGAAAGGCTATGTTGGCTATAAACCTGTAGCCTCTCCGATGGTTAAGTCAGTGGAAGATTTTTAAAGAGTATGTCGGACATGCTTGGCGATCTTAGAGTAGATCGGCTTCGTGTGACGAGCTTATGAGGAAGGCATAGATATAGAGGGGATATCCGACCTTGAGTATGGAATATGAGTTTAAGATTTCAACAAACCAACCCCCTCCTTGGTGGCTGGAGGGATGTATTTATAGGGTTGAGAGTCGGTTGTTCACCATCCAATCACCTGTTGAGTCTGCTTAGCTGGAGCACAAGTGGGGATGTGATAGGTCGCGAGGGGGTCAGAGATATTTACGAATTAATGGGTGTCAGAGGGTGTCAGAGACATTAATGCATTAATGGGAGACACGATGGGTGACCATCAGTTCTCGTTCTTAACCTCTGGCATTAATGGGGGTGTATGTGGCCCTACGTCACCCTGTCAGAGATATTTATGCTAGGCCACCCTTGGGAAGAGCCAAGCTCAGGGTCCAAGCTTGGTGTCTTCGGAATCTCTAGCCGTACTTCTTGTTTGGAGAGTAGGCAAGCTTATTCCCTGCTAGGCCGTCCAGCTTGATCAGCTGACAAACCATTCTCTTGATTCTGTCGGCGAGCTTGTCGCTAAGCAAGGCGAGCTTCCCAGTGTGTGGGCGATCTTCCATTCGGGCCTGTTTTCATTCGGGATGGTCAGAGGGTTGTTCGCTTGGGCTTCGAATAAATGGGCCTTTTGATGGAAATTGAATTCCACCCCATGTAATTTTGATGATGAGCACACCAAATGAAAGCTTAGTGTACTAACTACACTACACTTAAGTGTGCAGAATATGCGAAGCTTTACTCATACTCAAAGAAACACAAATCTACGCTCAAAGACAAGGACAAATGTGGCTAAGTCAAATGATGAAGTTCAAAGCTCAAATAG
The DNA here is from genome assembly GCA_030789695.1 of Scilla litardierei. NCBI lineage: Eukaryota > Viridiplantae > Streptophyta > Magnoliopsida > Asparagales > Asparagaceae > Scilla > Scilla litardierei. Next base: position 134,137,030 of record CM061140.1, on the reverse strand, counting down.
AACAAGAAGCTCAAGTGAAGCTCACTTCTACTCCATCAAATTGATCAAGCTTCCGAAGACGTGTCCTAAGTCTATAGTGAGTGTGTCGTGTCTCTTTAGGTTATTTGTTAAAGCCAAATCATATAGACAAAACACACGCACACAAACAATTTGAAAAAGATTTTTTGAAAATCTTTTTTATCTTCAAAAATGTTTTAGAGAGCTTTCTCTAGTCATCCTATAACTTCCGTAGTGAAACTCCACACACCCTGGAGTTAGCTACCTGTCTGACTAGAAGTGTTGCAGGAAAAACTCCTCTGGGAGTCGACTACCAACAGTAGGGAGCCGACTACTAGCTGGGATTCAAGATTCCCTGAAACACTCTGGGAGTCGACTACCTGCATGAGGGAGTCGACTACCAGCTGTAAAATTCTGACGTTTTGATTTGAATTTTAAAAATTCGTTGAGTGATTTTCTCCGTGATGTTTGGGACAAAAGTCAAAGAAAATTTGAATTTCAAATCTCAGAATTTTCCCTATAAATAAGAGCTAATTTCATTTGAGAAAAATACAACTATTGAAAATCAAATCTCTTGTGCAAACGCTCTTTAATTCAAAGCTCTCATTCTCTCTAGCCAATTCTATTTTTATTGTAATCTTGCAAAATTCTGTTATTACTTTTTTAAAGATCATACTCTCATTTTATTAGCTAAACATTTTTCAAAATCCTTATTGCTATTCTCTTTATTTTGTTTAAAGGATTTTTTGAAAAGCATTAGATCTAGATCACAAAGAATTCTCTCGTATCTTTGTGTGATCTAGACTCTTATTCTATCAAGCCACTACACAATTTTGTCTATCATTGATTGGCTATAGAATCGGGTGTAAAAACCAATCTCCATCAATTTATTGTGGTGTATTGGATATAAGTTTCATTGTGTTGTTGTTGGAACACTAGACAAGTCTAGGTGTTGCCAGTCGGAAATCCTGGTTGAGACTAGGTCGTTGGAAATCCTAACGAGTGAAGTTAGGTACTTGTATTTGCCAAGGCAGATAGTGGAAAATCTTGTACCGGATTGGTCGGGGACTGGACGTACCCAGGTTGCGGGGAACCAGGATAAAATCGCTTGTCTCTACGTTTGTTTTTCTGTGATTGTTTATATTTCTTGTACAAGCATTTTTCATTTGCTAATCTTATATCTTTGTAATTCCTTATTTATTTATTATTGCAAAGATTGTTTATTTAATTCCGCTGTGAAAAGATCTCTTTGTAAAGATTTATATCTGATTGTAATCTTTTCTCTATCATATTTGTAAGATTACTTTGTTGATTAAGAACCAAGCGTAGATCACTCTACTTGGCTTCTTAAGCAACATTAGAAGGATTTTATTTGTGCTAAGCTTAACAATCGAAAAAGTATACTATTTGCACAACACTATTCAACCCCCCCTTCTAGTGTTGTTTGCCATCCACAGGATCCAACACTTGGTATCAGAGCAAGGCTACAAAGGTGATGGCGTCAACATCATTTCACTCTTAAGGACTGAATACCATGCGACCACCACTGTTCAATGGAACCAACTACGCTAGCTGGAAGATCCGAATGAAGACTCACCTAGAGTCATTAGACATTGAAGCTTGGACCGTTACTAAAGTCACGTACATCGCACCCACCGACGTTGAGTTTGGAAAATGGTCTGTCGACGACAAGAAGAGAGCTAATCTCAATGCAAAAGCAATGAATGCACTATTTTGCGCTGTTACAGGAAATGAGTTCAATCGAGTCTCACAATGTGAGACAGCACACCAAATATGGCATACTCTTCAGGTAAGTCACGAAGGAATCGAAAAGGTAAAACAACCCCGCATAAATGTTTTACATTCAAAATTCGAATCTTTTAAAATGGAAGAAGGAGAGAGTATCACCGATGTGAATACTCGTTTTACTAATATTACAAATGAGCTCGCAGGATTAGGAAAGACTTTTCGAATATGAGCAGGTAATGAAGATACTAAGATCCCTCTGACCCGAATGGAAGGGAAAGACAACCGCCATCCGAGAAGCTCATAATGTGAAAGACCTCACCATTGAAGAACTAATGGGAAATCTCATGGCATATGAGATTGAGCTTGAAGAAGACAAGAAGATCGAAGAAAAACCAAAGAAGATTCTCATATGAGATTGAGCTTGAAGAAGACAAGAAGATCGAAGAAAAACCAAAGAAGAAGAATCTCGCGTTCAAAGCCTAAAAGGAAGATTCCGATTACATGGACAAAGAAGACCATATCGCGTTCATCTCAAAGAACTTTAAAGAGTTCATCACAAGTAAGTATGGAAAACGATCTTTTAGACCCACTAATGGTATTATTTGTTTTGGTTGCAACAAATCAGTGCACGTCAAGAGAGACTGTCCATTGGAGAGAAACAATCGTGATTCCAAAGATCGTGGGAAGAACAAAGATAATAATGAAAAGCGAAACAACGAAAGAAACAAATTCCGACGACCAAAGAAGGAAGCTTATGCAGCCTTCGACCAGAGCGACGATTCCTCATCCAATGAATCATCAGAGGAAGATAATGATGAAAGAAGAGAAACAGCACACATATGCTTCATGGCATCCACATCCTCCAAGGTAAGCACGCATCATGATTCATCTAGCGACAATGATTCGTCATCAAGTGATGATGAAGACATGGATTATAGGGGAGCATATAAGGAGCTATGCAAAATGCATGAAAAGCTCATAAAAGAACATAGAAAAACACTTAGAAATATTAAAAAGGATACTAAAGAAAAAGAGGAAATCATTAAAGAAAATAGTCTCCTTAAAGAAAAGAAATGATTTTCTGCAAAAAGATATTTCTTTAGTAAATAAAAAAATTGAGAATCTAAATAATCTTCTCGTATCTGTCAAAGATAAATACGACGCTACGATGAAAATTATTGAGAATTTCAACAAAGGAAAAGGGAAGCTAGACAGTCTAATAGATAATCAAAAAACCTCATCTAGCAAAACCGGACTCGGTTATGATTCACATCATACCAAGAAACGGGTTAAGCATACTAGGATGCATCATTCTAACAATAATGTTTTGAGCATCTGGATACCAAAGAAACTATCTGATCAACGAAGGAAAAGGTACGCTATTGACTTTGTTCAGCAAGTTCATTTAAACAAAAATTACAAATATATTGTTCATGAGGGAACTAAACCATACTGGGTTTGGCTTCCTAAAGACTAACTTCTCGGACTCAAAAAAAAGGGGAGAGAGTACCATAAACGTTTTATTTTTTCAGGTACTCCAAAGAAATGAAAGGAAGAAAACAAGATCAAACACGTTGTAAAGGATCAACATCAACAACCTTCTTGCGCGACTTAAGTTTTTTTTTGCTAAAATATATATGATTAAATTTAATTAAATAAATATTTTTTTCTTTATTTGATCTTATGTATTTGTGTTATACTCCTAAAACATTTTGTGTTCAGAAATCGCACACGACCTGGATCAAAAACCCCTCGGGATGAGAAAACGACTCAACCCAGTAGGGAGTCGACTACCTCCATGAGGGAGTCGACTACCAGAGTATATGCGAAATTTTGGGTTTATTTTTGACTAACTCCTAATGGGTTCTATTGAGTAAATGGGTTCATATCCTCAAGGCAACTTATACCCAATAAGCTAAAACTTCATCCTAACCCTTCATCTCTTGATCCTAAGGCCCTCATTCCTTCCCATCTTTCATCCAAAGATTAAAACCCCCCAAGAGAAACCCTAGGTAGCCGACTACCTCATTTGCTCCTCCTCTCTTGAGAATTCTCTTGGTGCTTGGTTCATTTGAAGCTCCTCCAAACTTCATCTCTTCCAAACTTCACCCAAGGTAAAATCTTTTTTACTTCATGATCTTTATTTCAGTATTCCTTTTTCTCTTGCTTATCTAGCATTGTAAAAATACTATTTTTACTCTTTATAGATGCCTATCAAAGGAATTTTCACCAAGAAGAGAAAAACATCATCTGAAATTGATTCTAAAAAAGAAACCATTCTACCCTATCTTTTCAAAACCACTACTTATGAACAATTCGTTAAGGTCACTAAGAAACCCATCTTGCATGAACGTTTTGTTAAGCTTAATGATGTTATAAATTATGGCATTGATAGCTTACTAGATTTTCAGAACTTGGCCAACCTATTTTCCTCTGAAAATACTTATCTTTGCTATCCAAGGCTTGTGCACTTGTTCTATGCTAACATGGACTACGATCTTGCTAAAAGCCGTTTTATAACCAAAGTCCTTGATACCAAGCTTGCCATTACTGTCAAATCTCTAGGAGAAGCCCTAGGAATCCCATATTCTGGCATGCTTCTTGATAAAGTACAAATGACCGAAGGAAATATTCTAGAGAGAATGTATTTGCCAGGAAGACATTTTCAGAGTAAACTGCCATGTAGCGATCTTCGCTATCCGGCAAGAATTTTGGCAAATATATTATCCTATAATATCACTCAAAAGTCTGGAAGTCATTCGATCTTATCAGAAAAGCAAGCCAAATGCATCTATGCTATACTAGGTAACATTCGCATTAATTGGGCCAAAGTTATCATGCATTCTATACTTGCTTCAGCTTCTTCTAATAAACCCTCTTCCACTTTAGCTCATGGGCACTATCTCACAATATTGTTTATTAGCTATAATGTGCCTTTGGATCATGAAACCTCTATTCTAGAACCGGCTCGATTTTTTGATGTTCATGCACTTGGGAGAATGAATCTTCACCATGACCTTGATGAGAACATTCCTGAAGAAAAACTTGCAGCTGAAGGAGGATCCTCATCCTCTAGGAAAGGTAAGAAAATTGTGGTTTCAGATTCTGAAGAAGAAGAAGAAGGAGAAGAAGAAAGAGGAAGCGAAGAAGAAGAAGAAGAAGAAGAAGAAGCACCGGCGTACATTCTTGAGCTTCAAGAAATGCTTCTAAAGAAGATTGAAAATTTAAAGATTTCATAAGAGAAAGGATTTGAAGATCTCAATCGAAAGGTGGATGACCTTAAGGAGTTTGTTGTGAAAAGCAACAAGATGACTGAGGAAACGCTTGTTATGATCCTTGATGAGATCAAGGAACTAAAGAAGAATGGCGGTCATCCTTTGCTTCTCTCATAAACAATGGTTCTCTTTCAAACAATGATTCTCAAAAAATATGTCCTTAAGACTTATGTCTTGTAATAACTTTTATCTTGTGGTGCTAGCTATCATGAACTTATCTTCTATGCAATACTTTAGTTGTTCCTATAAACTAACATCTCTCTTGTAGGCATATGAAATTGAATTCCTCTCCTGATTATATTATGATCTTTTGAAAAAAAAATTTGTTGATGACAAGGGGGAGAAAAAGATATGAAATGCAAAAATGAAATTATATGAATTGTATTGCTAACAGCTTCGATGCAGGGGGAGAACCGCATCAAAGCCGGGGGAGTAAGTATACTTTCATGTACTTTCAAATTTCAAACTTACTTCATTTTTTTTTCATTTGGGTGTCATCATCAAAAAGGGGGAGAGTGATGGAAATTAAATTCCACCCCAAGTAATTTTGATGATGAGCACACCAAATGAAAACTTAGTGTACTAACTACACTACACTTAAGTGTGCAGAATATATGAAGCTTTACTCATACTCAAAGAAACACAAATCTATGCTTAAAGACAAGGACAAACGTGGCTAAGTCAAATGATGAAGTTCAAAGCTCAAACAGAACAAGAAGCTCAAGTGAAGCTCACTTCTACTCCATCAAATTGATCAAGCTTCCGAAGACGTGTCCTAAGTCTATAGTGAGTGTGTCGTATCTCTTTAGGGTATTTGTTAAAGCCAAATCATATAGGCAAAACACACGCACACAAACAATTTGAAAAGGCTTTTTTGAAAATCTTTTTTATCTTCAAAAATGTTTTAGAGAGCTTTCTCTAGTCATCCTATAACTTCCGTAGTGAAACTCCACACACCCTAGAGTTAGCTACCTATCTGACTAGAAGTGTTGCAGGAAAAACTCCTCTGGGAGTTGACTACCAACAGTAGGGAGCCGACTACCAGCTGGGATTCAAGATTCCCTGAAACACTCTGGGAATCGACTACCTGCATGAGGGAGTCGACTACCAGCTGTAAAATTCTGACGTTTTGATTTGAATTTTAAAAATTCGTTGAGTGATTTTCTCCGTGATTTTTGGGACAAAAGTCAAAGAAAATTTGAATTTCAAATCTCAGAATTTTCCCTATAAATAAGAGCTAATTTCATTTGAGAAAAACACAACAACTATTGAAAATCAAATCTCTTGTGCAAACGCTCTTTAATTCAAAGCTCTCATTCTCTCTAGCCAATTCTATTTTTATTGTGATCTTGCAAAATTCTGTTATTACTTTTTTAAAGATCATACTCTCATTTTATTAGCTAAACATTTTTCAAAATCCTTATTGCTATTCTCTTTATTTTGTTTAAAGGATTTTTTGAAAAGCATTAGATCTAGATCACAAAGAATTCTCTCGTATCTTTGTGTGATCTAGACTCTTATTCTATCAAGCCACTACACAATTTTGTCTATCATTGATTGGCTATAGAATCGGGTGTAAAAACCAATCTCCATCAATTTATTGTGGTGTATTGGATATAAGTTTCATTGTGTTGTTGTTGGAACACTAGACAAGTCTAGGTGTTGCCAGTCGGAAATCCTGGTTGAGACTAGGTCGTTGGAAATCCTAACGAGTGAAGTTAGGTACTTGTATTTGCCAAGGCAGATAGTGGAAAATCTCGTACCGGATTGGTCGGGGACTGGACGTACCCGCGTTGCGGGGAACCAGGATAAAATCGCTTGTCTCTGCGTTTGTTTTTCTATGATTGTTTATATTTCTTGTACAAGCATTTTTCTTTTGCTAATCTTATATCTTTGTAATTCCTTATTTATTTATTATTGCAAAGATTGTTTATTTAATTCCGCTGTGAAAAGATCTCTTTGTAAAGATTTATATCTGATTGTAATCTTTTCTCTATCATATTTGTAAGATTACTTTGTTGATTAAGAACCAAGCGTAGATCACTCCACTTGGCTTCTTAGGAAACATTAGAAGGATTTTATTTGTGCTAATCTTAACAATCAAAAAAGTATACTATTTGCACAACACTATTCAACCCCCCCTTCTAGTGTTGTTTGCCATCCACAGGATCCAACACCTTTATTATCTGGGCCGACCTTAAGGACGTAACAATCGCCCCCGTCATTCGAGTTCGAAACGGCAAGCCCGGCTCAGCTCGAATGACGTGTCGTGCTCCCATTGGATAAGTACTGGTCGGTGGCATTTAATTTGACTTGACCACCAAATCCCTTAAGTCATCATAGCAATTCGGTAATGGGGGAGGATCGAGACGTCTGACCGCTCGAACCATGACACATGGCTGATGTGATCATGGGGGAAGTTGAGGCATCAGACTCGCCCAGATCTTGCCACGTGGCCCAACTCCGACAACTGAGTTCGTCGACTCTCCCAATAAATAGAGACGGGGGCAGCGAGAGGGAGTTTCTGCACTCATTTTCAAAAATTTTGCTTCCCTCCGTCGCTTTAGAGAGCTCTCACTATCGATCGTCACACCGTCGTTCGTTCGTTGCCATCGGAGCTCTGTTCATCTTCTTGCTTTGTAGGTACTCTCTCGATACATCCATGGCTTCATCTCCTTATTCCGCTTCAAATTCCTACGTGGAGGGGTGGTTCAGCGAACTTGAGGAAGGCAGTGCTGTAGAATCAAAGGAGCCGACAGTATCGGAGGAGCCGGTAATGTCTTGGCCGGAGGAGTGGGGGGAACCCAGTCGTCGAGCATGCTGTCGGTTCGTCATCGGTGGTCAAAAGGGATCCCAAGACAGGAAAGGGGCCTAGGTTGGCCGTCAGGGTTTTGGGCGTCGACGAAGTCGCGACTGCGGTCCCCGCAAATATCCTGGCCCAAATGTCACAACTGCCGACCTCTTATATCCCAATTATCTGCTCCAACTACATCAGACTACCCTACATGGTTCGCCTCCCCGAATTCAATGAGCAGGTTTTCTCCCCCAAGGGACAACGAGGTCGGCGTCTATTATCCTTCCTTCTCCCTTAGGATTCGGTTCATGCTCCATCACTTCCTCCTCCTTGTCCTTCACTTCCTTGAACTCCCCCTCTTTCAACTGATGCCAAACTCCATCAGCTCCAAGGTCAGCTTCCTTGTCCTTTTCTCCGCCAACGGCATAAGTCCGACCATGTCGCTGTTCCAGTACTTCTACGAGGCAAAGAGGAAGGGGGTGTACTACTATGTATGTGCGAGGAGGGGGCAGACTCTCGTTCTCAATATACCAAGCAAGGTTAGCGACTGGAAGGAGAGGTTCTTCTTCGTCTTGACGCAGGCAAACTTGGCTCTGAGGTCGAACCGTGGGACCTTGAATCCCTCAGTGAACACTAAAGTGGTCTTAGAGGGGAATGACCCGGAGAATGCCAAGATCCTGGAGGAGATTTCCAAGGAGAGCAGGAACTTCCAGGACTTGGTCGCGGTTAAGCAGATCGCCGATCATGTTGGCTCGTAGGTACTACGAGCTTAGCGATCAACTTCTGATATGCTCACCCTGATCTTTCTTCTTTTTGCAGGTGCGGGCATGAGTCTCTCAAAGAAAGAGATGATGAAGATGGCAAGGGAAGCAGCGACCAAGGAGCCAGCGACCAAGGGCAAGTAGCAGGCACGCAAGGGCTCGACGAAGATCGGGTAGAAGCAGAGCCAGGAGGGGGCGACCATTGCTCTAGCCGAGGGAGAGGAGCAGAGTAAGAAGCCGAGGAAGGAGACTATGTCAACCACTCACTTTTCCTGCACGAGAGAGGCGGTGTTGGGCGTCCCTATCGACCTCAACCTGGTCGTGGAGACGACGACCGTCCTTACGGTCATCGTGCCCCAGGGCCTGCCAGCCCAAGTGATCATCACGATCCCCCTTCGTTTGGCCGCCCCTCAGAAATCTTCGGATGGGTCAGCCAAAACCAGCCGGTCTGTGACTATTGTGTATTGGCCCTTCGGGTGCCTACCGTACGGGCTGGGGAAGCCGAGTCACCCAAGCTGCGAGGCGATGCTCGCTACCTTCAAATCAAAGAATGAGGAGATCATCGCCCTCTCACCAGGGAATATTGTCGTGTCACTCTACTCGATGGGCACCTAGGAGTCTGTCTCTGATAAGGCCGGGGTAGCTGCCCGCCTGGCAGAGAACAACACTCTGTCGAGGGAACGAGAGTCCTTGGAGAATGTGGACGCCGAGCGTCTCTACGATATGACCATCTGGCATAGCATGCAGGTTCGTCATTTCCTTTATTCGACTTGCCGATCTTCCTTATTTTTAGATGTGCTCACGCCTTTGGTTCCTTCTGTAGACGGTCGCCATGCTGGTGTCCCTCCAACGTCACACGTCAGTGGTAAACCGGGCCGAGACGGCCCTTGCCAGGAAGGCGACTGTGCTCAAGGAAGCTGAGGAGAAGCTGAAGGATGTCAACGACAAGTTGACGAAGCTCTGGGGGTACTATGCGGTCCAGAAGGAGACAATCGATGAGCTGGAGAAGCTCGCGGAGGAGAAAGAGTAGAATTCCATAGACGATGAGACCTAAAGGGTCACTGCTGAGAACGATCTGGCCCAGGAGAGGGAGGCCAACGCAAAGAGGACCGCCGACCTTCAGTGGTGAGTGGCAGAGCTGGAGCAGATCGACCTAGAGGCAATCAAGTCTGAGGCCGTCTGCCAGTATCAGCTCAAGGAGCTCATCTGCACCCTGTTGGATATGAGGGTCGAGGGCTTCAATGAGGGCATGGAGGCCGGCCTTGAGAGGGTCAAGAAGGGTTTGGGGAAACTTTACCCCAACCTGGAGGTTGACTTCTCCCGTTTATCGACGGCCTCCAACGACGAACGGGAGGCTTCCCTTGCTGCTGACACCAAAGGGATGGAGGCACAGGCCGGCGATGACCAGGCGGGCGAACAGGTGGTTGCTCAAGCCCCGAACGATGGAGACCATGTGAAGGATCTGTAGTTAGATGGGCATCAATGTATGGTCGACCTTGAGGCTGGGCTTGAATTTTTTTGTAACTTTGTAGTATACATACAATGAAATGAATTTAAAAGTTCTTTGCTTGCTGTTGTTGTTCGTACGCCTTGTGTCTTCGTATGTGTATGCCCCCAACCTTTGGCATGGACGAGCTTAGGGTCGAGGAGAGGCGGAATGTTGTAGAGTCTGAATTTTTACAAAGTAATTCCTTGTGCAGTCAGGTTGGCGAAGTTTCTTAGTAGCTCGCAGTTGGAGTCTTTGGGAGGCGAATCAGGGCCGCGATCTACCCCGGTTTGGGTAGCAAGGTCCGACCTGCTATGGGTAGTTAGGCCACGATCTGCCCCGAAGGTCTTTGAGAGGGTAGGTCGGGGCCGTAGCCTTTCCTGCACCCCTGAGGCGCCCTACGCCCTTGGAGCCTTTCAAGGATCGTAGCCCCGTATCTTCCCTGATTTGGGTAGAGAGTGTTAGTTCTTAGGTTCAAGATTAACGTTGTTTTGATGATGATTAATACATTATGTTGGTATGCTAATCAATCTTATGTTTTAGTCTCAGTTTATCTTAATGATTATATGTTGATGAGACAAAGCATAATACTTGGAGGATATTACAAGGGATATCTTATAGACCTCCAAGAGTGATGGAGTGCTCAAGCTTGGATGAAGTCATGAAGATCATCTAATGAAGCCAAAGCTTGGAGCATGATGATGGATGGACATCTAGAGGAGCAATGACAAAGCTTGGAGCTTGATGAAAAGAAGCTCATCAAGAGGTGCAAAAGCTTGGAGATGATTGGAAGCATCAAGCTATCATGAGCTTGAAGACTTAGACTCTAGGAGATGCTATATGTAATCCATGTAATTATTACTTGCATTTCTCTTTTTGAGTTTCTCTTTTTGAGCCTATGTTTATTGTAATGCTTTGATAGATGGTCATACTCTCATGCATATGTATTTAACCATCTTAGTGAGCCTTAGGATTAGATATCATCCCATTAGGTTCACCATGCCTTAGATTTTTGGCTCTCCCACAGTCCATGATGAAGGAACGACAGGCGACTGGATAACTTCCAAGCGCCTGCCCGACCTTCTACAGTCGATTGGTATGCACAGCTCAAGTCAACATTTTTATTGACTCTCCTTGAGCTTTTCGCATCAATCGACTGTTCAATTTATAGTCGCATGTGTTTCTACAGTCGCCTATGAATTGGTCGATAGTCGACTGTGTGCATCTTGCTTTTTCTGGGCTTCATCCCAATTTGCAATACACTCGACTGATGAAGTTTTTACAGTCGCCTGTATATTTACAGTCGCTTGTGAAATGGCCATCAGTCGTCTGGAAGGCATAAGTGCGAAAGTTGTGTCTCTCTCTGTTTTATTTCCATCCCTGCAGCAGTCGCCTGATGAAGGATATATAGTCGATTGTCTGTTATACAGTCGCATGTGTAGTCTTCTACGGTCGACTGTCCTGGCTCAGATTATAGTTGTTGGGATTTTTCTAGCCGTTGAACAGTCGACTGTCTGGGCCATTAACTGCCAAAATCTAGCCGTTGCAGATTTCTTCCCTTTTGGTTTTTGGCTGGTTTTATGGGTTCCTTTGGGCTTCCTTTATATAGGAGTTGGCTTAGTTCATTTAGAACTATTGGTTAATATTTAATATCTTTGAGAATCAATAGCCACTCATAATCTCTCACATTCCCTCATTAGAGCTTCAATCTTATGCTATATCATCTAAGCTCAAGGGAATTTCTCCAAGGGATTTCAATCTCTTTCCTTTTCTTGGAGAATATCTTTCTTCTCTTCATTTCATACACTCAAGTGAGAAGTGTTAGGATTCATTCCTAGAAGAGAGAAACTCGACAGGTGCAAGCAAAGAAAATCTCAAGCACTTGGTCATCCACACTTGCATGCCTTCTTCTTCACACTGGTAAGATCATATCAAGGCATAAGTAAGTGTTATTTCGTTTCACCTTTGTGATACCCCTAATTCTCTTTGTGGGAATTAGATACTCTCTTTGTGGAAGTTACTCTCTGTGTGGGAGTTTGTGTCTCTGTATGGGGACAAAGTCTCTCTGTGTAAGAGCATGAGTCTCTCTGTGTGAGAGAAAGGATATCTCTTTGTGGGAATCCTAAATCCTCTGTATGAGGTATCTCTATGTGAGATTGTATTCACTTCTCTTTGTGAGAATTATAGTGAATATTGGTGTGGCTGGACGTACCCAAGTTTTGGAGAACCAGGGTAAAATCCTTGTGTTTGCGTTTGTTGTTATTGAGCATACTCTTTAATTTTCGCTACTTATTATGCTTTAATTTCAGTAACTTTTAATTAAGCACTTTGCTTGCCATTACACTATTCACCCCCTAGTGTGTGTAGCCCGCAGGGTCCCTTACAGAGAGGTTCGACCTGCTATAGGTAGCTAGGCCGTGATCTGCCCGGAGGACTTTGAGAGGGTGGGTCGGGGTCGTAGCCCTTCCTGCACCCCGGGGTATCCTACACCCTTGGAGCCTTTCGGGGGCCATAGCCCCAGATCTTCCTCGGTTTGGGTAGCGAGGTCCGACCTGCTACGAGTAGCTAGGCCGTAATCTGCCTCGGAGGTCTTTGAGAGGGTAGGTCGGGGCCGTAGCCCTTCCTGCACCATGGGGTGTCATGTGCCCTTGGAGCCTTTCGGGGGCCGTAGCCCTGGATCTTACCTGGTTTGGGTAGCGAGGTCTGACCTTCTATGGGTAGTTAGGCCACGATCTACCCCGAAGGTCTTTGAGACGGTGGGTCGGGGCCGTAGCCCTTCCTGTACTCCTTGGGCATCCTACGCCCTTGGAGCCTTTCGGGGGCCGTAGCCTCAGATCTTCCCAGGTTTGGGTAGCAAGGTCTGACCTGCTATGGGTAGATAGGCTGCGATCTGCCCCGGTGGTCTTTGAGAGGGTGTGTCGGGGTTGTATCCCTTCCTACAACCCTGGGGCGTCATGTGCCATTGGAGCCTTTCGGGGTCCGTAGCCCCGGATCTTCCCCGATTTGGGTAGCAAGGTCCGACCTGCTATGGGTAGCTAGGCCGTGATCTGCCCTGGAGGTCTTTGAGAGGGTGGGTCGAGGCCGTAGCCCCTCCTGCACCCCTGGAGCGTCATGCGCCCTTGGAGCCTTTCGGGGGTCGTAGCACCGGACCTTCCCTGGTTTGGGTAGCGAGGTCCGACCTGCTATGGGTAGCTAGGCTTCAATCTGCCCCGGAAGAATCTGAGAGAGTGGATCGGGGCCGTAGCCCTTCCTGCATCCATGTGGCATCCTGCGCCCTTGGAGCCTTTCGAGGGTTGTAGCCCCAAATATTCCCCGGTTTGGGTAGCGAGGTTTGACCTGCTATGGGTAGCTAGGCCACGATCTACCCTAGAGGTCTTTGAGATGGTGGTTCGGGGTCGTAGCCCTTCCTGCACCCATAGGGCATCCTGCGCCCTTGGAGCCTTTCGGGGGCCGTAGCCCCGGATCTTACCCTGTTTGGATAGCGAGGTCTGACCTGCTATGGGTAACTAGGCCGCGATCTTCCCCGGAGGTCCTTGAAAGGGCGGGTCTGGGCCGTAGCCCTTCCTGCACCCCTGGAACGTCATATGCCCTTGGAGCCTTTCAAGGGCAGTAGCCCCTGATCTTTGCTTGCGGCAAGGTAGCTCACTCCTAATGATCGAGCAGACCTTGATCTGTGACTTTATCAACTAGGTCGTCCCATGAGAGCTTGGGCTTTCATGTGTATAACGGACATGTGACCTATGATGTTCTCACACACAAGAAGGGGGCGAAGAGTAAATAAGTCGAAATATAACGACATGTCGGAGAAAGAGCAAGCTGTGATTTTCTTTTGGGTGTAAGAGCTGGGGCTCTCAAATGATTACTGACCTTCATGAAGGCGCTCTTAATTTCGGAGCGGAGCTAAAATTTAAATTAAGACAACACATTGAATGTACAAACATACAAATATTTATTGAAAATATTTGAGCAAATGCTCGGTGTTCCATGGATGGGCTAATTTCTCGCCCTCCAAGGTTGCAAAAATGTAAGTCGCTGGTCCCACAATGTCTGTTATCGTGTAGGGGCCTTCCCATTTGGTGGAGAGCTTTTCTCGGTGGCCGATCTTCGGTCTGAAGGTCACATCTATGAGGACAAGGTCGTCGACTCTAAAGCTTCGCTTCCTCATGCGGAAGTTGTAGTGCCTCGCCATCCTCTGGCCGTGCTTGATAAGGCTTGTTAGAGCACGGTCCCTTACCTTTTCGATGAGTTTAATGTTGATGTCGAGGCCTTCTTCATTTGCTTCTTCATTGAAGTGCTGGAGCCGGAGGGATTCCTCATCGACCTCCACTGGGACGAATGCCTCTGCCCCATAGGCTAGCATGAAGTGGCTCTCACCGGTTGAAGCTTTGTATGTGGTGCGGTAGGTGACTAAACCTGAAAGGTGATACTCGCAAGTGCACAAGGTCGGAAAATAATATACCCGGTGAGTTTGGGATCGTATCCATAGAGACGGAACTAATCTACAAATTCACACAAATAGTCAGAGCATGTAAAGAATGGCTGAGGGTTCTAACCACCCTTTGAGGGTGAATGATTGTTTGAATAAATGATTTATCTGAATACCCTTGAGTTAGGGTAATGTCCTAAGATTTGGATGCAAGGGAGAGAGAGTGTGTGGGTGGGTGTTGAGGATATCGATAGGATTACTTGATTGCTCTGCTAAATGTTAATACCATGATAACTCAATCACTCATCCATTTCAAGGTATGAGTATCAGAAAATACATCAATTAGGCACATATGGGATGCACCAAAGGTAATTGCTAATTGGGTTCTTCTCCTAATTAAAGCTCATGAATCACTCCCACACCCATTTCAAGGTATATTGGGGTAATGCATGTAGGTTATGTTGCACATCACATAACCGTTCTGTGGCCCCTTTCGGGTAATGCACGATTCCATAAACGGGTTACAACCCAATTAACAATTTGAGTTATTGAGTGAATTAAACTTCTAAACTATGGAATATGGATGAATGGTCTTGCATTCATTTCAAGGTATGCAATACCTATTGGATACATAGGTGCAACAATTACGAAGCACCACCGTTCTTCGGCTCCTCCATGGATAGTATCAAATCCAATTAATCATAATCTTATTTCACCCAACAAAATGGATTAACAAAGAGTGCTGGAAATTAACATTAGCAAGGCAATCAAAACATCCTACGTCAATCCAAAACACCCACACAATGAATTTAGCCTAACATATCAAGAATAGAATAGGCATTCATAGAATTAGACATAGTTCAATAAAAGAAATAAAACCAAATATATAATAGTAGGAGAGTTGGAGATTTTTCACCAAATACTAGCTTCCTCGGTCATCAATCAATCTCAGCAACAGCAAAAACAAGATCAAGAAATTCAAAACTCTCCAAAACCCTAATCTCCTTCTTAAGGAAGAAGATGACCTAAAAATAGTAAAAGATTAAGTTCTATATATTACATATGAATAGTAGTGTTTTATACCCCCTAGGGGTTGCATCTCATCCCTCCAAAATATCATCCAACGGCCTACAATGACTGGAGAGAAATCGGGTTAATAAAAACCTGTTTCTCGCAACCTAGAATTTGGGCGAAAAACCCTGATCAGTCGACTGTTGAACAAACGCCAGTCGATCGATGACATGCGACTGTCGTTAGTCAAACAGTCGCCTGGCTGGTGGGTAACATAGCTTCCAAATGAAGATATGCGACTGTCTTGAATATTACAGTCACCTGTGCAATCCACAGGCGACAGTCTTTTGCGCTTCAGGTGCCTGTTGCAGAAGTGCTAAAATAAATAGTAAGTCGGCTCTTTTGGATCTCTCAGGAATCCGAGAAATCAGTCGACTGATGCGAAACTGGCAGGCGACCGTAAAATATTACAGTCGACTGTAAATCCTCTTACAGGCGACTGTCGTTGTGCTTCAGTTTCTCCAGCTCCAGCTCTTTAAAGGCAGGTGACTGCTGTTGTTCGGGCAGTCACCTGTCATTCCTTCGACAGACGCCTGCTATGCATTTCTCTTCTTGAGTTGATTTAGTCCCCTTCAGGACACCTGAAAAATCCAGAAAAATCCCTAAAAATATAGTAAACATTTATAATGCTTTGGGAAGTGACATTGTACCAAAACAAAATCATATGCTCACAAATGATGAATTAACGTAAATGTGGTTATGAGAGCATGATTCCATGTATTATATACCTAATAGGAGATGATTATGAATATAGGACATGCAATATTCAGTCATAATCGGTAGGACTAAAGGATTCCAGGTAGCTCGTCGGGCCAAGATCCAGGGGTGCTACCGACCTTCTGCTTCAAGGGCTCAAGGATGCATTTGTTCGCTGCTTCGGCCATGCCATTGCATTGTGGATGCACCACTGAGGCGAAGTGGAGGTTGACGCCCCAATCTGAGCAGAAGCTCCTGAAGTCCACAAAGTCGAACTGCTTCCTGTTGTCTGTCACTATGGAGAGGGGTACCCCAAAGTGGCATATAATAGACTCCCAGATGAAGTTCTTCATTTCCTTCCAGGTGATGTGCGCTAGTGGCTCCGTCTCGATCCATTTGGTGAAGTAGTCGACGGCAATGACAAGAAACTTCCTTCCTTCTATCACCATGTGGAACGGTCCGAGGATGTCGATGCCCCATTTGGCGAACGAGACCAGGCTGGGGATCAAAATCAGGTCGGTGGTCAGGGTAGTTGTATGTTTGAAAAATCTTTGGCACTTATCGTACCGCATGACGTTGTTGGTCGCGTCCTTCAGTATGGTCGGACAATAGTAGCCCTACCGGATTGCCTTGTGCGCCAGGGTATGGCCACCGTAGTGATTCCCGCAGAGACCTTCGTGTATCTCGCGGACGACCTCATCTGCTCTTCTTAGTCCAAGGCATTTCAAATAGGGCAAGATGTCGTACCTCACACGACACTTTCGATGGAGCACGTTGCCGAAGATCACGAATGTCAAGGCCCGTCTCTCAATTTTTTGCGCTTCCAACATGTCTTCTGGCAAGGCTTCAGTCTCCAGATAGGCGATGATCAAGCTCATCCATGATGGCTCCTGGTTGACGTACAACAGTTTACCCTCTACTATACTTGGCATCAGCATGTTCTCGACGTAGATAGCTTTCCCAATCTCGACCGGAGAAGAGGACGCCAACTTTGAAAGGGCATCAGCCCGGAGGTTGTTCGACCTGGGGAGAAGCTGGATCATTGCTTTTCTGAATTTGAGGAGCTCGACACGGGCACACTTCAAGTACTGCTTCATTAGATCCTCCCTCGCTTCGAAGCTGCCTTCAATTTGTTGGACGATGAGTCTTGAGTCGTTGATCAACAGCACATTCGTCACCCCAAGCTCCCGGCACGTTGTTGGTCGCTGAGAAATTGAAGCAGAGTGCATACTCCAGTAGGCTTCCCTCCGGGGTCTCTATTACAATGCCGGCTCCGCTTCCCGACCCCGTGGCCGATTCATCAACGTGGACAACCCACAGCTCACCTTCAGACTGGGTGGATGTTGATGGAGGATTCTCATTGGCGAGCTACTGTTGTTGTGTGTCTGGCCTATCTTCAGGCGAAGCTTCACCAATCTCTTCGACAGTGCACTCAGCCATGAAATCTGCTAGTGCCTGACCCATGATCACCACCCTGGGCTTGTAGGTGATGTCGAACTCGCTGAGCTCGACGCTCCAATTCAGCATCTGGCCCGATCTCTCCGCCTCCTCAGATTCTTTTCAAGTGGTGAGTTGGTGTAGACAACAATGGAGTGTGCCTGGAAGTATGGTCAGAGCTTCCTTGCCATCAGAGTCAAGTAGTTGGCAAACTTCTCGATGGGGCTGTAGTAGGTCTCTGCCTACCAGAGCACCCAACTGGCATAGTAGACCGGCCTTTGGATGCCCACGTCCTTTTTGACTAAGACCGAGCTGACAGCTTCTGTAGTGGTGGAGGATAGAGGCCGAGCTGCTCTCTTTCCTTCGGCTTTGCAAGCAGCAGCATGCTCTATAGATAGGATTTCAGTTCACCAAAGGCTTGGGTGCAGGAGTCGCCTCACTCGACCTCCTTCCTTATACCCTTCCTCTCACTGAGGGCCTTCCGTAGGATCTTGAAAAATGGGAGGGACCTCTCGACAGACTTCGACAGGAATCTTCCCAATGCGGTGATTCGGCCATTCAGCTTCTGCAGCTCTCTGATCGTCCTTGGCTTACTCATGTTGTTGAGGGCGTATATCTTATCGGGGTTGGACTCGATTCCTCGCTTGGTGATCATGAAGCCGAGGAACTTTCCAGACCGGATGCCGAATATGCACTTCACCGAGTTGAGCCGCAGGTTGTAGCGCCACACTTTTTGAAAGATCTCCTTGAGGTTGGCGAGATGATCCTAGGACTTCTTTGATTTGATTAGCTTGTTGTCAATATAGACTTCAAGATTCCTACGACCTGGGGGTGAAATATTTTGTTTACCATCTGTTGATAGGTCGCTCCGACGTTCTTGAGTCCGAATGGCATCTTCGTGTAGCAGAATGTCCCCCGGTCGGTGATGAACGATGTCTTCTCCTATTAGTGGGTCACCATCTGGATTTGATTGTCGCCCAAGAAGGCATCCATGAAGGTTAGTAGCTCGTATTCAGAGGCAGTGTCCACCAAGCAGTCGATCCTCGGCAACGGAAAGCTATCTTTGGGGCAGGCCTTATTGGGGTCGGTGAAGTCCACACACATTCTTCATTTGCCGCCGGTCTTCTTCACCATCAACATATTAGCGAGCCAGTCAGGGTAGCTCACTTCTCTAATAAACCCAGCCTCAAGGAGCTGCTCTACCTCCTCGCCCGCTGCCCGCATCTTCTCTCCCCCGCGCTCTGCTTCTTCTGCCTGACGGGGCGAGCTTTCAGGTCGACGTGTAACTCATGGGTGATCATCGCAGGGTCGACTCCAGGCATGTCCGAAGGTGACCATGTGAAAATGTCAACATTCACCCTAAGGAGGTCGACTAGCCCCGTCTTCAGCTCGACGGGCAGCTTTGCGCCTATGGACATAGTCTTGTCCGCTTCCTCCTCTATTGGTACCTCCTCTAGGTCCTCCATCAGATCTGCTCATTGATGAGTAAAGTCATCCTGACCGTCGAGGAGGTCGATCGGTAAGGCTTGTTCGGACTTCTTGTGTTTGGTGGAGCCGACATAACAGCTTTGTGAGAGCTTCTGGCATCCCCGCACCTGTCCAACCCCATGCAGAGTCTGGAACTTCACCATTTGATATAGCAGTGAGGGAAGAGCTTCAATGTCGGTCATGTAATGCCGTACAATGATGTCGTTGTAAGCTGAGGCAATGACGACGATGACGACGAACTGCTTCATTTGAGAAACGACCTTTGGCCTCTCTCCAGGGTGATGGGCAGGCTGATCACTTCGACAATAGGCACCGAATGGCCTGTGAAGCCGACAATTGGGCCTAAGCATGGCTTTAGCTCCGCCTCGATCAGTACCATCATCTGGATCGTGGACAAGAACAGTATGTCACACGAGCTACCTGTGTCGACCAAGAGTCTGCTCACGATCGATGGCCCAATGAGAGCTTCGATGAAGATGGCATCTTCATGTGGTAGCTTGACCCCCTTAAGGTCTTCTTCGGAGAAGGAGATGGGAGATGAGCAACTCTCCTCTGCTTTGCCACTGTGTCGGTTTCCATCGTCATAACCTGTCGGGCATAAGTCTTCCATGCCGACGCTGATGTATCGCCTTGAGCCGGCCCGTTACAAATTACATTCACACACATGATTGGCTCGGACCCATGGTGGGAAACTTGCTCGGTGTCATGGGTTGGCCGATCAGCTCTAGTGGGTATTGCACCCTTGCACGTCGGCCTTCCTTGGTCGACGATTCTCTGGAGATGTCCGTCTTGAATGAGCCGCTCTATGTCCTTCTTCATAGCGTAGCACTCGTCGTTATCATGGCCATATTCCCAATGATATCGACAGAACATTTGCATGTTTCTTATGGATGGCCTTGACCTCAGCTCCGAGGGCACGTCTTTGAGAAGTCCACTCGTTATGCCTGTCGTCATCACTTCCGCCAGGGGGGCGTTGAGCCTTGTGTAGTGCGCCACCTCCTGTGCTCTTTTGGGTCTGCCTCTCAGAGTGGGGTTCCTGGGGGCGAGGAACCCCCTCATTGGGCCGGTGCGGTCCTGCCCTCAAGGTCCTCCTTGATCGCACCTTCGGGGGTGGTCTTGACCATGCCCGCTGGGGCGGTCCTAGTCACGCCCTTGGGGGCGATCATCCCGTCTCAGCCGGTCACTGGGCCTCGCTTCAACATGGGGGCTTTGGCTGGTACGGCCTCCTTCAATCTCCCCAAAGCCTCCTTGCTTTCCATGAACTTCTCTGCCCGGGCGAAGAGAGCGTCGAGGTTGGCATGCGGATCATGGAGCAGATACTTGAGTAGACCCCTATTTGCCAGCCCCTTCTTGAAGGCCTCCATGACGAGCTTATATTCGCAACTCGTCACGTTGAATCTCTCCTCATTGAAGCGCTGCAGGAATTTGTGGATGGTCTCCCCCTCTTTCTGGACCACCGTGAACAGATAGTCAAACGCCTTCCTCCTTCTTCACCCTGCCAAGAACTGCTGACAGAACCTGTGAGAAAGGTTGTCGAATGAATCAATGGAGCAATCGGACAGGCTGTTGTACCACTCTACCACCGACTTCTTTAAGGTCGTCTGGAAAGCTCGGTAGAGGAGGACGTCATCTGCTCCATGGATCTCCATCACTCCCCGGTATCGCTGTACATGCTCCAGGGGATCGCCCGAACCATCATACAGTTCAAACTGAGGTAGCTTGAACCTATTGGGTACCGGGGTTGAGATCACCCTCCTGGTCAACGAGGTGGCTTCTTCGGGGTTGGGTGAGACGTTGGCGACCTTCAGGAGCTGTCTCTGTCGCCTCGATACTCTTGCCACTGATTGGGATCACCGGATGAGCCACCTTGGTGCTCAGAGGCATTCTTTTCTCGCCCCAGGGGGTCGAGCTTCGGTCGCAGCTCCTTCATCGCTGATCATTACACCTAGGAGAGTGGCGATCTGGCTATGGGGCTTCTGCTATGATGGGCATGCCCTTCTCATCTCGGGCTCGACGATTGCCCGCGACGATGGTTTTCAGCAGCATGATCCAGCCTGGGGTTGTCTTGAACTACCAAGGCCGACACTTGGGGGGGCTCCTCGACTCCCCTCATCAGGCCTCTCCCTCGCGACGGTAATGAATCGACACTGTCGGACAGCTGCTTCTTCATCCAGTCGCTTCTTCATCCAGTCGCCTCTGATAATCGGCCTCCTCCTCCTCATCGAACTGCTTCTGTAGAGCGGCTGCTTCTCCTTCTTCGAACCGCCTTCATCGTGCGGTCGCTTCTCTGCTTCACATTGTGGGGACTGGAGGGGCCTTCTGATGTAAGCGGCCCGGATTGCTTCGCAACGACCCAGTCTTCCATCATTTTGGTGAAGTTTTCGAAGCTTTTGTAGACACCGAGGGCCGCGTCCTGAATGACAACGGCCGACTCCTCAAGGGGAAAATTCATTGGGGAGTCCTTCTGGGAGAGCAGCACTCCTCGGTCATGGAATGCTTTCCACGACGGTCGCTGCGGTGGCTGCGTGTGGTGGCTGACATGGGTGTAACCCTAGATTTCCATAGACTACACCAATTATTGCGGGTCAAGTCTGCCCAACAATGTAATTTGTTTTATGATGGAATCGCGGGTACAATGATTACGAGTGGTGGGTTGTCGATGATGCTAGAACGACAAGGAATGCACTCCGTAGGCGAAGGATCCAAGGCTGCCCGTTGGTCGTCGAAGCTCGTCGACCGCTGGTAGCTGTGCCGAGCATCCTGTTAGAAGAACATCATGTCAAAAAGGCTAGGTTGGCTGTCAGCCTATAGCCTCTCTGATGGTTAAGTCAGTGGATGACTTTTAAAGATTATGTCGGACACGCTTGGCGATCTTAGAGTAGATCAGCTTCGCGTAGCGAGCTTATGAGAAAGACACAAATATATGGAGAATATCCAACCTTGAGTATGGAATATGAGTTTAAGATTTCAACTAACCAACCCCCTCCTTGGTGGCTGGAGGGGGGTATTTATTGGGCTGAGAGTCGGTTGTTCGCCGTCCAATCACCCGTCGAGTCTGCTTAGCCGGAGCACAAGTGGGGATGCGATAGGTTGGTGAGGGTGTCAGAGACATTTACGCATTAGGGTGTCAAAGGGTGTCAAAGACATTAATGCATTAAGGGGAGACGTGATGGGCGACCATCAGTTTTCGTTCTTAACCTCTGGCATTAATGGGGGCGTAGGTGGCCCTACGTCACCCTATCAGAGATATTTATGCTATGCTGCCCTTGGAAAGAGCCAAGCTCGGGGTCCGAGCTTGGTGTCTTCCGACTCTCTAGCCGTGCTTCTTGTTTGGAGAGTAGGCGAGCTTCTTCCCTGCTAGGCCGGCAAGCTTCATGCTTGATCAGCTGACGAACCATTCCCTTGATTTTTTCGGTGAGCTTGATGCTAAGCAAGGCGAGCTTCCCAGTGTGTGGGTGATCTTCCGTTCGGGCCTATTTTCATTCGGGATGGTCGAAGGGCTATTCGCTTGGGCTCCAAATATATGGGCCTTTATTATCTGGGCCGGCCTTAAGGACGTAACACATATAAAGCAGCTATTTCCCTTTGTGCCACCTTAGTTAACTCAGTATATGTGTGCAAACTACACTTTCCCATGAACACTCTCCAATGCCATGAAAATGCACCAGCTTCATCAAGCAACAGATGTGAACTGACTCTTTGATTGGATCTGGAACCAATAATGTTCCAATCATATATAGCATGTAGGCACGAGCATGTTGCTGAATTTGTTCTACGGTGACTCTTACAGGCAAATCCATAAAAGTTTCTCAAAGCCAGTTAAGCTTCACCTTGGCTCGTTGGTTTTCTATGGATGCATATCCCATGAGTTGCTCCATCAAATCTCCCTAAGTGTGACGTTGTTTACCTTGCCATATGGGGGTCTCGTTAATAGGTAGGCACGTGATGACTATCATATCCTGCAATGTGATCGCCATCTCCCCGTGGTAAAGGCGGAATGTGCTGGTCTTGGACCTCCATCTCTCAACCAATGCTGTAAGTAGTACCCAATCCAACCTTATCCACTTCAACCTAGCACATATGTGAAACCTGGTCATTTCAATATACTGCGTTGCATGCTTATTAATTTTCCATTCAGAATGTCTGCGTGTATGATCCATAACTTCAATAATAGTCTCATGTAAATAATTAATGCAAAAACTAATTTTCTTCATGCCATCACCATGAATATTCATATTGGTGGGGTTTTGGGGACCCTTAGGGTATTATTCTATGCATGTCCTACGTCAGACGGACGAAAAGAATAAAACATCAACAGAAAACTAATTATTAAACTATTTAATAATGTACGCTAAGAATATCAAAGACCCTAACCAGGGTCTCTATTATTTTGGGGTGGTTCTGACCAGCCCAAAAATAGATCTAAACCACTATAATGAAATAAATAAAATGCATTAAAGTACATACTCGGAACTTTGCCTCCGTAGAGAAAAAAGCGTCGTTTTCAGCAACGGACTTTGGCCTCCCCCGAAGTTAGCCGCCTACGCACCTCCGAACTGCTCCACCCGAAGCGATCCGACACCACGACTCCAAGCCAATCAACCACCGAAGAAAGTCACTTTGAGAGCGATCCGTGTCGTAGACTTTGGATTGAAACCAATCATTCTCATCGTCTTGCCAAGACGCAAACAAAGGAATCAGAAGAGATGAGGAGGAGAGAATAATTTTGTCTTGAATCGGACGTGCTCAAAACTTTTCGAAGCTACTCAATTCAGAGACTTCGTCCAATTTTTCTAAGGGGTGTCGACCCCTAATTATATAGGAGGTGACGAACAATGTGGAATTAATCAATATGGTAATTAATTAATGAGAAAATTGGGTTAAGTTTTGCCTTACACTAAGGCTCAACTTCAACCAATTATTTCTCCCTCACCGTTGGGCTTCGGAAGTGATACAACCGATCAATTCAAAGAGCTTTGAATGGTAAACGCATAGGAACTTACGACGATGAATTTCGACTTCGTTTATCCCCTCAAACAATTGCTCAAACTTGAGCAAAAATCACAAATTCGGCTAAAATTGCAGCCGTCGCAATAACTCTAGGGTTCTCACAAAACCCAGGCCCACCCACGGGTCTAACCCATGCCCGCCCTCACTGTGCAGTCGGGTCAGACCCACCCGCTGTGCAGGCGGGCTCAGTCCAGTGCATGCGCGCACTGTACGGGTAGGACGGGCTCGAGCCCCGCCCGCTAGGCAGGCGGGCTTGTCCCCCCGCATAAGCGGGCGGGTCAAACCCGCCTGCTTGGCGGGCGGGTCCAGCCTACCAACCGGGCTAGACTCCCATATCGCAGGCAGATTCAGCCCGCTTAGCGGGTCTGGACCCGCCTGCCCAAACTGGGCGTTTGCCCAGTTCTTGCCTTTTGGACTGTTTCTTGAGTTCTGCAACTCTGATTGAGCCGATTTTCGAATTGTTGGAAAGCAAAGTTCAAATGGGACTATCTCAAGGACTCTTGCAAACTTTTTCTATCCTTTTATAATGCAAAATATTCTTGTAAATGCTTTACAGTTTATTTTCAATCCTTTTGCATCACATGCAATTTTCCCTTATAGCATTCCTTCTAATGCTAAAATTGCAAACCTTTTGCGATATCATTAAATCCCATTTAATCAAGACTTATCGTCACAAACTCTTTGTGACTTCAATTATTCTTGTGCACTCGAGTGCACTCCTCTTGAACCCTTCCTATTACTAAGAACCAAATCTCACTCGGTGTGAGACCCTATAGCCTGACCCTACTGCAGGTTGGGGCTCGAAACCCCTAGACGACAGAGACCACGAGTAGCAGATGTTGTCCCTGTTTCAGCATCATAATTACGTGATTGACCCATTGACAAAAATGTCGTCAAGATCACTCTGACTGAACCAGTGATGAATACCACAGTTTTAGTCCCTTCGTCATAACTATGTCACTGCTTAGCCTAGTGTATGGTCAAAACGTCAACCCTGCTAGCTAGCACTGGTCAGTATACATCGTTCTTTGGTATGTTCATATTGTACTTCCTACAACATACCCCGGCCGAGGTTTAGCACAAAGAACCGTACTGAGCCTGTAACACTGACTTTCCTTAATGGAAGACACGAATCCTATCTTAGTCACTACTTACCTCGTACGCTTCAAGTGTCACCCAACCTAAGACCTTTCAATGAGTAAAGACTCGAGACTAGATCATATATCTAAGTGACACCGTTCACGCACAGGTTCGTACAATGACCTCAAGTCTAAAGGACCAACTAACCTATCATCACAGAGAGTTATCAATGACAGTTTGTTTAAGGTTAACCATTTGATAACTCTTTATTGGGTCATTCAGTGAACTCATTCTCCAATGAGAACCTATGTCTCGTCTCCGACTTTGCCAGGTCGAATGATTATGAGATCGTCATTACCCTTTAGGATAAGACAAAGACACAATGTTCTGTCCGATGTGCTGATATCCATTTCTCGATACATCTATGACCATGAACATTTAAAGACTCAAGTTCCTATCGGTCATTCACTTCCAACAATCGAGATCTCCATCTAAATATGTGTATGACCTTACTTTAAGTCTAAGAAAATTATCCAAGTATATAATAAATATATAGTAACCATACTAGGATAATTAGTACCATTTATATTTGAACAAGATGTATTCTAGGATAAATATCCTCGAGGGCATATATCTACCTACACATACATACCCATGTTGAAGCTGTACAGAACGATGGCGAGCCTGGTCATACAAGACCACATCAGATACGAGTCATTCCTCCTCCATGAGATGAAATATCCTATAATATGCAATTAATCTTGAACACTCCAGAAACATAAAATTTGAACTCAAACTTACAATCAAATTTTTACATTTCAACATTACAAATCATGATAAAAGGGCAACTTAAACGACCATAATCCAATGATTACTCTGAATCATGTATGTTAGACTTATATAACAAAGAAATATTATTGCTTTTTTATGAGAGCCAATATCATAGTTTCCTTTTGTTACCAATTCTGTGTCCTTTGTGACAAAACATCTTTTGTTAGACACTTTTGGCATGCTCTAACAAGTAACAATCCTATGTCATACGTATAGTGGAACATGTGGTGACTTGGTTGTTGAGAATATACGATGAACATTGGTGAACAAAAGAAGCTCCATTGGCATGTTAAGGATATTGGAGACCGTGGCTATTATCTATTAGCAATCAAACTATGAGAATTTTCACTTTGTTAGTTTCCTGCTTAATAAGTTAACATCCTAACAAAATATGAAATGGATAAAATCCTAGATCCATTAAATTTGGATTGGAACTAATTCTAAACCTATATAAGCATATGTAGTTGATAAAAGTATTATATAGCTAATGATACCAAAAGAATATGAGATTGGAAACCATATGTTTTTAAAAGAAAGTACCATTGAACCTGCGAAATTGGTGTGCTTCACATTTGAAAACATATGGTTTGTGCTACCCCTAATGATGTTTAATTTTAAGACCCTAGGCATATCCTTGGTACGCATATACTACGCACCATACGACCTCAACTCTAGCTAAACCCTTCTTAGAAACCTAAACACTGTCACGCCCCGCTTCCCAAAAATATGGAGGCGAGAAGTGAGAAGGTCCGCTCAGACTTGAAGCTACAA
Organism: Scilla litardierei; assembly: GCA_030789695.1. Classification (NCBI taxonomy): domain Eukaryota; kingdom Viridiplantae; phylum Streptophyta; class Magnoliopsida; order Asparagales; family Asparagaceae; genus Scilla; species Scilla litardierei. Next base: position 134,110,158 of record CM061140.1, on the reverse strand, counting down.
AGCTGCAAGTCCGATAAGCGTCAATCAACTTTAAATAGCAGGTCCTTGCAACGCAAAACGAAACAAAGATAATAATAAGGAAATAAGACAAAAGAGAAATCTCAGAATATCCATAATAATAAATTCCAACATCGTAGAAAAGCCACCAGGCTAAAAGAAAAGATTCTCAAAGAGGCCCCAGCATGGCCAACAAAAGTACAACGTACAAAAACAAAGTACGAGTGCTACGCACCGACAACTAACAGCAACCTAAAGAAAAAGCAACTCAAACAGTCTCTAAGACTGGTCTCCGGTGTCCACCAACTCCTCGTCAAACGTAGGCTCCGGCTCAGCGTCAGCAACCACCTCGTCCTCAGCTACAGTCTCTGGCTCAGGGTCTAACATGTGACACCCAAAAGATCAAGGGACACATGTCAGTAAGTCTATAAGAGACTTGTGCAAGGAAACTGAAACTGAAAGTAGCAACCTAGCAGTTCTAGCATGATGCAATGACATGGCAGTTCTAGCATGGGTGCAACAAGTAAAGTAAAGTAAAGTACTGATGGATCCCGCCAAAACAGAGTTAGGATCGATAATTAAAGTGGAGACTTACGCTTGCGTATGCGGAACGGTAGTCTCGGAACTTTGCCTTCGGATTCACCACGACGGATCGAGTCTTCTCACGAACGGAGTAAGGCTACTAATCCACAATCTAAATCTCTATTTTAGATTAAGAACTTGGAAAGAGGAAGAGAAAGGATTTCTGCAGAGCTTCGCTATGAAGAAGATGCATGCATGAATTTCATGCAAATGGTGTAAGGAAAATGGCTACCCTTGGGTCTTATTTATAGCCCCCAAGGTAGTTATTTTAGGGTAAGTTGTTCCTTTGGAACAACTTAATTAAGGTGTACCATGATACATGGCACATTATAAGCTTAAGTTGTACCATATGCATGGTACAACATAAGCTTAAGATATTCCCCCTTTATTAGCCATATGTCGCATGCATTTATGCATATATAATGCGACTTTCCCGCTCATCCAGAGATCCTTTCCGCAAGGGAACAGATTCCCTTTGCACACGACTTCGTGTACTTGACGTTCGAGGTCCGTAATCCCTCGTACATCCCCCACAAGGGTGTACAAACGTCTTCCATATCCAACATCTCCCACTCACACTTGAGGGGATTGTAAGAGAACGTCTTTCCCTTAGTTCTTTCATCTATCATACCGAGAAATAGACCGTGCGACCGTCATGCGCGTAGAGTCTGTTGTTGTGCACTTGTTAGAGATACACAACGACCTCGAAGGTGCAAAGTTGAGTAGTTCAACGCATGCTTTACCCTAGATTATTTCTTCACATTTCTTATACTTTATATTCAACAATTGAATCCCATCTGGATTACAATTGGCTGGCCAGCTTTGAATCATTAAAGTCCAAATGCGAATATGAAATCAATCTTCCTCTTCTTGCGAACCTTCTGATCTTGACTTGATTCGCTTTTCTAACGTGCCCCGCCGAGCCGAATTACCATAGCCCATTAGCAACACGCTAAGATAGCGATCATCTCGTCAAATCTAAAGGAACCAATTGGAGTCCTTGAGGGTAAGAGTTAAGACCCGTATGGCCTTTGAGTCTCACATAATAGCAAACACTATTGCTACTAACTCAGTGGTCGAAATGCATACGTGGTATGAACACGTACTACAACATCACTCCTTTCCCAGGGAGAGTATGTCTTAATGATGTTGTACGGATGAAAGATCAGACACCACAGTGCCTATCTTTTTGAGTCCCCTTACTACTCGTGAAATATTCACGGACTCTCATCCTGCATAAGACAGATAGGATTTAAAAAATCCAATGAGATCTTTATATCCTTGTGATACAGATCTCAGATCTTTTGTAAGCATCCGTATGATGCAGATCTTTTATTCGACTATCTTGTTTAAGTCATGACTCTAAATCATTTGTCTAATGATTTTGACTTTAAACTAGTCTCATCTCTATCTTATCCATCTGATAAGATAAGGCGGTTGCTCATGTGAGAGAGCCAACCTTAATCTGTCCGACATACACACAATAAAATAGCTGAGACTCAAACACAAATAAAATCATTTGTAAGAAACTTGTATGCAAATTAAATTTTTGATCTTCTATAGACATGGGAAATATTACATGATACAGCTCAGCACCTACGCATTCCCATAGATGATAAGTGTTTGAAAAACACATCTCTGGGGATCGCCTTAGTAAGGGGATCCGCTATCATCTCATGCGTGGATATGTATCCTATGTCTACTTCCTTCCGTTTGTCATAATCCTTCGCAAACTTGAATCGAATGTCAATGTGTTTGGTCTTACAATGAAATTTAGGATCTTTGACATAGGCAATTGAAGCTTGACTATCACTGTATATAGGAACAGTGCTTGAGTCAGTGGCATTCGTCAGCCTGTCTAAGAATTTCCTAAGCCAAACAGCTTCTTGGACCGCCATGCTGAATGCTACGAACTCGGCTTCCATAGTTGATAGAGCGATGCAGGTTTGTTTCTTGCTGCTCCAGGATATTGCACCATTCCCGAGTAAGAAAACAAAGCCTGAGGTAGATCTTCGCTCGTCGAGATCACCTGCCCAATCAGCATCGGTATAGCCTTCGAGTCTCAAGGTATTGCCTTGATAGCATAACGCATAGTCCGTAGTCCCTTTGAGGTATCTTAATATCCTCTTCACCGCTTTCCAGTGTGCCTGCCCTGGGTTGGATTGGTAACAGCTTTCCATACCAACAGCATAGCAAATGTCGGGTCTGGTACACATCATGGCGTACATCAGACTCCTGACAGCACTGGAGTATGGAACTTTTTCCATAGCTTTCTTTTCTTTTGGATCTTTGGGACACATCTCCAAACATAGACCCTCGCCTTTGCTTATTGGAGTATCAATTGGCTTGCAGTCCTGCATATTAAACCGTTCTAAAACCTTCTTTATATATGTTTTGAGAGAGAGAAAGAAGTTTCTTGGAACGATTCCTTGAGATCTTAACCCCAAGGATTTATGCAGCTTCACGCATGTCTTTCATCTCAAAGACGGATGAAAGCCAAGCTTTGATATCCAAGATAAGACGCTTATCATTTCCGGCTATAAGTATGTCATCTACATAAATAGACATAATTACATACTTGTTTTTAATCCTCTTAATATATACGCAGTTGTCTTCGTCGAGCATGGAGAAACCATACGACAAAACGACTTCTTGAAAGCGCATATACCACTGCCTTGAGGATTGTTTAAGACCATATATGGATTTACGAAGTTTACAAACCTTATGTTTGTTTTCTTCTTGTACGAACCCGTTTGGTTGTTCCATGTAGATCTCCTCATCTAGTTCTCCGTTAAGAAAAGCAGTCTTTACATCCATCTAATGTAACTCGAGGTCCAAACAAGCCACCATTGCCAGAATTAAGCGAATGAAGGTAAAACGCACGACAGGAGAGAAAGTCTCTTCGTAGTCTATTCCTTCCTTTTGCGTGAAACCTTTCGCAACAAGGCGAGCTTTATATTTCTCGATGGAGCCATCAGCCTTATGCTTGATTTTGAGAACCCACTTGTTCCCAATGGCTCTACGTCCCTTAGGTAAATTAACCAAGTCCCAGACTTGGTTTGTTTTCATGGATTGAAGTTCTTCTTCCATTGCCGCTATCCATTTATCTTTAGCAGGGCATGTGACGGCCTGTTTAAAATTTGCAGGTTCGTCATCATCTTGTAGTAATGTCATGAATGTTTGAGGAAATTCATCCTTAAATCTCAGAGGTGTTAGCCTCGTTCGATTACTACGTCTTGTTTGAGTTTGATCACTCCCACTTGGAATGACATCACTCCCACTTGGAATAACATCACTCCCACTCGGAATAGGATTGGTATTGTTCGTATCATCCATTGGTGAAGTTTGAAACGTATTTTCTTCTTCACCAAGAATTCTCCCACTCGAACGTTCCGATCCTTCTTGATCCCAAGTCTCAAACAAGGATAAGTCTTGACTTATCTCACCCTGTCTTGGAAACTCTTTTTCCAAGAAGACAACATCCCTCGATTCGAATTCTATTAGACCCCCATTGTCCTCTTGACCGACGAAAACATATCCTTTGGAGTTTTCAGCGTATCGGATGAAGATACACTTCCTCCCACGTGGCCCAAGTTTGCCATATTTGTGAGAGGATAAATGTGCGTAAGAGGCACAACCCCAAGGTTTTAGAATGTTTAAGTCTGGAGTTCTATTGTTCCACAACTCATAAGGAGTAGAACTTACCGACTTCGAGGGTACACGGTTTAAGATGAATGCTGCCGTCAATAATGCGTCACCCCAAAAGGTGATAGGCAAATTTGCCTGAGACATCATTGATCGGACCATTTCCATCAATGTCCTATTTCTTCTTTCCGCAACACCGTTTTGTTGTGGAGTGTAAGGCATAGTTACCTGATGTACTATGCCTTTTTCATCACAAAGTTCCTTAAAACTTATTGATTGATATTCACCACCCCTATCGGTTCGCAAAACCTTAATCTTGCGATCTAATTGATTCTCCACTAAACTCATATAGTTTTTAAAGCAAGCCAAAGCTTCACTTTTGTGGGATATCAAATAGATATGTCCGAAACGGGTGAAGTCATCAATGAATGTGATGAAATAGGACTTCCCGCGTCTTGTCTTAACATTCATTGGACCGCAAATGTCCGAATGGATAAGCTGTAATGGAACTTCGGCCCTTGTGCCAGTTCCAAACGGCTTGCGACAAGTTTTCCCTACAAGACAATGTTCGCAAGTTGACATTTCAACTTTTGAAACATTAGATAGCAAGCCACTTTTGGCAAGTCTATCCATTCTAGTTGGTCCAATATGACCAAGTCTTGCATGCCAACAAATGATCTCAGACTCAGAGTTAGAAGCATTTGTCAAATGGAAACTTTCATTAATGGAAGAAGAATCATCATACATTGTATTTAAAACAATTAATCCATTACAAACATTACCAGAACCAATCAAAGAATTATTACAAACAAGGTCAACATATTGTTTATAGAACCTCCACTCATAATCTAAAGACATTAACATGACCACGGAAACGATATTCCTTCTAATATCTGGAGCAAAGAGGACGTCGTGCAATAATAAAGTCCGGCCGTTGTCGAGAACTAGCTTGCATGTTCCGACGCCTTTGACTTCAACACGTGTGTTGTTGCCGACGTATATCCACTTTGTTCCTTGAGTTATCTTTCGATACTCTACGAAGAACCTTCTGTCCTTCGCTACGTGGTCTGTGGCCCCTGAATCAATCAACCAAAAATAGTTAGATTCAGCAAGAAACATGGAACTAGAAACACATATGTAACTAGCCCTACAAGTTACCTTATCACTTCCATCCGTACATGTACGGGCGAAGTGACCGTACTTGTTGCACTTAAAGCACTTGATGTTCTTCAAGTTTTTCTTCTTTGAGTGCACATTCTTTTGCCACTTTTTGTTCTTTGTCTTCTTTGAGGTCTCCGGTTCTTGCTTACGTTCGTTCACAAACCTTAAGCATTTATTCTTCCGCTTATTTCCTCCATGTGAGGAACTAGCGGCCACGTGCACTTCTGCACTTGGTTTTGCGGCTTGAATCCGCTCTTCCTCGAGTTCGAGGTGTTTCGATACATCGCTTAAAGTTTTAATGCACTCATTATGAGTGAGATGCATTTTCTTGTTATCCCAGCTATCTGGGAGTGAACGAATGACTGCTTGGATCTGCTGTTCGTCAGACAGCGTGACACCCGCATCCTTTAATTCAGATATAAGATTCGCCATGTGGCGGAGATGCTTTTTCATAGAATGATCTCGCCGCATCTTGTACGAATCAAATTGAATATTCAAGGAGCGGAGTTTGGTAACTGAAGTTCCACCAAACTTTATCTCTAGCTCAGACCATATGTCTTTGGCTAGGTCGATTTCCCGAAATAGACGCATTATGTCATTGTCCATTGCGGACAGTAACGTAATACGTGCTATTTTGTTCTTTCGAGTCCAAGTATCATAAGCTTCCCGGTCCCTCTTGTGTTGGGCCGTATTGACCAACTCAGGTTCTACCATTATGTTTTGAAGTGTTTCGAGCACATCTTGCTCCTCCAAAACATATTGGATCTTTATTGACCAAAGTTTATAATTGTCGCCGTTGAGCTTTTCACCTTTGTTAAGCTCTGCGACAATATTCTTAGAAGCGGTAGACATTTTCGATTCAAAAAACTGCAAAGAGAATGAAAAACACGATCAAAATTCTATGCATAAAGTTTCGATTCTTTAAACACTTGATAAGTTCCTTGGATGCGTTGAAATGTTACTCTAGAATCGAGAAGTTCACTACGTTCCCAACTACCATCTAGAAGTAACTTTCAAAGTATCCCTCTTACTTATCTTAAGTAAAAAAGAAATCAGAAATAATACCTGTATGGTATTAGCAGCGGAAAATTACTTTGAAAAACATATCTTTCAAAATAGAATAGGTGAGAATTAGCGCAAAGAATTTTCAACGCAACAATTGCCAAGCCACGAGACCTGTTCTACACACCCATGGGTTAGATAACCATGGCCGGATCGTGGTAGGACTTGGAATTCTAAATTGCGCTATCCCGATTTAAGGACGGGACATAACCTATTTGAAAAACATCTTTTTCAAAAATTTGAAAGCACGTTGGCTAGTCTCCATAGAGTAGAGCACAACGTCTCAAGTACATTGGCTAATCTCCGTAGAGTAGAGCACAATGACATGGCTAATCTCGCATGAAGTAGAGCACTATGGCTAATCTTCAAGGAGTAGAGCCCAATGAAAAACTTCATTAAAAACGTTAGTTCCGTATGAACTAATCGGCACTGTGATTAGCCCCGTATGGGCTAATCGACATATTCGAGTTTGACCAATGCCCTTTGTCACCCCGTATGGGTCAGTTGACAAATTTGCAGTCGACCCAGACCTTCTGCCTGATTGGTCGACCAAAAACACCAAATTGGTCGACCAATATTTTCGAAATGCAACTTCTCCCGGCCAGGGCCTCTGCCCTGGCCGGGGCTTGGCCAAGGACCGGCCAGGGCCTCTGCCCTGGCCGGCCAGGGGCCCTGGCCCCCTCGGACAAGGGCCGGCCAGGCCCTGGCCTCTGCCAGGGCTGGCCGGCCAGGCCACTGGCCGGGGCCAGGGCTCCTGCCCTGGCCTCGGCCAGGCCCTGGCCTGAGGCCAGGGCGCTGCCCTGGCCTCTGCCAGGGCGGCCAGGCCCCTGGCCTGAGGCCAGGGCGCTGCCCTGGCCTCTGCCAGGGCGGCCTGGTCGCTGGCCGGGGCCAGGGCTCCTGCCCTGGCCTCGGCCAGGCCCTGGCCTGAGGCCAGGGCACTGCCCTGGCCTCTGCCAGGGCGGCCAGGCCCCTGGCCTGAGGCCAGGGCGCTGCCCTGGCCTCTGCCAGGGCGCTGCCCTGGCCTCTGCCAGGGCGGCCTGGCCGCTGGCCGGGGCCAGGGCTCCTGCCCTGGCCTCGGCCAGGCCCTGGCCTGAGGCCAGGGCTCCGGCCCTGGCCACTGCCAGGGCCGGCCTGGCCCTGGCAGTGGCCAGGGCACCGGCCCTGGCCTCTGCCAGGGCCAGCCTGGCCTTGGCCGGCCACTGCCGGCCTGGCCATGGCTTGGCCATGGCCGGCCATGGCCAAGGCCATTCGGCGTTGGCCGGCCATGGCCCCTTTGGCCATGGCCGGCCACCCCCTTTGAATGGGGTAGCCGCACTTGTTCCTCCCCCTTGATGGGGTGGTCGCCGGTGGTTATTGGCCGTAGCCATCCCCCTCCGCTCGGGGAGGGGGGATGCATGGCATTCATAGCCCATTTGGCCATGGTGCACATGCACCAAATATCCTCTTACCCGATGGAAATAACTTCCATCATCTTCCTCGATGAAGCACCCGTTCGTCGATGAAGTTAGTTATTTCCTAATGGCCGTGTGCCAAAAATGAATAATGTACTACGTGAACGGTCGGTTCTTCCCGTCACGGAGAGTTCCTACCATATCCGTAATGATAGGAGACCCTAACATGAAAAGAACAACCGCTGCGTTCTCTCCGTCACGAAGCGTTCCTACCATATCCGTAATGGTAGGAGACCCATTCGTGAAAAAGACAACGACTCGTTCTTAGTTTCGACGGGGCGGCGGTTTGACCGGGGCGAACCCATATGGCTCCGATACCAATGATGGATCCCGCCAAAACAGAGTTAGGATCGATAATTAAAGTGGAGACTTACGCTTGCGTATGCGGAACGGTAGTCTCGGAACTTTGCCTTCGGATTCGCCACGAAGGATCGAGTCTTCTCACGAACGGAGTAAGGCTACTAATCCACAATCTAAATCTCTATTTTAGATTAAGAACTTGGAAAGAGGAAGAGAAAGGATTTCTGCAGAGCTTCGCTATGAAGAAGATGCATGCATGAATTTCATGCAAATGGTGTAAGGAAAATGGCTACCCTTGGGTCTTATTTATAGCCCCCAAGGTAGTTATTTTAGGGTAAGTTGTTCCTTTGGAACAACTTAATTAAGGTGTACCATGATACATGGCACATTATAAGCTTAAGTTGTACCATATGCATGGTACAACATAAGCTTAAGATATTCCCCCTTTATTAGCCATATGTCGCATGCATTTATGCATATATAATGCGACTTTCCCGCTCATCCAGAGATCCTTTCCGCAAGGGAACAGATTCCCTTTGCACACGACTTCGTGTACGCGACGTTCGAGGTCCGTAATCCCTCGTACATCCCCCACAAGGGTGTACAAACGTCTTCCATATCCAACAAGTACGAGCATGGCATTTTAAATCATGGCATGGATGTCAAGTTATGCAAGAACATTCACAAGTACAAAGACAAGTCTAGTAAGCACATCGTGCACAAAGATTACGCCTTTTGGCTAGAGTGGCTGCGGGCCAACTCCTAAGCTCAAGTGATCGCTTATCCCTACCCCTCCACGTGTATCGGGCATTGGCTTTTGACCAACACATGAGGCCCGCTTCTGGATCACGAGCCAGGAAGTGTTTTTCATGATGGCATAGGGGTGCACCTAGCCGGAACAAGGAAGTACAAGTATTTTTTAGCGTGTGCTACGAATGCAACATTCAACTTGGATGACATGTAAGATGCAATGCATGGCAGTTAAAAGTGCGTATAGATAAGGAATTTAAACGTGGCAGATAACAATGCATGAATGACATGGCAGGGTGTCAGATCTAGCTTCGTTGTCAAGCTAGATCTTAAAGTTGCGTCTAGACAGCTATCATTTCACTGTCTAGTCTCTTTTACGCTAAAAACAAGGAAGTGGCCTAAAAACAAGGCCCTAAGCAAGAATTGGCAAGTTTCACTTGCCTGCAAGTCAAACGTCTGAATACACCATCCAACGAGTCCAAAGTCACAATTATCCTACGTGCACAAGTCCACCGGCCTACAGTCCCATTTTATTAATCTTTGATTAGTGAATTTAAAACAATTTAAAACATCAATTTTAGTCTTGATTAACAGGCAATGGGTTGGGGGTCCATGGGGTGCAAAGCGTTACATTAACACGACGCGAAAGCTACACTGGCGTCGGGTAGCGACGCCAGGGGTTGGAATAAAAGAACGCACTCCAAGTCCAGATTCCAAAATAGATTCCTCGCTCGAATAGACTCATCAGCAACTAGAGTAACGAACCAAGATTCCAAAGCTAGAACATGCGACGACAGGCTACGACGTATCGCAACGTCGTAAACGGAAAATCCTCGAAGAGAAAGCACCTAGGTGGGGCCCACGGTAGTTCTAGGGGCCAATGGGGGACCCACAATACCTCTGGAGAACTTGGGGGGCCCACGGTGGCAAGCGGTGTGAGAGTTGCGACGTTGCGACGAACATCGCTCGGTCAGACACGGTCGGTGCGAGGGATTATGTCGGTCAAACACTGCGGACGGTGCTGTGCAGAGCTACGGGGCTGCGATGCGGAGCGGGCTCTCGGTCGGTGCGGGGAAGGCCTTCGGTTGGACACAGCGGATGCATGGATCGGGAGCTTGGGCGGGCGTTGCAACGATGCGGCGATGCGGGCGATTCGGGGAACGCTTCGGTCGGACACAGCGGATGCGGGGGTCGGTGCGGGCTTGCGAAGTGGGGTTGCAAGCGGGCGGGAGAGTGGTGCGGAGCGGGCAGGATGCGGGGAAATCTCTCTGTCAGATCGAGAGATGTTCTCGGTCGGACAGGGCGATGCGAGCGGACGGTTGTGCGATGCTGAGCGGATGCGGGTGCGGGGGTTGGCCTCGGTCGGTGCGGGGAAAACCAAGGAATTTCCTCGGTCAGACACTGGCGGCGGCTGAACGGAGTTGCGACGAACGTCGCAAGCGAGAACGGGGGTTTTGTGACGGTTAGGGTTAATTGCTTGCGAAAATAGGGTAGCCTAGGGGTTGTTTATATAGTGTAGAGGTGTTGACTTGGTCTAGGGCTAAATCTAATAGGATTAGGATTTTAAAATGATTTAAAATTCAAAACTCTCTCTCCCTAACCCACGCATGGCTAGGGTGCGGTCAAGATGGGCTAGGATTTGGATCAAAAATATTTTACAGCGTTATAAACTAATAAAAATTTTATTAGGTCGAAAATAATTTAAAACTTGGTATTTAAAAATATTTAAAACTTTGCTAAAAATATAAAATAGGTCAAATGAACTCCAAAAATTGTGAAATAAATATTTTGGTGATCAGGGTGATGAGAGAAAGGTAACTAAGAAGACGGATCTCAATTTCGACATCGAGCGACGAAACTAAAAATAGAAACGTCTCACGTCAAAAGTGAAAATCACAACGTCTCTTCGAATAAGATGAAATCGTGGGAATACGACCCGAGAAATGTCGTTCCAAGTTAGTGCCACAATTTAATACTCTCATAGACGTTCACAACGGCATATCACACCAAAGTGTTCGCGAAAAAACAAAGTTTAAAATAAACACGTGCACGGTCAAAAACACGTGCACGAACAAAGTACAAAGAAAACAGACCGTTACATCCTCCCCACCTTAGAAATGATTTCGTCCTCGAAATCAACATCAAGCACTGCTCGATAAAAGGTGCGGGAAGCGCTCTCTCATGTCATCCTCTCGCTCCCAGGTGGACTCCCCAGGGGAACCATGACGCCACTGCACACGAACCAAGTCGACGGTCTTATTCCTCAGCTGCTTCTATCGACTATCCAGAATCTCAACTGGCTGCTGATCATAAGACAGATCCGGACGAACCGTGATCTTCGAGAAATCCACAGCATGGGACGGATCACTAACGTATCGACGTAACTGAGATACGTGAAATACGTCGTGAACTCCCTCCAGCGATGGTGGCAACGCCAAGCGGTAAGCCACCGCTCCAACTCTCTCCAGAACGTCAAATGGTCCAATGAACCTCGGACTCAGCTTGCCTCTCTTCCCAAATTGAATAACTCCGCGGTTAGGAGAAATCTTCAGAAAGACATGATCTCCAGGCTGAAACTCCAAAGGCCTCCGTTTAGCATCGGCCCAATGCTTGAAACTGTCCTGAGCAATCCTTAGCTTTTCCCGAATGTTCCTCACAACATCCACGTCCTCCACGATCATCTCTGGTCCTAACAGCTCCCGATCTCCAATGTCATCCCAGCTCAGTGGCGATCGACATTTCTTCCCATATAGCGCGGCAAAAGGCGCCATACCAATACTCGCCTGGTAGCTGTTATTGTAGGCAAACTCAACGTGATGGAGATGATCCTCCCAAGATCCCTTAAAGTCCAACATGCACGCTCTTAGCATGTCCTCCAAAATCTGAATCGTCCTCTCGGACTGGCCATCCGTCTGCGGGTGGTATGCCGTGCTGAAACTCAGACTCGTACCCAGACTCTTCTGTAGACTCTGCCAAAACTGAGACGTGAATCTCGTATCTCTGTCCGACACGATACTCACGGGGACTCCATGAAGTCGTACGATCTCCTGCACGATTCACGTTACATCACTATCTAAACTAGGAAAAGGAAATAAAAACGGAGAGTAAAAGAATTTATCTCCATATATCTCCTCGCTAGCGTCTCAGTAGACTGTCCTACTCGGGAGGGAATAAAGTGCACGGATTTGGTCAATCGGTCTACGATCACCCAAATCGCGTCATTCTGCTACGGACTCTGAGGTAGTCCAGTCACTAAATCCATAGTGATGTGTTGCCACTTCCACTCCGGAATCGGACGCGGTTGTAGCAACCCTGACGTACGCTGATGCTCCGCCTTTACCTGCTGGTAAACCAGACACTTGGCTACACTCCGAGCCACACTCCTCTTCATACCATGCCACCAATAGTTCAGACGAAGATCCTTGTACATCTTGGTGCCACCAGGATGTACAGAATACGGCGAACTGTGTGCCTCCACCAATAATTCCTCTCTGATATCTCTAGCTGGCACACACAACCTGGCTCCAAATCTCAACGAACCATCCTCATGAATCAAGAAGTCAGTCCACAGAACGGCTTCCACCTGCTCCGAATCTTCACCAGCTTAGCATCTCCAGCCTGTCCAGCCTTAATCATATCCACGAGCGTCGACTGAATCTGCATACTCATCAACGAAGAAGTCTCTCCAGGAAGAATAATCTCAATGCCAGACTCGCAAAAATCCTGCTGCAATCTCCACTGCAAAGTCAACATCATCACCGCTGGAAGTCTGCTCAGCGCATCCGGAACCACATTCACCTTGCCAGGGTGATACTGTAAATCAATCTCATAATCTGCCATGAGCTCTAACAACCGACGCTGTCGCATGTTGAGCTCCTTCTGAGTAAAAATTTACTTCAAGCTTTTGTGATTGGTGAAGATCTTCACCTTCTCACTCAGCAGGAAGTGCCTCCAAATCTTGAGCGCAAACACGACAGCAGCCAACTCCAAGTCGTGTGTCGGGTAATTCTTCTCATGAGCCCTGAGCTGATGAGAAGCATACGCAACCACGTGCCCATGCTGATGCAACACGCAACCAAGACCTTTGCCAAAAGCGCCGCAAAAGATCTCGAATCCTCCACTCCGATCAGGCACAGCAAGAACAGGGGCAGTCGTCAATCTCTCCTTCAGAATATCAAAAGCCCTCTCACAATCATCAGACCAAATAAATGGTACATCCTTCCGCGTCAGTCTGGTCATCGGCTTAGAAATCCGGGAAAAGTCCTTAATGAAACGCCGATAATAACCTGCAAGCCCAAGGAAACTCCGGATCTCAGACGCTGACTACGGAAAAGGCCACTCCCTGATAGCCTTAATCTTCTCGAGATCCACCGAAATTCCATCGACTGACACCACATGCCCGAGAAAAGCGACTTTATCCAGCCAAAACTCGCACTTGGAATACTTAGCATACAAACGATGCTTCCTCAAAATCTCCAACACTGTCCTCAAGTGCGATGCATGCTCTTCCTACGACTTTGAATAGATCAGGATGTCGTCAATAAAGATAACGACAAACTTGTCTAGAAAGTCGTAGAAGATCAGATTCATCAGGTTCATAAAAACTGCGGGTGCGTTAGTTACACTGAAAGGCATAACCATGAACTCGTAGTGACTATACTTCATCCTGAACGCTGTCTTCGGGATGTCGTCCTTCTTCACCTTGAGCTGATGATAACCACTCCTCAGATCCAACTTAGAGAACACCCTCGAACCTCCAAGCTGATCAAAGATGTCATCTATACGAGGCAATGGATACTTATTCTTGATGGTCACAGCATTCAGCTCCCTGTAATCCATGCACATGCGACGCGAACCATCCTTCTTCTTTACCAGCAACACCGGTGCTCCCCACGGAGACAGACTAGGATTGATGTAACCCTTCTGCAAAAGCTCATCCAGCTGCCTACGTAACTCCTCCAACTCTGCTGGAGCCATTCGATACGGCTCCTTCGAAATAGGCTGCGCTCCCGGAATAAGATCGATCGAAAACTCGAGAGCTCGATTGGGCGACAGTCCAGACATCTCCTTGGGGAAGACGTCGTCGAATTCACGCACCACAGCTGGTCTACTCTGCTCCATCTACATAGCAACAATCTCCACCGGTCTGGCCCGAAACCTGACAGGGCCAAGCGACCTGCTACCTCGACTGAACTCAAACACTGGATGTCCTTGGATCTCGAACACCACCTTCTTCCTCTGACAATCGATCGTAGCATAGAAGCTCGCAAGCCAATCCATCCCAAGCACTGCATCGTAGTTGATGATGTCGTGGACAATAAAATCAGCGTAAAGCTCATGTCCACAGACCACCAAAGGGCAAGAATTGCACCCAAGATGCACCGAGATCACGCCATTTCCTGTAACGATGTTCCAACTCTTGGGAAGAGGGGAAGTCGTCAAGGAATGCTTCTCCACGAAGCTCCGAGAAATAATGCACATCGATGCACCGGAGTCAAAGAGGACTCGTGCAGGAAATGTGCAAACCAAAATTACACCTAACAAATAGTCTAGCAATCAAACCCTATTCTAACAAACAATCATATGCAAGCAACCAAACATAATCTAACAAGCCAAAACTAACTAAAGAAGGAAACAACTAGATTGAGAGTTACCTGCGATAACCTCATCCACAGCCTCGCTCTCCACTGCCGTCATCAGATAAGCCTGCCTCCTCGGCTGCATAGCCTGCTGAAAAGCCTGCCTCTGTGGAGCGAGGGCTGCTCCACGTCCTGCAGGTACAGGTGCTCTCTGTTGCAACAGCTGTGCTGCGACTGGTTCCTTCCAAGGCTGATTAGACTTCGGGCACTCCTTCATAGTATGAGTAAGATCTCCACAAATCAGGCACTGTCCCAACATCCTCCTACACTGCTCCTTGACATGCCCGGCCTTGCCACAGAAATAGCAAGTCTTCTGAGGAGGCCCTCCTGGCCTCTTGAACTGCACTGGCTGATTAGGCTTGACCCCAGGCCTAACCACTCCTCTGACCTGCTCCATAAGCCTCTTCCCAGCTCCAGAAATCAGTCCTCTCTTCTGCCTCGCAATCAGCTCCTGTCTCCGAGCAGCTACCAGCAACTTCTGATACGACTCCAGATCTGACGAAGACATCAGGCTCTGCAAGTCTAGGGAATGACCCTGCAGAAACCTCTGAGCTTTCTCCTCAGCATCCTCCACCATCTTCGGTGCGAAGAGACTCAGCCTGGTGAACTCCTGATGGTACTGGTCCACCGTCAGATTTCCCTGCATCAGCTCAATGAAGCGCTGCAACATCTCCCTCCTGGCAGCCTTCGGAAAGTACTCCTCATCGAACCTGGACTTGAAAGTAGCCCAAGGTATAGGACTCACCAACAGCTCCTCCTCTTCATCCCACCAGTTGCGGGCATTATCCTTGAGCTGCTTCTTCACCAACTCAACCCATCCAGCCGGGTTGACCTTCGACATCTTTAGATTATCCTCAGTATTTCTGATCCACTCCTCAGCAGCCAACGGTCCTTCAGATCCATCAAAGTAGGTCGGGCCCAGCTCCCGAAACTGCTTCGCTCCTGGCTCGAAGCGAGGGGCACTCTGGGTATTCTGAAGCATCCCTTGCTGCACCTGCATCATATGATGCATCATCTTCATGATCTCATCATTGGTGGGCTCTCTATCAGTCACCTCAACACTATTGGGCCCACCACTAGCTCGGGTCTGTCGTCTTCCAGCCATCTACTGACATAGAAAACGAACAAAAATATTAGACTCAAAGCTTAATGACTTGGATGTTGTAATTTATTTAATGGACATTCCGTTATTATCGTTGTTCCGTTAATTCGCAATTGCAAGACGAGACCTGCATGGGCCACCAACAAAACCTGTCACGCCCCGCTTCCCAAAATATGGAGGTGAGACGTGAGAAGGTCCGCTCAGACTTGAAGCTACAAAGCTGCAAGTCCGATAAGCGTCAATCAACTTTAAATAACAGGTCCTTGCAACGTGAAACGAAACAAAGATAATAATAAGGAAATGAGACAAAAGAGAAATCTCAGAATATCCATAATAATAAATTCCAACATCACAGAAAAGCCACCAGGCTAAAAGAAAAGAGTCTCAAAGAGGCCCCAGCATGGCCAACAAAAGTACAACGTACAAAAACAAATTACGGGTGCTACGCACCGACAACTAACAGCAACCTAAAGCAAAAGCAACTCAAACAGTCTCTAAGACTGGTCTCCGGTGTCCACCAACTCCTCGTCAAACGTAGGCTCCGACTCAGCGTCAGCAACCACCTCGTCCTCAGCTACGGTCTCTGGCTCAGGGTCTAACATGTGACACCCAAAAGAGCAAGGGGCACATGTCAGAAAGTCTACAATAGACTTGTGCAAGGAAACTGAAACTGAAAGTAGCAACCTAGCAGTTCTAGCATGATGCAATGACATGGCAGTTCTAGCATGGGTGCAACAAGTAAAGTAAAGTAAAGTAAAGTATGAGCATGGCATTTTAAATCATGGCATGGATGTCAAGTTATGCAAGAACATCAAAAGTACAAAGTAAGCACGTCGTGCACAGAGATTACGCCTTTTGGCTAGAGTGGCTGCACGGGCCAACTCCTAAGCTCAAGTGATCGCTTATCCCTACCCCTCCACGTGTATCGGGCATTGGTTTTTGACCAACACATGAGGCCCGCTTCTGGATCACGAGCCAGAAAGTGTTTTTCATGATGTCATAGGGGTGCACCTAGCCGGAACAAGGAAGTACAAGTATGTTGTAGCGTGTGCTACGAATGCAACATTCAACTTGGATGACATGTAAGATGCAATGCATGGCACTTAAAAGTGCGTACAGATAAGGAATTTAAACGTGGAAGATAACAATGCATGAATGACATGGCAAGGTGTCAGATCTAGCTTCGTTGTCAAGCTAGATCTTAAAGTTGCGTCTAGACAGCTATCATTTCACTGTCTAGTCTCTTTTACGTTAAAAACAAGGAAGTGGCCTAAAAACATGGCCCTAAGCAAGAATTGGCAAGTTTCACTTGCCTGCAAGCCAAACGTCTGAATACACCGTCCAACGAGTCCAAAGTCACAATTATCCTACGTGCACAAGTCCACCGGCCTACAGACCCATTTTATTAATCTTTGATTAGTGAATTTAAAACAATTTAAAACATCAATTTTAGTCTTGATTAACAGGCAATGGGTTGGGGTCCTAGGGGTGCAAAGCGTTACCTCAACATGACGCGAAAGCTACACTGGCGTCGAGTAGCGACGCCAGGGGTTGGAATAAAAGAACGCGCTCCTAGTCCAGATTCCAAAATAGATTCCTCGCTCGAATAGACTGATTAGCAACTAGAGCAACGAACCAAGATTCCAAAGCTAGAACGTGCGACGACGGGCTACGACGTATCGCAACGTCGTAAACGACAAATCCTCGAAGAGAAAGCACCTAGGTGGGGCCCACAGTAGTTCTAGGGGCCAATGGGGGACCCACAATACCTCTGGAGAACTTGGGGGGCCCACGGTGGCAAGCGGTGCGAGAGTTACGACGTTGCGACAAACGTCGCTCGGTCAGACACGGTCGGTGCGAGGGATTCTGTCGGTCAGACACTGCGGACGGCGCTGTGCAGAGCTACGGGGCTGCGATGCAGAGCGGGCTCTCGGTCGGTGCGGGGAAGGCCTTCAGTCGGACACAGCGGATGCGGGGGTCGGGCGCTTGGGCGGGCGTTGCAACGTTGCAAACGTTGCAACGATGCGGTGATGCGGTCGAAGCGGGGGAACGCTTCGGTCGGACACAGCGGATGCGGGGGTCGGTGCGGGCTTGCGAAGCAGGGTTGCAAGCGGACGGGAGAGCGGTGCGGAGCGGGCGGGATGCGGGGAAATCTCTCAGTCTGACCGAGATATGTTCTCGATCGGACGGGGTGATGCGAGCAGACAGCTGTGCGATGCGGAGCGGATACGGGTGCGGGGGTTGGCCTCGGTCGGTGCGGGGAAACCCACGGAATTTTCTCGGTCAGACACTGGCGGCGGCTGAACGGAGTTTCGACGAACGTCGCAAGCGAGAACGGGGGTTTTTGTGATGGCTAGGTTAATTGCTTGCGAAAATAAGGTAGCCTAGGGGTTGTTTATATAGTGTAGAGGGGTTGACTTGGTCTAGGGCTAAATCTAATAGGATTAGGATTTTAAAATGATTTAAAATTCAAAACTCTCTCTCCCTAACCGACGCATGGCTAGGGTGCGACCAAGATGGGCTAGGATTTGGCTCAAAAATATTTTACAGCGTTATAAACTAATAAAAATTTTATTAGGTCGAAAATAATTTAAAACTTGGTATTTAAAAATATTTAAAACTTTGCTAAAAATATAAAATAGGTCAAATGAACTCCAAAAATTGTGAAATAAATATTGGGGTGATCGGGGTGACGAGAGAAAGGTAACTAAGAAGACGGATCTCAATTTCAACGTCGAGCGACGAAACTAAAAATAGAAACGTATCACGTCAAAAGTGAAAATTACAACGTCTCTTCGAATAAGATCAAATCGTGGGAAAATGACCCGAGAAATGTCGTTCCAAGTTAGTGCCACAATTTAATACTCTCAGAGACGTTCACAACGGCATATCACACCAAAGTGTTCGCGAACAAACAAAGTCTAAAATAAACACGTGCACGGTCAAAAACACGTGCACGAACAAAGTACAAAGAAAACAGACCGTTACAAACCTTGGCCACCGAAAAAACAATCAATATTTTGCATGAAGAAATACTCATGGCGGGTCTAACGGGCCAAGGGACGGGGGGCGTGTGCGAGGCTACATGCATGGCTGAGGTGGGGCTACGGGCTTGCGGTTAGGGCCGCGGGACTGCAATTGTCTGTCGTTCCTTTGCGGGGGTGTGCAGTGCTACTTCGCTCTCTCATTTGATATAAGCAGAGTGGATGCTCGACTTTTAGGGCAAATGGTTTAAGTCAATAGCGACCAAATTTGCAGGACCCGTCACTTACACAAATTGGCAGTGGTTGGAAACCACGGCCAAGTCGAAGCGAGCCACGTCATCCTCCATGGGCACTGACATGGTCAAAGTTGATTAGTTTTGCTAATTATTTTTTGGTCTATTTTCCAAATTATTTTTAATTGTTGGTCCTTTTTCAAAAATTGTCCTTTTATTTATTATAAGAGGTTAATCTGAAGTCAATTTGGAAATTAAAATTGCTACGATGTGAATTGATGGAAATTTTTTTAAACAAATTATTGAATTGCATAAAAGTCAATGCAAAAATTATCTGATGATCTCTCTAGAAAATAGATTAATTATGTAATCCAATAGCTGCTCCCTCCCACTTTCCTTCCCATATTGAATTATGCAAATTTTACATGTGCGTGCACAAAAAATTACAAAAATCAGGAAATACACATTTTTGTTTGCTCATATATTTGATTGTTATAACAAACTGATGTCTAATGATTAAAATTCAATTGCACATAAGCAAGAGATAACCCAAATAGATCCATTGCCAACTTAACCATCATCTACCTAAGAACATTTTGGCAAAAAGGGAATTGATTTCGAACTCACCGTTTTACTCCACGCACATGCCACTTATTTACAAGTTTGACATTAAACATTTACAGGTGTGCCACTCAAACACTTTCCTCTTTTACCCTTATCTCCCTCAATCCTCGAGCCCCCCCCCCCATTCTTAAGCTGTCGCAAGCCCACCGATTAACTCTGGTGTCTTCCCCCGCAAACTCAAGCAGGAATACGAACCCCTCATATCGCCGAGCAACCGCTGGCCCACTGATCCTCTTTCGTCGGTTCGTCTTCGAACTGTCGGCCCCCGATCGACTTTGGTGTCTTCCCCGTAGATTTGTTCTCTCTATCTTCGAACCGTAGAGCTATGTTCTCTTCTCCCCAATCCACTAATTCTCATCTCTCAAAAGCCTCTCAACATCTCAAGCCATTTCCTTTCTGTTAAATCATTGGACCGACACTCGAGGAAGGGAAAGTATTGTCGACAAGAAGCAAACTGGGCTCACAAGACCCATGAAATCCACAAAGAGTGCTAATCGTTAACTCGGTCAAAGCCCGAATGCCATTTGCCTGTTGAGCTTCCATTGCTTAAGGAGGCGATTGTTAATGTGCTCGAAAATGGCAGGGGGCGTGGACAACGGTTGTGCATATTTATGAGGAATGATCGTGCCACCGTCATTATTCCCCAACGTCACCAAAGAGACACTTCAGTCTATAAATAAAGAAGGGACAAATAGAAGAATGGACAGATTCCAGAGATATGAAATACTAGATACTCTTACAACTTATCTCCTTCCACTCATATAATTCTTCCTCCAAACGCTTGGGGTGACTGACTCGGGACGAACACCCTTGGGTCGATCTTGACAGCCCCAAGCTTCCTTTAAGTCGATACTGTAACGGTCTGTTTTCATCAACACAACAATTTACGTGTTTAACCTATTTTATAATGGTTCGTCAGGAGTTTTATGATTTCAAAAATTTCTTATAAAAATATTTTGAAGTATGAAACTAGTTATTGAGTATTTTAGTAAGTTCAGGTTTCATCCAATACATCTAAATAATTGGATAAAAATTCATTTTCACTAATTACTGTTTTGGCTTAATGAATTAATTTTCTATACAAACATCATCAAAACATTTTCAAACTTCTACGGTATCATCCTATGATCATTTAGGGATTCCCACATTAATTTCGTAATTTTCTGAAGTCAAATCAATAGAAAACTCCAAACCCGCTTCCTAAACCTTTTGGCCCAAAACTCGTATTTCGGTAGCTCAAACCCCTAATTGAATTTCTTATTCACAATCCTCACGACGATACGAACCCGTGGGTATGTTTTCATAATTGTTCGGGGCCATATGCAAAAATGGGATTGTATTCCTCCATTTTACTAATTACATCCCCTAATCACTTTTTACCCTTACTAATTACTAATTACATTAACCTAATTACTAATTACATTAACCTAATTACAAATTACCCTAACCATGACTAACTTGTGAGGGGAGAACCGTTTAACATTTTTCTACCTTAGCCAAAAAAACAAATCTTATCTAATCTTATCATAATTAAATGTCATTTGACTAAATATTAAATGACTAATTAAAAATTATATAACTAAACTTATTTAAACCCCCTTAACCCCCCTCCTTCTTCATCAGCAACCCCCACCTCCGGCGAAAGCTCCGGTGAGATTTCGACCATCCTCCTCCCCACTCCGGTGAGCCCCTCCCTCCTCCTCCATTCTCCTAAACATTCATCTCCATCAGAATATCTCTATATCTCTCTCTAAAAATCAACAAAAACCCCAAGAAAACCCATGAACCCATCATGGCCATGGCCAATTCCGGCGACAGCGACAGCGACCCCCGCCAACGGCAATCCCATGGCCTCCACCTCCCCCTTGATCCCCTCTCTACCTCTACAACTATATATATATATATATATATATATATATATATATATATATATATATATATATATATATATATATATATATATATATATATATATATGTTGACTAGGATCCATTCGGATGGATCAAACATGCGGATCCATCCAAGTGGAATTTAAAGCTAGACAATGTAAATAGAAAATTCGACCGTTGGATGTCATCTAACATGTCTAAACTAGCTCCAAACAAAATTTCAACTAATTTGGACATGTTTTGCCCATGCATCAAGTGGTTGCAAAATCGATGTTTTTGAATAGTTATAAAATCGGTTAATTTTGCAACCACTTGATGCATGGGCAAAACATGTCCAAATTAGTTGAAATTTTGTTTGGAGCTAGTTTAGACATGTTAGATGACATCCAACGGTCGGATTTTCTATTTACATTGTCTAGCTTTAAATTCCACTTGGATGGATCCGCATGTTTGATCCATCCGAATGGATCCTAGTCAACCTCTATACATACATACATACATATATATATATATATATATATATATATATATATATATATATATATATATATATTATACATTTGACAACGTTTTTTGAATTCTAGGGCTGACTAGGACAAGATAAAGAGTGGCTGGGATTTTATCTTATGAAATGGTAGGTTGAGATGAAGCTTTGAAACCATGAATGGGACCCTTGAAATTTGGTCCAGCCTTGAAATTTGGTCCAACTTTGAAATTTGGTCCAGCTTTGAAATGATGAGAGCTTTGAAATCATGAATGTGAGCTTTGAAACTTGGTCCAGCTTTGAAATTTGGTCCACCTTTGGAAGCAGCCAGTGAACATGTTTCAAGATGAGGCGTCCGCTAAATTTTCTTACGCTGATTTGTTGTTTCGAGCCGAATTTGTTGTTCTACGCTAATTTGTTGTTCCGCGCCGAGTTCCGTGACGAAGGGGCCTGCACCGAATTTGTTGTTCCGCGCAAAAGGCACCGAATTTGTTGATCAACGCTAATGCACTTTCGTTATTAAAATGTGTGCGATGACTAGCGGCCGAAGGCGCCCGCGCCGAAGGCGCCCGCGCCGAAGGCGCCCGCGCCGAAGGCGCCCGCGCCGAAGGCGCCCGCGCCGAAGGCGCCCGCTAAATTTTTGTTCGTTTAAATTTTAACAGAGGGAATAATTCTTGGGGAGAACAAAGATTTTGATGGGATATCTTAAATGAATCGCGCCCGAGGGCGCCCGTGTCGAAGCTACATTTTTGTTCGTTTGAATTTGGGAGGGAGAAATAATTTTTGGGGAGAACAAAGATTTTGCAGAAAAATCTTAAATGAACCGTGCCCGCGGGCACGGGTTATGACTAGTGTGTATATATATATATATATATATATATATATATATATATATATAATATGCCCAAAACACAATCAAACAACATAAAAGGGGCAGCAGCAGGTTTCGGCCCATGCTGCCACCGGCGGCCGCCGCCGCGGCCGGCCACCCCTCCCCCCTCCTTGGCTCTCCCCTCTTCTTCCCTTGGTTCACCTACAAGAAGAAGATGATGATGATGAGAAAAAAATGAAAGTTCGAAAATTTTGACAGTATAGTTATGAAGGGGAGTTGTAAAGAGGAAGGGAAATTGAAGGGAATTTGAAGGGATTTGTTTTAAAGGGAATTGTGAAAGGGAAGGGGATTTTGAAGTAAAATTTTTGTGTGAAGGGAATTTTGAAGGGATTTTTGGAAGGGAAATTTTTGTGTAGGGAACCCATTAGGAAATTGTTTTTGTTATTGTATTTTATACGTGTATATATGTACATGCATACGTGCACGGGCGTGAGTTGTACGAGTTGTAACTTCGATTATTAATGAATAAAATATGGTGCGTGCGTGTGGTGTTTGTAGGTAGACGTCCCGGGAAGGCACCGACTTTCAGACACGGCACGGGACTCGTCCAAGGAATCGGACTACAACCAGTCACGACCACAGGCAAGTATCAACCACCCTCTACACTGGGTCAAGTGTAGTTTACTTCTTCCGCATTAAAAGAATTGTTCGTATGCACTATTGATGATGTGATGGGCCCATGAGGCCATATTAATACGAATACTAGTATGAACGTAATACACGGGATACGGGGTAGTCTTAAGCTACGAAGTGTGCGGGAGTGACCGGGTACACCCTTATTTGGTAAGCCGTACCATCACCCTGCAGGGGATGGTAGGTTGATATTCCACGGGTTGCTCCGTGGGATGGGTGCACTTATGGTTACACATCGTGCACTCGGGCTAAAGCTGATGCACTAGTCTGTTTGTTTACTATGCCACTATTGTTCGGTCACGACTACTGACTTGATAGCACTGTCCCACTAAGTCGACACTACTTGAACGTGGCAGAACGGTATAATAATAATCGGTCTTAAATTACTACTGGATCAGTGTCTAGAAAGGAATGGGAAGGGGGTTGGTCAACCAAAGGACTTGTCCTGCGGTCTTAGAAGTGACATGTGCCTTTAAGCCCTGACTGACTGGCTGGTTTGGGAGTTAAATTAGACTTCTTCTTATTAGGCCAGCCTACACTATTAGATAGTTAAGCGACGTTTGTTACCTCTTGCTCGCTTATTACATTGCTGCCTTTACTTTCTGTTGGTTTTTACCATGTATTTTATTGTCTTCTTTGAAATGCATGTTAGACTACGTGTCGACGAAGTATGTGGAGTACTACACTGAGGACGATCCTGCAGATCAGGGATTAAAGGATGTTACTAAGCACGTACCAGCAGAGGAGTAGGAGTCTCCGACTCGACTACAGCGTCCGCTTTCCTTTATCGTTAGTGTGCTTTTCTTACCGCCAGTGTGTTATTTACTTTCAAGTGCTGTACTTTACTTTCTGTCAGTCGTTGTAGGCCATACTATGAGGCCCGGTCCTATACTATTTTTCATCTATTGGATAATAAAGATGTTGTGTGTTGTTTCTCTGAGTTTGCATGACAAGAACCTGCCTTCGATGGAATTACTACAGACGCTTATTGTGCATAAAGCAGAGGGGAAGAAAAAAATTTACTCCTTGTTTCATGCACATGCGGACCTTCGTCGCGTCCTTGCTCCTGGGTATAATGGGAAGCGGGGCGTGACAGGTTTCTGTGGTGGCCCATGCAAGCCATGCAAATACTCAGAGCAATATACGCATCTTTACGATCCTAAGCTGACTGACTACATATTGACTCGGGTTTATTGTTTTGCAGCATGGCAGGAAGACAAAACACCCGCAATGGAAATGGCGCCAATGGAAACGGTGCCAATGGAAATGGTGCCAATGCAAATGGTGCCACTGAGATATCTGCTGTCATGGGAGTGATAAGAGAAATCTTGGAAATACAACACCAGATGCTTCAGCGGGGACCATCAACACCACCACAACCCACTGAACCTGGGGTTAAGCAATTCTAGGAGCTTCGTCTGAAGACTTTATCAGGAAAGGAAGGGCCACTGGAAGCTGAAGAATGTGCCCCAGCCACTGAAGACAAGTTGAGCACTGCTCGCATCTCTCAAGCATGATGGGTTGAAGTTGCAAAACAGCTACAGACTGACAATGCTCGAAGCTGGTGGGATCGTGAAGAATGACGTCTGGTTAAGCCTATCTCTTGGGGCATGTTCCGAGAAAGGTTCAACGCCCAATATTTTCCTCCATCAGCCAAGAGGGAACTCCAACAACACTTTGCTAATCTGAAACAAGGCAATAAGACTGTTGATGAGTATGAGGCAGAGTTCTCAATGCTCAGTCGTTTCGCTCTGCACATGGTCGAAAATCTAGAAGACTGTGCCTATCAGTTTCGTCAAGGCCTAAACCCCCGTGTTCAAGCCTCGATGACTTCAGGGAAGCTGACTATCCTTGAGGATGTTCTGGAAGCTGCACAGAATCCTGAAACAGTTGCACGACTTGACAAGGGATTTCAAGTTAATACAGGCAAACGCCCGATGGAACCTGTCAGGAACAACTTCTGTCCGACTCTGAACACAAATTTCAAGAAGCCAGCAGCTCCGGCCAATACCAAATCCACTATGGTGTGCCACTACTGCAACCGTGTTGGACACATTAAGAAGGACTGTCGTGTGTTCTCAAACCTGTTCATAGTGTGTGGGGCTTCTGACCATCTTGCCAAGGACTGCCCTCGTTACACTATCAAAATAACCAACACTGTGACGGCTTCAGGATCAGTACAGCAAAAGCAACACATGCCACCTCAGCAACAAGCTTTTCAGAATGCCAAGCCGAATCCTCCAAGGCATTAGGCATTTACTATGACTGCTACTGAAGCCGAGACCACTGATCAAGTGATCTCAGGTAACCTCTAGACCACACATTTTTATATATCATTTTATATCATATACTTAGTTAGTGGGTATCTCTTGCTAAGACGTATCAAATCTTGACCTAGGTATTATCTTAGTATCTGCATCTCTGGCTTTAGTTTTGTTTAATTCAGGAGCTTCACATAGCTTCTTGTCGCAAAAGTTTGCGACAGATCATTCTATTACTATTTATGATCTTCTGAGATGTTGGAATGTCAACACTGGAAATGGCATAGTAAAGGTCTCTACCGGATGCAAGTCATGTCCACTAGTGATTTGTGGACGTGAACTGTTCATTGATTTCATGATCATCAACATAGCTAACTTTGATGAGATACTCGACATGGATTGGTTAGGAACTTTCTACGCTAACATCGACTGTCACCAAAAGAGTGTAGTGTTTAAAATTCCTGAACATCATGTGTTCGAGTTCATGAATGGGAGTCGTTCGCTTGGTCCTATCAAGTTTTAGGCCAAGCTGAATAAAGCAATAGTCACATCAATGCAGGTTGAGCCTGAGAAACCTTTAGTAGTTCGAGACTTCGAGGACGTATACCCTGAATATATTTCGGGATTACCACCAGACCAAGATCTCAAATTCACTATTGACCTCATGTCAAACACTCAACCTATCTCCAAGGCCCGTTACCGCATGGCTCCTGCTGAATTGGAAGAACTTCGGAGTCAGCTCGATGACCTATTGCAGAAAGGATTGATACATCCCAATGTGTCTCCTTGGGATGCGCCTGTCTTATTGGTCAAGAAGAAGGATGGATCGAGAAGAATATGCATGGACTATCGAGAACTGAACAAGGTGACTGTAAAGAATAAATATCTGTTGCCTCGCATCCATGATATTTTTTATCAACTCGATGGATCACGAGTCTTCTCCAAGCTGGATCTCAGAAGTGGTTATCATCAAGTGAAGGTCAGGAATGAAGATATTCCTAAGACAGCTTTTCGGACCAAGTATGGACACTACGAATTCGTAGTCATGCCTTTTGGTGTGACTAATGCCCCAGCGGTATTCATGAATCTCATGAACCTTATATACTATGAGTTCTTGGATAAATTCGTAGTTATTTTCATCGATGACATCCTGGTCTACTCGAAGAGAGAGGAAGATCATGCCAAGCATCTGCAGATAGTTTTAGAGACTCTGCGTCGTCATCAGCTCTATGCCAAGTACAGCAAGTGTGAATTCTGGCTGGATCGAGTTGCCTTTCTTGGACATATAGTTTCAGGAGATGGTATTTCTGTCGATCCTGAGAAAGTTACATCTGTTAGAAACTGGCTGACCCCCCGATCAATTTCTTACATCCAAAGTTTTCTAGGATTAGCTTGTTATTATCGCCGATTCATCAAGGAGTTCTCAAAGATTGATGAGCCGATGACTCGACTGACTAGGAAGGATGTTAAGTTTGTTTGGTCTGAAGCTTGTGAGCAAGCATTCAGAGGATTGAAGATAAAACTGACAACCGCACCAGTTCTAACTGTTCCGGATAGAACTGTAGGGTTCAAAGTTTACTGTGATGCATCTGGGAAAGGTCTTGGAAGTGTGCTGCATCAACATGGTCACATGGTTGCATATCCTTCTCGGTAACTAAAGAATCATGAGAAGAATTATCCAACACACGACTTAGAGTTGGCAGCCATCATCTTTGCTCTGAAGATTTGGAGACATTTTCTGTTGGGAGAGCAAGTAAAGATATTCACTGACCACAATAGCTTGAAGTATATTTTCACACAGAAGGAGCTCAACACGAGACAACGAAGATGGTAGGAACTCATGGCTGATTATGACATCGACCTCCAGTATCATCCTGGGAAGGTGAATGTCGTGCCTGATGCATTGACTCGACTACCAACAGTTATGACTATGACCACTCAATGGAGACTTCAACAAGACTTGAAAGAAATGGGAATCGAAGTCGTCTTGCCAAGAGATACATCATCATTGATGAACATGCAGATTCAGTCTACCATCATCGATCGGATCAAAGCTGCTCAGTCTAGAGACGCGAAGCTGCAGAAGATCAAGCAACAAGTTAAAGCTGGTCTACGAACAGAATTTCGTATTTATAAATATGGGTCTTTGAGGTATGGAAGTCGCATCTGTGTACCTTCAGGAGAAATCAGGGAAGAGCTGCTGAATGAAGCACACAGCTCTCCTTACTCCATACATCCAGGTGGTATCAAGATGTACAAAGATCTGTGACTGAACTTCTGGTGGACCGGAATGAAGAGATGCATGGCCTGAAGCATCGCCAAATGCCTCGTATGTCAGCAAGTGAAGGCTGAACATCATCGAGCCGCTAGATTACTTCAACCTCTGCCTCTTCCAGAGTGGAAATGGCAACACATCACTATGGATTATGTAACTGGACTACCTCGGAGTTCAAAGCAAAATGATTTCATCTGGGTAATCGTTGATCGATTAACCAAGTCAGCACATTTCATACCATTCCGAGTAGGAAAATCCATAGAAATACTCGCAAAGAATTATATGGACGTAATGATATATCTCATACCTTTAAACTCCTTGCAGTATACATAGTGATATCTGATTATCATGCAGAAAATTGTGAAGATACATGGAATTCCAGTGAGCATCGTCTCCGACCGAGACACGAGGTTCACCTCACATTTCTGGAAGAGCCTGTAATCGAATCTGGGTACACATCTCAAATTCAGCACCGCGTATCACCCGCAGACTGATGGTCAATCGGAGCGTACCATCTAGATTCTTGAAGATATATTGAGAGCATGCATGCTGGATTTCAAATGATCATGGAAAGATCATTTGCACTTGGTAGAGTTTGCTTACAACAATAGCTACCAAGCCGGCATCGGCATGGCCCCTTTTGCTGCTCTTTATGGAAGAAAATATCGATCTCCATTAAGTTGGGATGACATTGGTGATTGAGAACTTTTAGGTCCAGAGATGATCATGGAAGCTGTTGATATGGTGCGTACTATCAGAGACAATCTGAGAATTGCACAAGATCGCTACAAGCACTGAGCTGACGCCAAGCGTCGACATTTGGAATTTCAATCTGGAGACCATGTTTTTCTAAAGATATCATCAAACAGAGGAGTGATACGCTTTGGAAAATGAGGAAAGCTCAATCTGAGATTCATCGGACCATTTGATGTGCTAAAGCGAGTTGGAGAAGTGGCTTATCGTCTGGTCTTGCCACCATCATTGAAGGGAGTTCATGATATCTTGCATATCTCCCAACTGCGTTGTTACACCAGTGACCCCAAGCATGTAGTCGACCACTCAGAGATTACCGTTCGTTCAGATCTCACCTATGAGCAGCAACCGGTGCAGATCATAGATCGTCGACAGAAGACTCTCAGGAACAAAGTTATTGAGCTAGTGAGAGTTATATGGCATCATGATTTGCCTTGTGAATCCACCTGGAAACGTGAAGAGGAAATGCGCGAGCGTTATCCTCATCTCTTTCCTTAAATTCCGAGGACGGAATTTTTATAAGGAGGGTCGGATGTAACTGTCTGTTTTCATTAACACAACAATTTACGTGTTTAACCTATTTTATAATGGTTCGTAATGAGTTTTATGATTTCAAAATTTTCTTATTAAAATATTTTTAAGTATCAAACTAGTTATGGAGTATTTTAGTAAGTTCGGGTTTCATCAAATACATCTAAATAATTGGATAAAAATTCATTTTCACTCATTACTTTTTTAGCTTAATGAATTAATTTTCTATACAAACATCATCAAAACGTTTTCAAACTACTACCGTATCATCCTATGATCATTTAGGGCTTTCCACATTAATTTCTTAATTTTCTGAAGTCAAATCAATAGAAACCCTGCAAACCCACTTCCTAAACATTTTGGCCCAAAACTCGTATTTCTGCAGCTCAAACCCCTAATTGAATCTCGTATTCGTAATCCTCGCGACGATACGATCCCGTGGGTATATTTTCGTAATTTTTCGGGGTCATATGCGAAAACGGGGTTGTATTCCTTTGTTTTACTAATTACATCCCCTAATCACTATTTACACTTACTAATTACTAATTACATTAACCTAATTACTAATTACCCTAACCATTCATGTGCGGGGAGAACCGTTTAACATTTTCCTAACTTAGTCAAAAAAACAAATTTTATCTAATCTTATCATAATTAAATGTCATGTGACTAAACATTAAATGACTAATTAAAAATTATATAACTAAACCTATTTAAACCCACTTAACCCCCCCTCTTTCTTCATCAGCAACCCCCACCTCCGACGAAAGCTCCGGCGAGATTCCGACCATCCTCCTCCCCACTCCGGTGAGCCCCTCCCTACTCCTCCATTCTCCCAAACATTCATCTCCATCAAAATCTATCTCTCTCTCTCTCTAAAAATCAACAAAAACCCATGAAACCCCAAGAACCCATCATAGCCATGGCCAATTTCGGTTACGGTGACCCCTCCGGCGGCAATTCCATGGCCTCCACCTCCCCATTGATCCCCTCTCTACCTCTACAAATCTCTCTCTCTCTCTCTAAAAATGCCCAAAACAAAATCAAACAACAAAAAAAGGGGGCAGCAGCAGGTTTCGGTCCCTGCTACTGCCGGCGGCCGTCGTCGGCCAGGTGGCCGGCCACCCCTCCCCCCTGGCTCTCCCCTCTTCCTCCTTTGGTTCACCTACAAGAAGATGATGATGATGAAAAAGAAAGAAAGTTTGAAAATTTTGACAGTATTGTTGTGAAGGGGAATTGTAAAGGGGAAGGGAAATTGAACGGAATTTGAAGGGATTTGTTTTAAAGGGAATTGTGAAAGGGAAGGGGATTTTGAAGTAAAATTTTTGTGTGAAGGGAATTTTGAAGGGAATTTTGGATGGGAAATTTTTGTGTATGGAACCCATATAGGAAATTGTCTTTGTTATTGTATTTTATACGTGTATACGTGTACGTGCGTACGTGCATGGGCGTGAGTTGTACGGGTTGTAATTTCGATTATTAATGAATAAAATATGGGTGCGTACATGTGGTGTTTGTAGGTAGACGTCTCGGAAATACACCGACTTCCGAACACGTCACGGGACTCGCCCAAGGAACCGGACTACTACCAGTCACGACCACAGGCAAGTATCAATCACCCTCTACACTGGGTCAAGTGTAGTTTACTTCTTCCACATTAAAAGAATTGTTCTTATGCACTATTGATGATGTGATGGGCCCATGAGGCCATATTGATACGAATACTAGTATGAACATAATACAAGGGATACGGGTTAGTCTTAAGCTACGAAGTGTGCGGGAGTGACCGGGTCCACCCTTATTTGGTAAGCCATACCATCACCCTGTAGGTGATGGTAGGTTGATATTCCACGGGTTGCTCTGTGGGATGGGTGCACTTATGGTTACACATCGTGCACTCGGGCTAAGGCTGATGCACTAGTCCGTTTGTTTAATATGCCACTATTGTTCGGTCACGACTACTGACTTGATAGCACTGTCCTACTAACTAAGTCGAGACTACTCGAACGTGACAGAACGGTATAATAATAAGCGGTCTTAAATTACTACTGGATCAGTGTCTAGAAAGGAATGGGAAGGGGTTGGTCAACCAAAGGACTTGTCCTGCGGTCTTAGAAGTGACATGTGCCTTCAAGCACTCACTGAGTGGCTGGTTTGGGAGTTAAACTAGACTTCTTCTTATTAGGCCAGCCTACACTATTAGATAGTCAAGCGACGTTTGTTATCTCTTGCTCGCTTATTATATTGATGCCTTTACTTTCTGTTGGTTTTTACTTGTCGCTTAGCGCTGACATGCATTTCATTGTCTTCTTTGACATGCATGTTAGACTACGTGCCGACGGAGTACGTGGAGTACTACACTGAGGACGATCCAGCACACCAGGGATCAAAGGATGTTACTAAGCCCGTACCAGCAGAGGATTAGGAGTCTCCGACTTAACCATAGCATCCGCTTTTCTTTACCATCAGTGTGCGTTTCTTACCGCCAGTGTGCTATTTACTTTCGAGTGTTGTACGTTACTTTTTGTTGATTCGTTGTAGGCCGTACTATGAGGCCCGGTCTTGTACTATTTTTCATCTATTGGATAATAAATATGTTGTGTGTTGTTTCTCTGAGTTTGCATGACAAGAACCTGCCTTCGATGGAATTACTACAGACGCTTATTTTGCATAAAGCAGAGAGGAAGAAAAAAATTTCCTCCTTGTTTTATGCACATGCAGACCATCGTCGCGTCCTCGCTCCCGGGAATAATAGGAAGCGGGGCGTGACAGATACTAACATAAGCATCGGAGTGGATTTGGGCCAGAACCCGGATCCGACACCCTTAACGACCATCTATGGTGCAGGTTGCTTGAGGCTTGACCCAACAGAGAGGTCGAACGGTCGTGTTATTCGATCGAGAGATTGATTGAGTTCGAGCCTTACGTTCTCGGCTCATTTTCCATTGACCCTGGTTCTACCAACTGAGGGTCCCACCTCACCAGCTGACGAGGCTCCACCTAGACAAAGGAGTCCAAGTGAGTCCCCATCACTGTTGGCCGGAACCTAGCCGTCAACAGTTGGTGCCGTCTGTGGGAATCAAACACTACGACCTTGTAACGGCCTGTATTTTTCCAATACATTTAAATTAAGTATTTAACGTAATTTCATTTTTAGAGGTATTTTGTAGTGGTTGACTAGGAGTCTTAAATGATTTCAAAAATTTCTTATAAAAATATTTTGAAGTAATAAATTAGTTATGGTGTATTTCAGTAAGTTTAGATTTCCTCAAATACCTCTAAATATTTTGATAAAAATACATTTTCAATTATTACTGTTTTGGCTTAAAGAATTTATTTTCGATACAATCATCCTCAAAACGTTTTCAAACTTTTACAGTATCATCCTATAATTATTTAGGGCTCCTCACATTATTTTCGTATTTTTCTGATATCAAATCGACCTAGAACCTGCAAATCCGCCTTCTAAACATGTTGGCCCAAAACTAGTATCTCCGTAGCTCAAATCCCAAAATGGATTTCGTATTCGCGATCCTCGCGACAATACGATCCCGTGGGTATGTTTTCGTTATTTTTCGGACACGTTTAACATCAGAGGCAAAACCGTAATTTCAAATCTATTGTATTTTGCTAATCACTTTTACTAAAAAAACTTACCCTCTAATTACTACCCTAACCCCCCATTAACTCATCGTTTCGTTGGACAGATCCACCTATTTATTTCTCTAATAATTGTTATGTTTATTATTATTTTTGTATGATTGTATATTTTTACCCTATAAAACTTTCCTAAGGCTCTACTTCAAACCCAACCTTTCTACAACCCGGGCTCACAACGAACCCATCTCTCTCTCTCTCTCTCTCTCAAGATCTCTCTCCCTCTCTTTCCCCTACCCTTCACAGCAAGCCCCTAACCCATGCAGAAGAACACATCTCTTCGAAGTGAACCCTGTACCCAGGGCTCTTCATTCCCCCATTCCATTTGTTCACAAGCTCTCCCCTTCGTAATAAAACCCAAACCCATCTCTCGTCGAAACACCCCCTCTATTTCTCTATATCTCTCTCCCTTTTGTTTTCGTTGGAACTGAACCCCCCCCCCCCAGGCACATAAAAACCCCCCTCTCCATGCTCTCTCTCTCTTTCCCTCACTCTCTTATTCGAAGCACTCAGCCCCCACCCCTCTTCACTCATGCTCTCCCCTCGTCGGCGACGACCGCCGCCCCGACGCCCCTCTCAACATCCGAACAGCTCGACGACGTGACCCCTGCCCGTCCGACATCCTCCGTCATCGCCATCGAAGCCACAGCGTGCCTTGCCCATAGTCACTGCCCCTCTGGTGAGCCCGACCCCACTCAGCGCCCCTCCTCCTTCTCCGATCAACCACGCCACTGCCGACATACGTTGCCCCGCCTCCGACCCCACGTCGACGTCCTCTGACCTCGCCCAAGCCACCATGAGGCCCATCACCCTAAGCTGTCCGAGCTCTGCCTTGCTGACGTCAGAGCTGCCCCGGGACTTCGCTGCCGCCGCCGCTACGGATCGCCGCCGTCTTCCGTCAGCGCCACCGCCCCGTCCTCCCACACGCACACCGCCTCCCCGCCGCCGAGAGCACGCCCCCCCTCGCATACGTCGGAGGGAGAAGAGCGTAAGAGAACTGTTTTAAAAACGTATAAAAATTATTACGTATACGTATTTTCGTATACGTATTTTTAATAATTATTAAATTGGGTTTTATGGTGTTAAATTCATAACTTAAAATATAAGAGTCAGAAAAATGTGAGACTAGCTCCAGAAAATCGGAAATAATATTCTGGATCTAATGGCGATGGTCTCATCTCAATCAGACGCTTAATTTTTCCAGAATCATTTTTAACCCTAAAACTTAAATACGTCTTTTTCACTTTAAAATCCATAACTTGTTATTTTCACGTAAACTGATACTTAAAAATATATGTTATAACACTCTTCGAGACGGTCGTTTTGACAGATTACTTGAACAATTCTGACCAGTGTTGAATCCAGAATAAATTGTGGAATAATTACGTTATTTATTAAAAATTAGTTTTTAAACCAAATTTGAGCTTTTAAAAATTATAAAAATTATCAGAAGCCTCTGAAAAATATTTACTCTTGCAATAAAACTATATTTATTATATATAGCCTATATAAAAAAATTAGAACGTTTTTCGATAACGTTTCAATCAATTTTAAAAATCAAAACGATCACGTAAATAAATAGAGTATAGCGTATATTTTACCTAATTGTTTCTTGTGTTTACAGGTATCAAATCTCGTACACCAGCACTAGTTCCAGTCCCGCCTTACTACCATCGCCTCGAGATCTATAAGTCACAATGGATTCTAGATTTAGAAAAGTAAATAGTGTCCTCGTACGAACGTTTAAAAACAACAAATTTTGTGTTCCATGTTTGTTGGACTTGTCTTTATCCTGAAAATTGCTAGCATCCACCCTTGCCTTACTTTAAGAAAGTCGACTAGTGAACCTAGTTTAACTATCATCGTAAACAAAGAACTAATGGCATCATGTGGTACATCTTAAGGAATGTTTTATGGAATAGCTCGTGGAAGGTCTTGTGGAATATCTCGTGGAATATCTCGTGAAGGAACATTTCGTAAGAAAGCATGTAATTGATACACACGACACTGGGGTTTGGGGTAACTCATTGTAGAGAAAGTGTGGGAGCTATGGCCGGAGTCACTCTCTCTCGTCTCTTCTCGTCTCGTTTTTAAAGTATGTTGTGGTTGACGCCCGGGATTTGCTCCCCGTGGCAATGGAGATGACCCATGGTTGCATATCATACTTTCCTACACGAGTCACATCACATAGTGTAGTTAATTAATGCCAACACTAAATAACCATTGATTGGATGTCTTGTTCAATACTTTGCATGTTTAATTGCTTATAGTTCATGCTTGGTAGTCTTATCATTGCTATCACCATGTTTTCTCTTGCACGTTACTTTTCGTACTTGCACGACCAACTTTTACTTTATGCATTACATGTACTTTACCTACTACACATGTGTAGTCACCCGTACTTTACTTCACTTGCTCAGCCTGCTTTACACTTGCACTACCATAGTACAACTGTTCTCTTCTCAGTTCCGTTTACTTTTACTACCCAGTTATAGACAGTTATTTCTCAGTACTTTACTTTTCACTCCGGTTAGTTTATACGCAGTTACTTGTGTTCATACTTGTACACTGCTTCTTTTCTTTATTTAGAATTATTGTGACTTACCTTCGGTTCCATTTATGGCACCGACAGACGACGACCAGATCACAGAAGCGGCCCCAAAGTTCGAGGAGCCTGCGTTAGACCCAAAGTCTATAGAGTTTTAGCTGTCTGTGTTGGTGTATGTATTGTACTAGGTATTTCCTTTTCTGCTTTCCTTTCAGTACTTCCTTTATGTATTCTGGTGAGAAAGTGTTGTTTATTGTTGTATTTTAATTTGTGGACTTTAAGTCTGTTCGCTGGTTTGAGTATTGTGGTACGTCTCTGCATAATGGCTATTCTGATTTCACTGGTAAACTACAAGACCTACAAATAAATCAAATAAGTAACTGGCCCCCGAGAGCGGGTCGTTACAAGTTTGGCGGCCCATGCGGGTCCGTGCAAAATATCTCATGAACAGTATAGTAAAATTAGGATGTACCGTATACGATACTCGACTAAGCTTACATTTTTCTATGAATGCAGGTTGACAC
The DNA here is from genome assembly GCA_030789695.1 of Scilla litardierei. Taxonomy (NCBI): domain Eukaryota; kingdom Viridiplantae; phylum Streptophyta; class Magnoliopsida; order Asparagales; family Asparagaceae; genus Scilla; species Scilla litardierei. Next base: position 134,074,181 of record CM061140.1, on the reverse strand, counting down.
TCAAAAGATGGACGGGAACACCTCGGAGAGCCCCAATGGAGCTGACCAATCTGGAGCAGCAACCAGACCAGCAACGGACCACCTCCCACGGTGCATCAGATCTCTGATCTCGCCTTGCGAGAGATGGTGCGAGCTATCAGAGGAGAACAAAATCCCGGAGGAGGCATACAACATTTCCGGTCACTCCACCCAAAATCCCTTTGTCGACTTCATGGTGATAGAGATGCCAACTTTTGATGCTGTTCTTGGGATGGATTGGTTGGGAACATTTCATGCCACCATTGACTGTCGTCAAAGGAGGGTAGAATTCGAAATACCCAACCATCCTAAGTTCAAATTCCTCGGCGGAATCCGATCAGAAGGACGCTCAGAAGTATTCGAGGATGGTGCTGGAGAATTTGAGACGAGCCAGTATAGGCTATTGCGTCTTGGGCTCGTATTTCTCTTCTAAACCCTACTTTCATCTTGTACCCGATTTTTCCATGGATTTGAATCCTTTTCCCACCTACCACCTCTCCCTCATTATTGCCTTTTTGTCTTCACTCTCTCCTCGAGCCCCGATCCCGCCTAACCTAGCCTACCCTATTGCCTACTTTTGGCACCCCTTTTTAAACCTCACCCCTTTTTTAAACCCCTCCTCTTCTTCCTCACCAAGCCATCCCGTGGCTTCCTCTTTGCCATGACAACACCCTCTCCCTCTCCCTACCTCTCTCTCGACGAGACCAACCCATCTTGCTTCGAGCTCCTCCGGCCTCACCCGAAGCTCCACCACTCCACCCCATTCCGGTGGTACCTGCCACATCGAGCCGTCAGAGCCGTCGCCGCCATGGATTGACAGTCGACGATGGCCTACCGACGATTTTGGGGATTGTTGGGATTAGCGACAACCCTCGTCACCACCCTCGATGTTGCTGCATGGTTGAGATCTTGGGAAGTCGCTATTCTTGGTGTTCTTTCGAGCTCCTTGTCCTGGATCTTACCCCTTAAGGTGCCCCGTTTTGTTTCCTTCTTGGGTCCACTCCTTCGTGTTTGTTATACCGTGAGTTTTTTGTCGTTGTATTGTTTAGGGTTGATGGTGATAGCCGTGGATGTCGACCAATGGTGTTGGCAAGGAGTATCATTGGGGATGAGTATTGGCTTGCTTTTGGCCTTAGGTGTTGAAGTTGGATGTCAGTCTTGTGCTCGGATTTGGGAGACAGTTTTGATGCTGGCTTATTGTTGGATGTTATGGGAATTGTTGGAAGAAGTGGTAGCGATAGTTTTGATCATCGAAAGTTGGCCTTATATTTGTCTTTTGTTGTCGATCTGGATATTGGCTTGTAATTGGGTATCATGCCAGTTGATGTCTTTTGTGTTTGACTGGTTAAGGTGTAATAGCGCGAATGCATATGGGTTAGTCATCACGTTTTTGTATGTTATATCGATGATTTACTTGGTTAAGACCCAGTAGTCATCATTGGCATGAGTTGAAAATTTCAAACTTTATGATGTGGTTTATAAAGCTTGCTATTGACTTGTCACCTCAAAGTTTCAAGTTCGAACAGATGGCATCATAATGATAGCCCTCATTTTCATGTGACGCCATTAGCTCATATTAACTTTTGGCTACTTGAAAATTCGGGATAATTACCATGATGATACTGGTCTCAGGACTAAGTATGGAAACAATGTTGATGTCGATAGTATGTATTCATAAACAACATCGCTTGTTTTCTAGATGCTGTGATATCACATTATACTTCATGCAATTAACAACTTATTTTCCTATGTCATGGTCGTTCATCAAGCCTTCCTTTCGATCATTTAAATCACTTAGGCGATTATCGATCTTCTAAATTTTGAGGACGGAATTATTTTAAGAAGGGTAGAATGTAACGACCTGTATTTTTCCAATACATTTAAATTAAGTATTTAACGTAATTTCATTTTTAAAGGTATTTTGTAGTGGTTGATCAGAAGTCTTAAATTATTTCAAAAATTTCTTATAAAAATATTTTGAAGCAATAAACTAGTTATGTTGTATTTCAGTAAGTTCAGATTTCATCAAATACCTCTAAACATTTTGATAAAAATACATTTTCAATTATTACTGTTTTGGCTTAATGAATTTATTTTAGATACAAACATCCTCAAAACGTTTTCAAACTTTTACAGTACCATCCTATGATCATTTAGGGCTCCCACATTATTTTTATATTTTTCTGATATCAAATCGACCTAGAACCCACAAACCCGCCTTCTAAACAGTTTGGCCCAAAACTAGTATCTCTGTAGCTCAAATCCCAAAATGGATTTCGTATTCGTGATCCTCACGACGATACGATCCCGTGGGTATGTTTTCGTAATTTTTCGGACACGTTTAATATCAAGGGCAAAACCGTAATTTCAAATCTATTGTATTTTGCTAATCACTTTTACTAATTAACTTTACCCTCTAATTACTACTCTCCCCCCAATTAACTCACTGTTTCGTTGGACAGATCCACCTATTTCGGATCTGAGATCCAACCCCCAATTTATTTCTCTATTAATTGTTATGTTTATTATTATTTTTGTACGATTGTATATTTTTACCCTATAAAACTTTCCCCAGGCTCTCCCTCAAACCCAACCTATCTACAACCCGGGCTCACAACGAACCCATCTCTCTCAAGATCTCTCTCCCTTTCTTTCCCATATCCCTCACAGCAAGTCCCTAACCCATGCAGAAGAACCCATCTCTTCGAAGTGAACCCCGTACCCAAGGCTCTTCATTCCCCCCATTCCATTTGTTCACTGGCTCTCCCCTTCGTTATAAAACCCAAACCCATCTCTCGTCGAAACCCCCCCCCCCCCCCCCTCCATTTCTCTATCTCTCTCCCCCTTTTGTTTTCGTTGGAACCGAAACCCCCCTCCCCCTCGGCACACAAAACCCCCCTCTCCCTGCTCTCTCTCGCTTTCCCTTACTCTCTCGTTCGAAGCACTCAGCCCCCTTACCTCTTCACTCACGCTCTACCCTCGATGGCGACGACCGCTGCCCCGACGCCCCCTCTCGACGTCCGAACAGCTCGACACCGTGACCCCCGCCCGTCCGACGTCCTCCGCCGTCGCCACCGAAGCCGCAGCGCGCCTCGCCCATAGTCACCGCCCCGCTGGTAAGCCTGACCCCCACGCAGCACCTCTCCCCCTTCTCCGATCAACCACGCCGCCGCCGCCCTATGTTGCGCCGCCTCCGACCCCGCGTCGACGTCCTTCGACCTCGCCCAGCCGCCATGAGGCCCAGCACCCCAAGCTGTCCGAGCTCTGCCTCGCTGACGCCGGAGCTGCACCTGGGGACTTCACCGTCGTCGCTGCTACGGATCGTCGTCGTCGCCGCCGTCTTCCGTCAGCGCCACCATCCCGTCCTCCCACACGCACACCGCCTCCCCGCCACCGAGAGCACGCCCCCCTCGCTTGCTTCTGAAGGAGAAGAGCGTAAGCGAACTGTTTTAAAACGTATAAAAATTATTATGTATACGTATTTTCGTATACATATTTTTAATAATTATTAAATGGGGTTTTATGGTGTTAAATTCATAACTTAAAATATAAGAGTCAGAAAAATGTGAGACTAGCTCCAGAAAATCGAAAATAATATTCTGGATCTAATGGCGCAAGTTTCATCATAATAAGACGCTTAGTTTTTCCAGAATCATTTTTAACCCTAAAACTTAAATACGTATTTTTCACTTTAAAATCCATAACTTGTTATTTTCACGTAAACTGATACTTAATAAAAATATATGTTATAACACTCTTCGAGACGGTAATTTTGCCAGGTCACTTGAACAATTCCGACTAGTATTGCATCCAGAATAAATTGTGGAATAATTACGTTATTTATTAAAAATTAATTTTTAAACCTATTTTGAGCTTTTAAAAATTATAAAAATTACCAGAAACCTCTGAAAAATATTTTCTCTTGCAGTAAAACTATATTTATTATATCTAGCATATATAAAAAAAATTAGGACGTTTTTTGACAACGTTTCAATCCGTTTTAAAAATCAAAATGATCATGTAAATAAATAGAGTATATCGTATATTTTACCTAATTGTTTCTTGTGTTTACAGGTATTAAATCTCGTGCACTAGCACTAGATCCAGTCCTGCCTTACTACTATCACCTCGAGATCTGTAAGTCACAATGGATTCTAGATTTAGAAAAGTAGATAGTGTCCTCGTACGAACTTTTAAAAACTACTTCTTTTGTGTTCCATGTTTGTTGGACTTGTCTTTATCCTAAAAATTGCTAGCATTCCACTTGCCTTACTTTAAGAAAGTCGACTAGTGAACCTAGTTTAACTATCATCGTAAACAAAGAACTAATGGCATCATGTGATACATCTTGTGGAATGTTTTATGGAATAGCTCGTGGAAGGTCTTGTGGAATATCTCGTGGAATATCTCGTGAAGGAACATCTCGCAAGAAAGCATGTAATTGATACACACGACACTGAGATTTGGGGTAACTCATTGTAGAGAAAGTGTGGGATCTATGACCGGAGTCACTCTCTATCGTCTCATCTCGTCTCGTTTTTAAAGTATGTTGTGGTTGACGCCTTGGATTTGCTCTCCGTGGCAATGGAGATGACCCATGGTTGCATATCATACTTTCCTACACGAGTCACATCACATAGTGTAGTTAATTAATGCCAACACTAAATAACCATTGATTGGATGTTTTGTTCAATACTTTGCATGTTTAATTTCTTACAGTTCATGCCTGCTAGTCTTACCATTGCTTTCACCATGTTTGCTCTTGCACGTTACTTTTCGTACTTGCACGACCACCTTTTACTTTATGCATTACACGTACTTTACCCACTACACATGTGCAGTCACCCGTACTTTACTTCACTTTCTCAGCCTGCTTTACACTTGCACTACCAAAGTACAGTTGCTCTCTCATCAGTTCTGTTTACTTTTACTACCCAGTTATGGACAGTTGTTGCTCAGTACTTTACTTTTCACTCTGGTTTGCTTGTACGTAGTTACCTTTTTACCATACTTGTACACTGCTTCTTTTCTATATATAGAATTATTGTGACTTACCTTCGGTTCCATTTATGGCACCGGCAGCCGATGACCAGATCACAGAAGCGGCCCCTGAGTTTTGAGGAGCCAGAGTTCGACCCAGAGGAAGCAGAGTTTAGCTGTTTGTGTTAGTGTATGTATTGTATATGTATTTCCTTATTCGCATTTCCTTTCTGTACTTCCTTTATGTATTTTGGTGTGTGAGAGCTGTTTGTTGTTGTATTTTAATTTGTGAACTGTAATAATGTATGTTCGCTTGACTATTATTGTACGTCTCTGCATCGTGGTTATGTTGATTTCACTGGTAAATTGCAGACTTGTGAATAAACCAAATAAGTAACAGGCCCCCGAGAGCGGGTCGTTACAGACCTCATGGTTAAAATCCATGTCGACTGGACCTAAAAACACTGGACCAATCATTGGTCTTAACGATAACACTAGACCAATCCTTGGTCCGAACGAGAACACTCCAATTAAAGACGTCGAAGATTCTTGATCTTCGTCGAAGGTCCCCAAGCATACACTTGGTGACTCATGAGCAATTTGACAAGTTTGTTGAGCAGGTCAAATACGGCATCGCAGTATTGGCCACTGCTATTCAGCAAAACATGGAACAATCACAGCATATAGCCGAGGAGCAGCAGCCCCCCAATCCGACGCAAACACCAGTAGGAGGGCGAGCTACTATCGGAAACCAGAGGGCTGGCGAGCAAGGGCCTGAGCGACATGTCAACTTGTAGCTCAATACCACTCCTACATCTCAAAGGAAGGGAGTGATGAGGAAGAACAACCATTCTTCCAAACGTCTTGGCGGTCCGGAACCCTCCAACAACGGGCGAATCAATCGCAGCGTCTTGGATCAAGTAAGAGATCACCTCAACCAAGACCGCAGTTCCCCCAGGCTCACGACAGGCCAAAAGAGAAGGGAGAGGGAAGAAAGCCATATTCAGTCTTCAAGCGCCACTCTTCAGCGTCTCAAGGAGGAAAAAGTTTAACTTGGCCTTCCTGCTAACTGATGTACCCCTCTGGAGGAGAACATCATGTCTGCTCCACGACTCTCAAATTTCGAAATCCTACCTCTGTAGCTGTAAGATGGCACAGGTGACCCATGAGAGCACATCCATATGTACCCAAGCGTGATGGATCTGCATGGAGCGGACGAGCCCTACCTTTGTCGTGCCTTACACACTATGCTGACCAAGGTGGCGGACGAGTGGTATACTGGATTACCTAATGATATCATTGGATCATTTGACGACTTATCCCAAATTTTTTGCAAGAAATTTATTGCAGGGCATTGTCAAAAGAATAAATCATGCCATCTCTTTTCTCTGGAGCAAGAGGAGAAAGAGTCGATTCGGGATTACGTTAGGTGCTTCAACGAGGAGACCCTACAGGTCGAAGGTGCCACTGAGGACGCCATCATCGCTGTCCTCACCAAAGGAGTTTTAGCAAAGATTTGCTGAAAAATATACACCAGTTTCTGATGGCTAACATCGAAGAGCTGTTCAAAACGATGGATCGGTTTATTGCTTCGGAGGAAGCACTCGCCGCAAAAAGGAAGGATGCCCCTAAGCACCATGAAGAAATGAGGCAAGAAACACGACCCCAAGAAAGCCCCAGGCAAGAACACAGAGATCACCGGCGAGGGGATAAGAATCCCAGAAGCAAGGAGTGCCCGGCTAACGATGCTTATGCCTGGTTGAATGTGTTAGGTTTTTGATTATGCATAACTAATTTATACGCAACGGAAAAATAGAAAACCTACCAAGATCCATGCATTTCAAATTTGATTCGATCAGATTACTAACCTTTGTCGACGATTTTAATATGTCAGACTGTAGGTGCTGCTCTACGAATAACCACCCTCTATCAGTATCCACATGCGAACGTCATGAACAGGAATTGCAAGGGTGCTAGCTCCTTCTCCACAACTAGGGTTTCTCTCTCGATCTTTGCTTTTCTAAAAAATGGGAGAGATAGATTGAATGCGTAAAAAGACTGAAAATCCTCTCTATATCATATATAGAATCCCATATTAACCTTTAATGTGTTTCAGTTACGCAACGATATCTTTAGGGATAATATCTTAACAAGATATATTATCGGTTAACTCTTTAACGCGTTTTAGTTATGCATCGATATCTTAAAGATAATATCTTAACGAGATACAATATCTGACATTTAATCTCGCCTTATTTTGAATTTCAAATCAGATTCGAAATCTCGTTTAAACCATATCCCATCCGTTATGCTCTTTGTGTGCGACCCAATAGGCTGGTCTCTAGCAAGACATTATGACTAGCCAATTATGAATAGCATTAGTTTGATATCAACCTAACTAATAGAACATGGAATAATCCTTTGTCACACAATATCTTATTTGAACATATGTCACGGACAATGTCATACTTATATTATTCAAACATTCAATTTCTCGATTATTACGTAGATTGATACTATCAAATGGCATTCATTTGAGCATGATCATGTATTTCTCAGTCCTACTTATCGAGGGGCCCATTAGATATCTCTCTCATAAGAGATGGACAAATTTCATCTTGTTCACTCACTTTTCTCTGCATGATTTACATCATGTTCAAACATAACCTTTATGATTATCTGATTAAAGATAACGTTTGGTTACGTCAAAACATGATGTTTCTTATGTAGGAAACTGTGATGATATCATGTCTAAGGATTCTATGACATAACTATTATGAGATCATTTATGACACTGATCCATGTAATGATCTCATAACGAGTCTATCCAATACCTTGTTCTCCAACAAGTAACTATAAGTTTGATTTGTATCACCATACATATAAGTATCTCATAATTATCAACCAAACTCCTACTAGTCTTAATTCATCTTTATACCTTTAACGATGAATTACTAGGGATGCTTAGAATAACATAAAACAGCTTTTCAAACAGTATTATAATGAAACATGCTAGCAATATAACAATAGCATTAAGAGAAACATTTTATAAATGAAAAATGACATAACATAAAGGTCCAAATATTTGGCCTAGGGCATAACCACTAACAGAATGCCCCCAAAGCCGAAGTCCTGACATATGCTCAACGAGAGAGGCTTGTCAACAAACCTGTTCCCAACCAAAAGAACATGTATGAAAAAAGAGATGACCTAAAATTCTACAGGTACCACAATGACCAAGGCCAGGACACCGATGATTGTTGGACTCTAAAGAAAGAGATTGAGGCACTGGTCAAATGTGGTCATCCAAAGAAGTTTCGCGACGACCCTCAAATGAATGATGGAGCCTCAAAGCAGAACAATGGGCCAATGATAGGATCACCAGTCACCACGGCCGTCGATTAAAAGCTTTCAAGAGTAGATCAGATAGCAATAGGCATGAACAACTCAAGCAGAAATAAAAACGACTGTCTGATTTTCTTTTTATCAAATGTTTAAAATTTTTTCACATAAATAAAGTTTATCTTTCTCCAAAAACACTCACTTCATATGACAAATATGCTTATGGTGTCTTGTGAGGTTTTTTCCATCAATGATCAATTTATATTTGAAAGTGGTATTCCGCAGAATCCTTCGAAAAAGTTTTAATGGACAAAAGATCATCTTCATCCTTGTTTTCTTGAGGAAAAAGGACATGCACCATCCTTGTCATCGATCGTAAGACGAAGGGGCCATGCCCCTCGCAACCGAATGACCCTCGTTGTCGATCGTGAGTCGAAGGGGCCATGCCACTCGCAACCGAATGACCCACTATGTCGTCGGTCGTAAGACGAAGGGGCCACAGCCCTTATTACCGAATGACCCTCATTGTCGTCGGTCATAAGTCGAAGGGACCACGCCCCTCGCTACCGAACGACCCTCATTGTCGTCGGCCGTAAGATGAAGGGTCCATGTCTCTCACTACCAAACAACCCTTATTGTCATCGGCAGTAAAACGAATGGGCCACACTTCTCACTACCGGATGAACCTCATTATCGTCGGCCGTAAGAATAAAGGGGCCATGCCCCTCGCTACCGAACGACCTTCCTTGTCGTCGGTAGTAAGACGAATGGGCCATGCCCCTCACAACCGAACGACCCTTGTCGTCGACCGTAAGTCGAAGGGGCCACACTCCTCACTACCTGACAATCCTAAATATCTTCGTCATAAGAATAAAGGGACCATGCCCCTCGCTACTGAACGACCTTCTTGTCGTCGGCAGTAAGACGAAGGGGCCATGCCCCTCACAACCAAACGACCCTCGTCATCAGTAGTAAGACGAAGGGGCCATGTCCCTCACAACCGAACGACCCTCGTCATCGGCCGTAAGTCGAAGGGGACACTCCCCTCGCTATCGAATGACCCTCATTGTCATTGACCGTAATTCGAAGGGGCCATGTCCCTCCCTACCGAATGACCTTCCTTGTTGTCGGTAGTAAGACGAAGGGTCCATACAACTTGCAATCAAACGACCCACCATATCATCGGCCGTAAGACAAAGGGGCCACGCCCCTCGCTATCGAATGACCCACCATGTCGTCGGCCATTAGACAAAGGGACCACGCCTCTCGCTACCGAATAACCCTCAGTGTCGTCAACCGTAAGTCGATGGGTCCAGCCCCTCGCTACCGAACGACCCTAATTGTCTCGACGGTAAGTCGAAGGGGCCAGCCCCTTGCTACCAGACGACCCTTATTGTCATCGACCGTAAGTCGAAGGGTCCAGCCCCTCACTACCAGACGACCCTCATTGCTGTCAAATGTAAGACGAAGGGGCCATGCCCCTCGCTACCGAACAACCTTCCTTGTCGTCAGTAGTAAGATGAAGGGGTCATGCCCCTCGTAACCAAACGACTCACCGTGTCATCAGCCATAAGACGAAGGGGCCATGCCCCTTGCTACCAAATGATACTCGTCGTAGGTCAGAAGTTGAAGGGGCCACTCCCTCGCGACAAGATGACCTCATTTTCTTCGGCCGTAAGATGAAGGGGCCATGCCCTTTACTACTGAACAACCTTCCTTGGCGTCGACAGTAAGACGAATGGTCCATGCCCCTCGCAACCAAACGACCATCGTTGTCGGCCATAAGTCAAAGGGACCACTCCTCTTGCTCCAAACGACCATCCTTGTCGTCGCCCGTAAGACGAAGGTGCTCCGCCCATTGCTATCGGACGATCCTCATTGTCATCGGCCGTAAGACGAAGGGGCCATGCCCCTCGCTACCGAACGACCTTCCTTGTCGTCGGTAGTAAGATGAAAGGGCCATGCTCCCTCTTCGCAGAATGACATACATGTCATCAGCCGTAAGACGAAGGGGCCAACCCCCTCGCTACTGAATGACCATCCTTGTCATTGGCTCTAAGACGAAAGGGCAATGCCTCTCGCTACCGAACGACCATCCTATGTCATCAGCCGTAATCCGAGGGGCCACATCCATCGCTACCGAACAACCATCCTTAACGTCGGCAGTAAGACAAATGGGACATCCCTTCGCAACCGGACGACCCTATGTTGTCGTCTGTAATTCAAAGGGGCCACCCTCTTGCAATTAAATGACCATCACCCCCCTGCAACTAAATGAACATCCTCATCGAATGTGGGTAAAGAGATCACTCATCTCGTCATTTAAAGAGACATGCCTTATTTCAACGATTTAAGGAAGCAAGGTTCAACTACTCAATCGTTGCCTTCGTCATAGGCAGACGCTCGACCTGTTGAAAAGGGCCAATTAGCGACACGAACGCTCATGCTCCTTAAACGACAAGGTCCAAGACAATTTTGTAAATATCATAATCTTTGTCAACAACTTTTACAAAAATTACATCCTCAATGTAAAAAGAGAAGGTTCAAAAAACGGAGCATGTCAACTTTAAGACCCCCTCCATCAAAACAATACGTCCCCGGTCCCCTGAAGCGGCTGAAGCAGCTACCTCAGCAACTTCACTCGTCACGACGATGGCCTCGTCGATCGGGATGGCATCCTACATGGTTGTGACTTGACCAACTTTATTTGATTGACAATCTGATTCTTCATCATCTAGAGGAACGGGGAGTTGGTCGATCACAACTGCTTGAGCAGGAAACAGATTCTTCATCTTATGATGACACTGCTCAAAGCCTCTGATATATAACTCGTCCAGATCGGGTAAACTGGCCTTATACTCTTGGACATCTTTTTCTGCTATCTCTTTCGCATTGAGTTCTTGGGAACCATCAGGTACTCGAGTTTGAGACTCGTTCCATCTTGCCTCCCACTTTTTCCTTTCCTCGAGCAGTAACTCCTCTGTTCACTTCCTCAGTGCAATCTCCTCTTGGATCTCCATCTTAAGGGCAGCCTCCATTATCCAAGAATTACCCAATTCTCCCTTGAGTTGCCTCACCCGAGACTTGAGTTTGTCATTGCGAAGCTTTCACCGCTTCAGCACCGCTTCCACCTGATCGATGGCCAGCTTGGCTGAATCCACCCACTTCATCTTCTTGATCGGGATGGCTTCATAATTAGCCACCGCGGTGACGTAGCCCCGTAGTAGCCAAAAGGGCCTACAGACAGGTAAAAGCCTCAACTACAATGATTGGATTCAAGTGAAAAGTGGATATGAATAATTTTTACTTGGAGGTTTCGATTGATTTCTATTATGGTTAACCTCTCATAATCGACCCCCTCCAAAACGGCCCTGTCTCGACGAAGGGTCAAATTCTTGGCGAGTCGAGAGGCAGTCCCGTAATCTAAAAGAGCCGATTTGTTTTCTCCCACCAAATAATCCGGCCGAAAAAGCTCTTCTTCAGGGGGTTGACCGGGGCTTACGGCGATCTATCCTCCAGTAGGATCGACCTAAACTCAGATAGACTATCCTCAGCCGGTGGCTCCTAAGGAAATCAAACCCCCCCCCCCCCCCCCCCCCCCCCCCCCGGGCCAGGAATCCTCACAAAGAGGTGGCCCTTGGGAGGAGGAGGATTCCCCCAAAGTTCTCTCTAGAGGAGGAACCTGACCTTGTTCAGGAGCCTTATCTTGTCTCGAAGATTTTGTTGGGATAATGGAGTCATTTGACTCAGACAAATCTAAGTCGAAAATGACAATTTTTGGCCTCGACCTTTTCTTGGTCTCGACCTTCTCAACTTCGGTCGAGACATGCTTCTTCTTTCTCTTCAATGGTTGAGTCGACTGGGGAACTTCATGAAACACCAGGGATAGACCCTCGGTAGCTTCAATTCCTCCACCTTCCAGATGACTCGTTTGAAGGGAATGCATGTCCTTTTTGAACTTCTTGAATGGAAGCTTCGAGCGCCTCTCGCATACTTGGGTCAACATGGTATTCTTGTCTGACAATACCTACGGAGACAATACCGAACGACCTTCTGTGGTGCAGGTTGCTCGAGGCTCGACCCAACAGAGAGGTCGAACGGTCGTGTTATTCGATCGAGAGATCGATCGAGCTCTAGCCTTGCGTTCTCGGCTCATTTTCCATCGACACTGGTTCTACCAACCGAGGGTCCAACCTCACCAGCTGAAGAGGCTTCACCTAGACATCCACGTTTCCATCAACCACCTCAAATATCTGCCCTAAGGTTTCGTGGGTCTCCTTCAAATTTCGGGCTTGATGCAGCATGGATCGAAACATCGCCGAAATTTCTATAAAATTTTGATCTTTAACGGAGTTTTGATGAGGGAGACGATGAGGGTGAAGACGATGATCTCTGTCGGTGAACCTCCTCCCCGCAGTGTCGACTGAGCACTCAAAGCTTTTTCAGAAATTAGATAGCTGGATGTGCGCGGTGAGCAATTTTCTACGCAAACTTGTCAATAAGTGGTATGTGCACGGGAGTAATGGCAAACTTGTAAATAAATGGTATGCGCACCGAGCAAAACAGTGGGTTCGCAAATCAGCAACAAATGAGCAAAAAAATTACATAACTGACATCACATCGAAGCTTGTCAATGAGAGTATCGCATCAAACGCCTTCATCCATGACACTAGTTTCAGGCCCACAGGCTAGGTGGGTGCTCCAATGTCATCTTTCTCCCACTACAAGTCAAGAAAACTGATACAACTTTAAGAAACAAACTCCCAAGAACCCGAATTCATTTGAAGGCTGCAAACGGATTGCGATTGTAAGGTTTCTTCATCACCTTCTCCTCTCCTTGCTGGGGTTGTTTCATTCTCTCTGGTGATTTTTAATACTTTGACCCGCGCTCTAAGCCTATCCCACGCGCTCTAAGACTATCAACCGTAATTCAACAAGCGATTCTTGAAACTCGAAGGCCTTCTCCGACACATGATAGTGTTTCATCGAAGTGAAAATATGCGATAGCAGAATGCATTAGGTAAACTTTAGAAAATGGATACATATAAATGACATAAGAGGGATCTCCTCATATACAAGACAGAAAAAGACAGAAAAAGTGTTTGTACTTATTGTATCATCCCACTTTTTGTGTCCTGCTATATGAGAAGTTGCATTCATTGTCATATGATACACATTATTCTCTTTTAATTATTATGATTTACAAAAGAATCAAACCGACTTCATGGCTTATAAGAGAGAGTGTGGGGATCTGGACAAGATTTTGAAGAAAACAAAATTTCAACAGCATCCAGCCTACTACTGATCATGTGATAATCACAAAGATGGCAATCAGAAATTGCCAGCTTGGGCCCCTCTACTGTGCAAAAACGATCATGATGAGGAGGAGATCATTTCACTGCTGTAATCTGTTAAAGAATCAAAACAAGCATGACCCTTGCATAATTCCCAGAGACGGAAAGGGATTTGAAGAAGACTTTATCACGTGATGAAAGCTACCAATTGATGAAGGTCAGCGACATTGGCAGGGTTCTGTTGCCATCAGAGCTTGCCGCGGTGTCAGTCTTCAAGGGAAAGATACTACTGCAGCAGCAAGCCGCAGGTGCCGAGCATGACGAGCATGAACTGGAAGTGAGATAGGGCTTGGTTGTAACACCGCGATGAACATGAAAGAGTCATTCTCTGTATGTTGCAGCGTGAATGGTAGAATCATGGAAAAAAAGATGATATGTTAGCCATCATGTTTCCTTTGCGGAAGGACGAGTAGTAAATCTAATTGGTTCTTGCTTAAAAGAAAAATAGTGGCGAGAACAGAGTTCATATAGAGATTTGTAATGCCATGATAGCTACTACACAAGTACTAGAGGGTGTGTGGATAGTACTTTAAAATAATCAAGAGTTTAATTCCTAATTATTGTGCAAACTCAACCAACAATGCGGAATGAAAATATTGACAACAATAAAAGACAATGCAAATAAGCGATGTAACGGGTTCGGATCCACCCAAGTCTCCCCGACTTGTTCCCGGTGATCCTACGTCCCAAACACCCGGATCCCTTCCGGCTACTTGGGTTAGAATCCTCTAACCCAAGTTTTGCATTATGAAATTCTTGTAGAAAACCTCTACAAAATCAAATCATACACAAAACGAAATGTGACTCCCACAAACCGGGATCACAAACTTCTCTCACAAACCGAGAGAAAAACTTGCAATATCAAAGTAAATGAAATAATAAACACTTACCAACAAAATCTTATGTCTTGAGTAAACTTACTGATTTTAGGGCAAGGAAGATTTTGACAGAGAGAATGTCACCAAACCCTAGCTACACCAAGATGAACAACGATCGAAGGCTATGATGGATTTGGTGACTTTGAATCAAGCTCTTGGCTTGAGTGGCTCACAATGAAGAGAATCTCTCTTGAGGAAATTAGGGCTCAAGGAGTTTGGAGAGATTCTTGTGAGAATGAGGAAGCTTAGAAATGAGAATTGAATGCTTCTCTTTGAATCTCTAAATCACAATAAATGTCAGCCTTGAATGCTAGGTTAAAGCATTACAAGTATATATAGGAGTGTGAGAAGAGAGAAGCAATTTCGTGGCATTTAATGCCCCAACGGCTCTATTCTGAAGCAGTCTAATCGGTCTAAGAAGGATCACTGACCAATTAGTTTCGCAACTAGTCTGTCGGTAATTCTTCTTGGACCGACTAAAAGGTTCACAGCCAAGATAGGAGAATTCAGGATATAGAACTAGTCGGTCTAAGAAGACTTGCCAACCGACTAGTTTGACAACTAGTCGGTCGGTGAGTGTTCTTTGACCGACTAAAAGTGAAAATTCAATAGGCTGAATACAAGGAGAGCTAGTCAGTCTAAGAACAAATTCCAACCCACTAGTTTCACAACTAGTCGGTCGATGGATGTTCTTGGACCGACTAACTAGTCGACAGTAGCTAGGCTGAGAAATGAAAGTATAACTAGTCGGTCTAAGAAGGATTCCTAACCGACTAGTTTGACAACTAGTCGGTCGGTGAACCTTCTTGGACCGACTAATTGGTTAACAGTGCCTAGGCTGAATTGAGCAAGGAAATCTAGTCGGTTCAAGAAGGATTCTTAACCGACTAGATGACAATCTAGTCGGTTGGTTCTTCTTCTTGAACCAACTAAGATGCACTAGAAGCAACGAAATGAAGCGTAAAGCTTCGGGAAAGTTTCTATGGGCTTCTACGATAATCCTAGCTCTAAGATATGAGCGTTATGAAGATTATAATGTAAGTCCTACTCAAGGCTACACATTCTACGAAAAGAAGCTAGAAGACTATAAAATAAATTAGACGAACCGTCTTCAAAGCTTCAATCCGAATCTCTTGACTTCAATAATGCTCCTAGAGCTTCAACGAAGCTTCAGGCACACGATCACGCGCTTTGAGAAGTCTTGAGACGTCGCTTTTGATGTACGTGAATTTTGGCAACAATCTCTATAACTGCGCTCACAAAGAGTTAGTTCACGATATTTATGTTTGTTCATCATCAAAACCAAATCCAGGGAATCAATACTCAACATTCTCCCACTTTTTGGTGATGACAAACCAACATAAATAATAATCAATAATAATGAGTCAAATGAAATTTACTTACTCCCCCTGCATTGATGACACGTTAATTCCATATTAAATAATAATCATACGCATCAAGCAGACGAGGAAAGTATAAAATATGAACCCAATTATTGAAATTTAGGATCTAAATCCATTTTTATATCTTAACTCCCCCTGAATCTAACATATCCCATTAGATTCACGGTAAATTGCTTTAAATTATCATTTAGCACATCGTCATTATTAATTCTCTCCCCTTTGGCATTAGCAAAAGGAGCGGGAGGAGATCAACGACAACAACAATGGCTAAAAATAAAAGCACGAGAGTCGAAGAATACGACCACAGTCCAAATGACACCATTGTAAAATAACGAAGAAAACCAAAGCGTGCCAACGAGACCATAGTCGAAAATCGAAAAAAATAAAATCATCAAAACTCAAATCAATTTCACGTATTGAGTTATGGAACATACTCTCCAATATCAACATTCTTAGTGAATTTAGTGCATGGAAAACAATTCTATGTTTTCATAGAAACAATTCTATTTAATCAATATAATCGTCGAGCGACGAAATCAACATCAGAGACAAAAAGAAATATAATGTGCACACTGAAGTAAATGGCAACACGATGTATATATATATATATAACATGATACATCAAAAAGTATACATCCGCCAACACAAATATAAACGATCATCAAATCGGTGCACAACATACAACACATGTCTCAACAGACATCAAAATGAACATACATCAAAATGTATCACCAAAACATACAAAAATACATCAAAAATACTTAACCACCCAACTATCCTACCCCACTCTCTCACGACAAAATAGATCATCCAAGTGCACATGGAAGAGTACTCCAACGCAAGCTCAAGAGGCGGAGGCAGGATCAGCAGCAGCAGCATGCTGTGCAGAAGAGGTAGTAGTCTCTGGGTCGACTGGAGTGTCCACCGAAGGGAGGGTGGCAACAGGAGTGCTCTCGAGAGCACGAGTAGAAGTATCCACTGAAGGAATGGTGGCCGCAGGAGTGCTCTCAGGAGCACGAGCAGAAGAAGCAACAGTAGACGTACCCTCTGGGGCACGAACAGAAGAACCAACCAGCTCCTCAAGATCAGCATCGTCCATGTCCTCCTCGTCAGAAACTGTAGGAGGAACCTCAATTCCCAAGTGATGACAGATGCGAGCAAGCATCTCCTCACAACGAGCAATACGAGCCTCCTGACGGCTCTGAGAAGTAGAAGAGTCAAGGCGTGAAGGCGGAGGAGGAGCAGAAGGGGTAGTCCGCTGAACGTGACGCAAGGCCGCAAGAGACTTCTTAACGGCAGTCGCATTCAGGGGAGGACCCAATGGACGCTGATCATCGGGAGGGAGAGGAATGCCAAAGTGACGAAATACTAGAGTCAACAGGCAAGGATATGGAATATGAGCTGACTTTGTGGACTTTCGGATGCATTCAAAGGAGTCTATCTTATCTAAGATAATGCGGGCCCAATTTATCTCGCTCCCCATAAAAAGAGCGTAGATAAGCTTGAGGAAAGGCTGAGAGGGCAAGCTAGAAGAGCCGTACTTCGGTAGAAGACACGACTTCAGAATGAGATTTAGGACCCACGCATTTGGCTTGAAAGATTTCGATGGAACGCCAACCATGGCGGGAGGAATGACATGGAACATCTCAGCAAGCATGGACTGGTCAAGATCGTGGATATTATCCACGGAGATATCAGAAGGGAGCAGGTCAGAGGATGAGACAGCAATCAACTGCCCTAAGATCTCTGCCGTGAAGACAATATGTGTCCCCAAGATAGTGGTCTCAATACAGTGGGTGTCATCATACTCACCCCGAACTCGATTGGCATAGAACAATTTGACGAGTCTGGGATAGGGATGAGGATGCGTCTTGGGATCATGGCGAAGATAATCTAGTAGGCCGCTATAGGAGAGGAGATCTGCGAGATGAGGAAAGTCAGAGAACTGAACGAAATGCTCCAGAATCAACGGACAATGCTCAATACGATTGTATGCCGCAAGACACAATGGGTCATCGCGACACAACGAGATATCAACAACACCCAAAGGCATGGGAGCCTTCCCCTTAGACGGACGAGAGGAAGATCGAGGAGGAGGAGTAGGAGCCTTCTCGGTAGGCTCGGTCTCCAGGATATACTCTTCGTTGAGTTAGGTGGAGAGGGAGCACAGAAGGATCCAGGAGTCACAGTCTTCTTCTTAGGCTGGGGCTTGGGTTGAGATGTGGGTTTTGGCTTGGAAACGGCAGTCCTCTTCTTCTTGAGGGGAGGCGAGGAAGAGGAAGGAGAGGTAGGCGTACGAGTGGTTTTGGCACGACGTTTGGGTTGAGGAGGGTCGGTAGGAGGAGACTCGACGGTCATGGGAGACGGAGCGGTAGGACGGATAGGGATGCGTGTCTTTGCCATGAGATCGTGACGAGACAACACACAAACGAGAACGAACAAAATCGAACGAAATAGAAAACTAGAATTGAAACCCTAATACGAATGAAATAGATTGAGATTGAACGAAATAAAGACCTAAAAGCTGAGAGAGTATATACCCTAGGTCGACTGGAGGAAGAGGAGTGATCGGTGATGGCTGACGGCGGCCGGAAACGGCGGCGCACGGCGGACGGAGACGAACGGACGAGGGGTTAGGGTTTGAGGAAAAGAGGCCGCACCAATTAGAATGAATTCTAATCGGTGCAGAGGGGGGTTAATATCAACTTACGGAGTCAAAGACGCAAATGCCCCTGCATAATTAGTCGGTCTGAGTTCAAGTGCTGACCGACTAGAATGTAATCTAGTCGGTCGGCCAATGAGCTTGAACCGACTAAGTGCAAACAGCAACAAAAGTCAAAAATAGAGCATGAATTAGTCGGTCTGAGTTCAATCACTGACCGACTAGAACTGAAACAGTAGGTCGGTAAATGAACTGGGACCGACTAAGAGAGTCCAAAAATTTGAGAATTTAAAATTTTGAGTTCTCTCCTAAGAACACTTGGACGAAACATCGAAATACTCTCATACACTCTTATTCTACCCCATAAAACATAGAAAATCATAAATATGACGTGTATGAAAATATCTAGCATAAATTCCGAAAATCCAATCATAAATCCAGAAAATCCCAACAATTCTAGCATGAGCATAAAAAATTATTATCATACAAGATTATCGAAAAATATGAATCCTAAATTTCGGATTCACCCATAATCCCCAATTCTCGACGTAACCGCACAAAGGAGTCTTACTTGAGTGGTTTCGTGAAAATATCGGCGATTTGCTTCTGGGTTTCAATGTACACTAAAATGATGTCCTTTCTAGCAACATGATCATCTAGGAAATGGTGATGGACATCTATGTGTTTGGAACGGGAATGGTGTACCGGATTCTTAGAGAGACATATTGCACTTTGGTTGTCCACCATGATAGGGCAAGTATCACAGTTTATACCGAAGTCTTTATGAGTGTGTCTCATCCAAAGAACCTGAGCACACGCAGCACCGGCGGCAATATATTCCGCCTCGGTGGTTGAAAGTGATACAGAATTCTGCTTTTTGGAAAACCAAGAGACAAGAGAATTTCCTATAAAATGGCAAGTGCCACTAGTACTTTTCCTGTCGGATTTGCATCCAGCATAATCTGCGTCACTGTATGAGATTAACTCATATGTGCTAGACTTTGGATAATATAATCCGTAGTCGAGTGTGCAACTTAAATAACGGAAAATACGTTTAACCGCTACTAAGTGAGATTCCTTAGGTTGTGACTGATAACGAGCACATACACATACAACAAACATAATATCAGGCCGACTGGCAGTAAGGTATAATAAACTACATATCATACCTCGATATAGACGAATGTCTACATCTTTGCCGCCTGAATATTTATCAAGATGTGTAGTAGTGCTCATTGGAGTCTTCTTGCCAGAAGCATTCTCCATTCCAAATCGCTTTAGCAACTCCACCGTGTACTTGGTTTGGTGGATGAAGATTCCATCGTTCATTTGGCGAATTTGGAGACCTAAGAAATATTTGAGCTCACCCATGTGGCTCATCTCAAATTGGTCCTTCATGACATTAGAAAACTCTTCGCAAAGAGTGAAGTTAGTAGCACCGAAAATGATATCATCAACATAAATTTGAACTAAAATAATATCATGATTTATATACTTAACAAAAAGTGTAGAATCAACTTCACCCATTTTAAAACCCAAATCCAAAAGAAAGTTCTTTAGGCGGTCATACCAAGCTCTAGGAGCTTGTCTCAAACCATAAAGTGCTTTCTTAAGTTTGAAAACGTGATTTGGAAATTTTTCATTTATAAAACCCGGAGGTTGAGAAACATAAACTTCCTCAACGACATCTCCGTTTAAAAACGCACTTTTTACATCCATTTGAAAGAGTTTAAAATCTTTATGGCATGCAAAAGATAACAACAACCTAATAGATTCTAATCTAGCTACAGGAGCAAAGGATTTTTCGAAATCTATACCTTCCTCTTGCCTGTAGCCTTGAGCTACTAACCGAGCTTTGTTCCGGACGACGTTTTGGTTCTTGTCGGTCTTATTCTTGAAGATCCACTTCGTTCCTATAACGGTGTGGTTCTTCGAAGGCAATGTAACTAGCTCCCAAACCTCATTCCTCTCAAACTGAATGAGTTCCTCCTCCATGGATAGGATCCAAGCACTGTCTTCGCACGCTTCGTTAATATTCTTTGGCTCTACTGAAGAGGCAAAGGCACAATGAGCGAAGTAGTTGACTTGAGATCTCGTCTTGACACTATCAAGTATGTTGCCAATGACTTGCTCATGGGGATGGTCACGAACTGTATGAAGCCGTTTGGGAACTCCCTGATCACTAGGAACATTCTCAAAAGAATCATCAGTAGGGTTAGTATCAATAGAATCAATAGAATTAGAATTACCAATAGAATCACATATAACTTTCATGGAGTCATCATCATTGATAATTCTAGACGGGACAAAATTTTCATTGAATGAAACATGAAGTGATTCCTCGATCGTTGAGGTTCTTTTGTTGTATATCCGGCAGGCTTTGCTACGTGAGAAATATCCAACAAATATCCCATCATCGGATCTTGGATCAAATTTATCCAAACTACCATACGTGTTTTTGATAAAACATTTTGCACCAAAAACTCTAAAATGTTTAACTTGAGGCAATCTACCAAATAACAATTCATAACAAGTTTGTTTGGTGCCGGGTCTCAAGAGTATTCTATTAAACACATAGCAAGCGGTATGTACCGCTTCCGCCCAAAATTGATGGCCAAGTTGGCTATCATCAAGCATTGTGCGAGCACATTTCACTAGCGTCATATTCTTTCTCTCAACAACACCATTTTGAGTGGGTGCGCGAGGGAAAGAAAAGGTGTGAGTAATACCAA
This sequence comes from Scilla litardierei, assembly GCA_030789695.1. Classification (NCBI taxonomy): domain Eukaryota; kingdom Viridiplantae; phylum Streptophyta; class Magnoliopsida; order Asparagales; family Asparagaceae; genus Scilla; species Scilla litardierei. Next base: position 134,052,812 of record CM061140.1, on the reverse strand, counting down.
CTTCATCACAGAAATTTGAGAAAAACTCGTTCTCAAATTCCCCTCCATGATCACTACGAATAGTGACAATGGTGGTTTCAATGAGATTTTGTACTTTCTTAACAAATACTGTGAAGTTTTCAAAAGCATCATTTTTATTACTTAAAGAAAATACCCAAGTAAATCTAGAAAAGTCATCAACGATGACAAGTCCATATCGAGCAGAGGCGTTAGTAGAACTAAATTTAGATTTGTTCTTGAAATTACCTTTCCGGAAGAATCGGTTGAACTTCTTTGTCATAAGAGCAATGGATTCTAAGTCCAACTTGTCTTCTGATTCTTCATCATCGGTAGATGTAGATGGAGCGGCCTTGAACGTAATCGCCTTTTTCTTCGGCTCGTCTTGCTTCAAGTACGACTTCATCTTGTCATGCATCTTTATTTTACTGTCCTTGCGTACCTCATAGGACATCAAGGTACCCATTAGTTGTACGACAATATACTTATTCATATCATTACCTTCTTCGATGGCGAAGGTACGCTTTTCCCAACAAGAAGGAAGTCTGTCAATAATCTTTGAGACTTCTCCTTTTGGGTGTAAGTCTTTCCAAGAGCCTCCAACTCAATGGTAATGTCAACGAAGCGAGCATAGTACTCCTTCATCTTCTCACCCTGTTGCATGTGAAATAATTCGAATTCTTTATTTACAACAGTGAGTTTGGAGTCTCTTACCCTACTCGTTCCTTCATGCAAGATGAGGAGTGAGTTCCAGATTTGATATGCACTCTTACATGTGCATATCTTGTTGAAGTCTTCGGGCTCCAACGCACATTGCAAGGCATTCATTGCCTTGGCATTGTTTGCCTTCGCGACGACCTCCGCGGTAGTCCACTTAGCGAAGTCTTGTTCGGCGTGCTCGACATACTCCGTCAACGTAGCTCTCCATAGTGAAGTGCTCCGGAGGAACGTTTCCATCCGGCATTTCCAGTACCCATAATTGGCACCGTTGAAGTAAGGATGCTTAGTTGAGGAGTGTCCTTCCATCACCGAAGAAGCTCCTTCACGGTTCTTGAAGGTGCTATATTCTGAAGGTGGACGAACGTTCTTGTTGTCGTTGGTAGACATAGCCATGAACTTGGCTCTAATACCAAATGTAATGCCCTGATAGCTACTACACAAGTACTAGAGGGGAGTGAATAGTACTTTAAAATAATCAACAGTATAATTCCTAATTATTGTGCAAACTCAACCAACAATGCGGAATGAAAATATAGACAACAATAAAAGACAATGCAAACAAGCGATGTAACGGGTTCGGATCCACCCAAGTCTCCCCGACTTGTTCCCGGTGATCCTACGTCCCAAACACCCGGATCGCCTCCGGCTACTTGGGTTAGAATCCTCTAACCCAAGTTTTGCACTATGAAATTCTTGTAGAAAACCTCTACAAGATCAAATCATACACAAAACGAAATGTGACTCCCACAAACCGGGATCACAAACTTCTCTCACAAACCGAGAGAAAAACTTGCAATATCAAAGTAAATGAAATAATAAACACTTACCAACAAAATCTTATGCCTTGAGTAAACTTACTGATTTTAGGGCAAGGAAGATTTTGAAGGAGAGAATGTCACCAAACCCTAGCTCCACCAAGATGAACAGCGATCGAAGGCTAGGATGGAGTTGGTGACTTTGAATCAAGCTCTTGGCTTGAGTGGCTCACGATGAAGAGAATCTCTCTTGAGAAAATTAGGGCTCAAGGAGTTTGGAGAGATTCTTGTGAGAATGAGAAAGCTTAGAAATGAGAATTGAATGCTTCTCTTTGAATCTCTAAATCAAAATAAATGTCAGCCTTGCATGCTAGGTTAAAGCATCACAAGTATATATAGGAGTGTGAGAAGAGAGAAGCAAATTCGTGGCATTTAATGCCCCAACGGCTCTATTCTCTATTCTGAAGCAGTCTAATCGGTCTAAGAAGGATCACTGACCGATTAGTTTCGCAACTAGTCGGTTGATGATTCTTCTTGAACCGACTAAAAGGTTCACAGCCAAGATAGGAGAATTCAGGATATAGAACTAGTCGGTCTAAGAAGACTTGCCAACCGACTAGTTTGACAACTAGTCGGTCGGTGAGTGTTCTTTGACCGACTAAGAGTGAAAATTCAATAGGCTGAATACAAGAATAGCTAGTCGGTCTAAGAACAAATTCCAACCCACTAGTTTCACAACTAGTCGGTCGATGGATGTTTTTGGACCGACTAACTAGTCAACAGTAGCTAGGCTGAGAAATGAAAGTATAACTAGTCGGTCTAAAAAGGATTCCTAACCGACTAGTTTGACAACTAGTCGGTCGGTGAACCTTCTTGGACCGACTAATTGGTCAACAGTGCCTAGGCTGAATTGAGTAAGGAAATCTAGTCGGTTCAAGAAGGATTCTTAACCGACTAGATGACAATCTAGTCGGTTGGTTCTTCTTGAACCAACTAAGATGCACTAGACGCCGCGAAATGAAGCGTAAAGCTTCGAGAAAGTTTCTATGGGCTTCTACGATAATCCTAGCTCTAAGATATGAGCGTTACGAAGATTATAATGTAAGTCCTACTCAAGGATTAACATTCTACGAAAAAAGCTAAAAGACTATAAAATAAACTAGACGAACCGTCTTCAAAGCTTCAATCCGAATCTCTTGACTTCAATAATGCTCCTAGAGCTTCAACGAAGCTTCAGGCACACGATCACGCGCTTTGAGAAGTCTTGAGACGTCGCTTTTGATGTACGTTGAATTTTGGCGACAATCTCCATAACTGCGCTCACAAAGAGTTAGTTCACGATATTTATGTTTGTTCATCATCAAAACTAAATCTAGGGAATCAATAATCAACAAAATTGTACCTCCTGTGTAAAGTGGGAGAGACTAGATTATCTCACAATGAAAATGAATTCATCAGAAGCAATATGCAAATAACAAGACACTGAAAGCCGCAGCAAACACAATCAGAATGATTTGATGAAAATGAACCCACAAAAATGCATTGAGGGCTTAATATAAATCGAAATGTACAAGCATCAACAACACAAAACGAACTCATCGCATGTTTCCTTTCTCAATCACAAGCGGATATAACAGACATATAACAGACGAAACTGTCATCGGCCTTCATGCAAATCTTCTGAGAATACCGCTGTCCTAGAAATGTTGTCATTGTCGAACAAGCTTAGGCCTGAGAAAGGTCCTGAAGAGTACATTGACGAAGTTACATCGGATTCGTATGTGGTGGATGACTGCCTTATATTTGGCCGAGAAGACGGGTTCGTCATTGTGTCCTGGTACTCTGCTAGTCTCTGCACCATTTTGAGGGACTGCACCACTTCCCCCATCGAGGGCCTCTGGCTGGCTTCTGGTGCAACACAAGCAGCTGCAATTGTGCAAACCCGCACGAAGTCTTCCTTTGGGTATTTACCTCCCAGTCTTGAATCGGCCAGCTCTTCCAACCGATCCTTGTCGCGGAGAACTGGCCTAGCCTGCAGTTAGCAGAATCAACTAAGTTGAGAGAAGTACATATAGATGATGCATAATCGGATGTGAGAACTGCCGAGCAAGATAAAAACATCATTTTCTGTCTATTACCATCTTATCTTAAATTTAAAATGTTAATCTGCAGGTGAACAGTGTATCATTAGCCATATGACCGTTGTATAACCGCAGGCTCCATGGTAGCAATGATCATGCATAGTTTGTTGTTTTTAACACCATTTCAACTTATCTTCACTTTTAAAGATGAGAGACGACAGCATGCCCTTCCATACGCACTTTCATTTGCTCATGTGTACTTAGGGTTGGCGGATGGGCCAGGTTGGACCGACCTGGCACATGGCCTGCGAGTTGCGTTTGAGGTTTGGACAACCCCTTTTTAAAAAGGTGATTCTCCACTGCCTAGGTGCACAACAGTGATCATCGCCTTCGATAACATTGGATCTACATTGATATCCTAACTACATGTAACACCAACTCCTTATGTTGAAACTACACATCAGTATTTGGTAATACTTGCTTTTGCAAATACATACTTTGTAAAGCTTGTATTTGGTTTCATGTGGTAGAAAAAGAAAAGGAGACTATAACTACTTCAAGTGTTGATGTGTCAAAAAAGAGCGGGTGCTTAAAATTAAAATTATTTATTTGTCCGTCATTGTGATGTTCTACTACCCACCATTGTCGGAAGTGCGATCATTTTGAGTGTTGATTCTATCAACAGAGGTTGAGATCTTTTTTGCTTTACAATATCAGGTGGTGTTGCAAAAACATGGAGCCAACCCCTAAATTTCCCAATTTCATATTGTTGGATCTACATACTGCTCCAAAGACATCCAACCAAACACACCCTAAGATACATTCACTTGGGCACTTCTCTGACATCTTCAGCATGGTCAATATCACATTCCACCTTGGTATTTGGTGTTCAAGCATGACACCTATTTTGGAATATCCTCATGGGGTCTGCTATAAGAGTGTTGTGTTCCAGAGTTTTACTCAGATGCCGTCAATGTTTTAAACTGTTTTTAAGTCTGTGTAGTGGTGAGTGGTCCAGGCGTTTGTGGAAGTTTGTGTGCTTTGTTTAGCTTTATTGAAATTTTATGTTTATTTGAATGATCTGTATAGAACACCTAACATGCGCTCAAGAGAATGGTGCAAGCAAGCCTATCCAATATTACATGTATTATGCAAAATCTTTTTGTATAATCAATTGCAGAGGTGGCTTTACCTACAAGAAGGCAACTAAGAAGGCAACTAAAGGGCAGCAGAAAAGTTCCTACCCAGAATAAACAACAATTTGACTACTGTGTTTTAACTAAAATTAAGAGGGAAAATTATAAGCGAGGTGATATCCATGGCTAGAAACAAACTACCACAAACACCCGGCATTAGACTTGATATTAATCTCATGAAACCAAAAGTGATACGACAAAATTTGAACCAAGCTTGAATAAGGCATTGTATAATTCAAACAGCCAGACTACAACCTCACTTAATACGCCAAATAAGAGTAAAGAAAAAGAGATCGTCCACCAAATATGTGTGAGCATATGCTACATGCTAAAATAGTATGACACCATAAGGAAAAGACCAACCATAAAAATGGTATGTATATTTTTCAACCTAACTCTTGGATATATCAAATAATGTTTATTGATTCTGAGAGTTTAGTTTTCACAATGTATGTGATGTAGTGCAGCCCACATTAGTGATGCAATCCAGATCTGGTATTAGGATAAAAATATGATTTGTATGGGTTTTTGGGGGGTGAAAATGGGATTTTTATGGGAAAGGAGGGATTTTTAAGGGTATGGAAGAGATTTGGGGAAGAAAAGAGGTATTTTTATTGATAAAAACTGAAATACAAAGATAAATTTGGCCACTTTTGAGAGGTGGACCGTTCTCCTAGATTTAATTCGAGATAAAGCTTAAATCTCCCACTAGATCTAAAGGGATCTACCATATTCTTTTCAAAACTCGACATCGACTCTCTAGATCTCTCCCTTTATTTATAATTAAACTCCTCTTGAGCCATTGCCCATAAAATACCATAATACCCATAATCTAGGGTTTTTACCCAAATTACAAAACTGCCACTGGACCCTAAAAATTACAAAAATGCCACATTGTGCCCAGAAATTACAGATATGCCCTTGTGGCCAAAAATCTTAATCATATCATTACTTCGCCCCCGAAAATCCACCTTGTCCTCAAGGTGGTGCATGAAGTGCGTGGACGGGCTATTCCAAGTGTATGTGCTCCTGATCCTCCTCGCCAGCCTCCAGCTCAACCACGCCCTCTCTTTCTTCCTCATCATTCACTATCAATATCTGCAAGGTACGGTCGCCACACTGATGACCAAGAGAGAACTTTTCGTCTCACTTGAAGCATAATCCATTGGCACGTTTTTCTCGTATCCCGGCCTCTATCATCTGTCGTATGTCCCCGGGTCATGCCTCAACACCCTTCTTGCTGACCGATGCCCTGCCTGTGGCTGCAGCCCCCCCTCCGTGCTGCATCATATCCCCTTACAGGTTCCTCCCTCGAAAAGGACCTCCCCACCTCCCGAGCTCTCCTCTGCTCAGCCAGGCTGTCCTCCACCATCCTCGCGAGGTTACTCCAATCTAGCAAATCCGTGGGCTTCTTGACCCTCAGCTCCGCTCTGATGGTGAGCTTCAGCCCCTTCATAAGACAGCCCTCAAGGGACTCTCCGGGCACCCCATGGACTCGGCCCACTAGCATCTCGAACTTCTTGATATACTCTCTGATTGTCTCATCCAGCCTAAAAGCATACAACTTCTCATATGTGTCGCCCGCCTGCACCTCCCAGAAGCGGTCCAGTAGGTGTGTCGTGAAATCCTCCCAAGAGCAAAAAGATCGCTACTGTTGTGTCCATCGATACCACGACAGTGCCTCTCCCTCCAAGCAGACCCCAACTGTCCTCAGCCACTCTGTCTCCCGAACCATCGACATCTCGAAATACCACTCAACCCTGCATAGCCATCCGTCGGGGTCCTCCGCCTCTAAAATAGGCATCGTCAGCTTCCTGACCCTGTTCTCCACGATGACTCCTCCAGGTGCACATCTCCCCTGCTGATAGGCATAGCGTCATGGTGAAGGATGAGCAGGTATGTCACAGCCATAGTCTCCAGCCAGGTTCCGATCCCCTCCATCAAATCCATCCCAAGCAGCTTCACCCCAATCTGCCCCTCCTCCACGTTCATCCTCGTGGTATCGATTGTAGTCCTCGTAGGATACAGCCTCGATGTCCCCTTCAATCTCCAGAAATTCCTCCAGAGGGGGCTGTATGTGTGTCGACGTCCGTTCAAAAAAAATTTGCGACGCTCCGAGGCTGAAATAGGGCCGTCGGCCCTCCTTGTTGAAACAGGGCTGGCGGCCAGCCCTTCAGATGGATGAAAAGGGGGCGGTGGCCCTCCAGGTGGATGAAAAGGGGGCGGCGGCCCCTGCAGTTACCGCGGCAGGGGTTGTCGGCCCCCAAAATTGGCCAAAGGCCTCCTTGGGCCCCTGCATGGTCGACCGACCCTGCTGATGGCATGCAGGTCCCAGCCAACCCTACCGGCAAGTCCAGGGGGCCAGTCGGCTGTTCAGCTGCTCCGGTCGACCCTGAAGAACATCTCTGGGGTTCTGCAAGATTTGTTGAGTGCTCCTAGGGTTCTGTTACCCTCTTCTGTCGCTTTTAGGGTTTGTGGGTTGGTGTTCTTCCATCAAGGGCTCACTTCCTCTACCATGAAGTAGTTGTCGGTGTCGGAAAATAGCCCCTCTTCAAAAAATTCATCTTCTCCTTTCCATTCGCCAAAGTTCTCGACTTTTGCTCTGGATTTAGGGATTCATCTATTTTCTTAGTAAGCGCCGCCACCGTTTGATTCGTATGCACAATGGAGAGATTCGTTTGATTGATGGCTTCCATGAGTTGCGCAAATCTCCAGCCAATTGATCTTCGACGTCCTTCTTGGTCCCTTGGATCTCGCCTTCAAACTTCTCCATCTCCTCCAACGCGTCGATTCTATCCTTGGATCTCGTGATCGGTATTGATTGACGTGCTCTGATACCAAATTGATGCGATCCAAATCTGGAATTAGAATAAGAATATGATTTTTATGGGTTTTGGGGGGTGAAAATGGGATTTTTATGGGAACAGAAAGATTTTTATGGGTAGGGAAGAGATTTGGAGAAGAATGGTGGTATTTTTATTATTGATAAAACTGAAATACAAAGATAAAGTTGACCACTTTAAAGAGGTGGACCGTTATCTTAGCTTTGATTCGAGATAAAGCTTAAATCTCCCACTAGATCTAAAGAGATCTACCCTATTCTTCTCAAAACTCAACATCCCCCTCTAGATCTCCCCACTTATTTATAATTAAACTCCTCTTGAGCCGTTGCCCCTAAATTACCATAAGACCCCTGACCTAGGTTTTTTACCCAAAATTACAAATCTGCCCCCCAGACCCTAAAAATTACAAAAATACCCCATGTGTCCAGAAATTACAGATATGCCCTATTATGGCCAAAAACCCTAATCATTTCAATTACCCTTCCATCTACTTCCACAGAATAACTTGACTTCTTGAACTTATTTCGATTTTACTCGAATTAATATTTTAATGCAAACAACTAATTTGATATCTCTTATCATTAAGGTCAGTCTAACTAAAGAAGAATGGAAAACATGCACCTAAAAATGTGCATTGCACATGCTCATCAGCTTGCTGCCAAAGAAATGTCAAAATGTAAGCGGCAAACCACACTTAAGAAGTGTACAAAATTAAACAAATAAATTATGGGCTGTGGAGAAGTTATCAACAAGGTCCATATGTGAAATGCAAGCCCACCGTAAACAAGGCGGTCCATGCAATATTCACGAAATTTTAACATGCTCATAACAGAATGGAAAAGAGTACTAACCCAAGTTACAAGGTTCTCCTGGCCTGATGGCTGTGACATATCTACAGGTCTTCTTCCAGTCAGCAATTCAAGCAGAACAACTCCATAACTATATACATCACTCTTCACTAATAGATGCCCGGTCATAGCATATTCAGGTGCTACATACCTGAAAAGCCAGTACTTGGTTACCAACAATGGTGATGCCAGGAAAAATCAGAGAAACAAAAGGATTTAACTACACACCCACATGCATCAAGCAAGCATACACAGATGCCAGCATGAACATGCATGTTGGCTTGCTGTCATGCATAAGCACAGCAGACAAGCATAAATGCACACCACCACATATACCTACAAGTGCCTGCTCTATGCACGCACCAGATAGGCATGTGTGCTTGCACTTACAAGACACACAAGAGAGAGAGCGCGCACGCACGACCGACCCACGGGTGCGCACTCACACACACAGAGAGAGGGGGAGGGGGGAGGGAGGGAGGGAGGGAGGGAGGGAGGGAGCGGGAGCGGGAGGGGAGAGAGTACCCAAAGGTTCCCATCACACGAGTAGAAAGATAGTTTGCACGTCCTTCAGGTGCCTGTTTGGCCAGGCCAAAATCAGAAACCTTTGCCTGGAAGTTATTCTCAAGCAATATATTGGATGCTTTGAAATCCCTGTGAATCACACAGGGTTGAGAATCCTCATGAAGGTAGGCGAGACCCCTAGCAGCATCAAGAGCTATCTTCATTCTTGTATCCCAATCTAAAGGACATTTTGCTCCCAAAGGGCCTAAATAAGAGGCAAAAATAAACATTATCTTAGGGGGAAGCGGTAAGGGAATGAACTCGACAATTATAAAAATTAAATGATACCATGGAGCCATGACTCTAAGCTTCCATTGGGGACAAGCTCGTAACAAAGAAGGTTCTGTGATGAATCACGATTGCTGTAGTAACCAACAAGTCTAACGAGATTACGGTGATGTAGCCTGCTTAGCATCTCAACCTCAACCAAGAATTCCTTATCTCCCTGGTGTCCTCCACTTGTAAGTTTTTTAATGGCAACGGCGGTGCCATCACTTAAAACTCCCTTGAAGACACGGCCAAATCCACCCTCTCCAAGCACACTTGCAGGTTCAAAATTATTAGTTGCCTCTTTGAGCTCATCATATGAGAGAAACCGCGTACTAGTAGGATGCGGAAGAGAACCTTCTACAGAAGCTCCATCTAAACTCTTTGGTTTTGCTGAAATTATGTGTAGATAGAAAATTAATTATTTGATTGCACGCATGCAGTGATAAACATAGAAAACACCTGAGCTGGAAAGAATGACTTTCAATCAAAATGAATACATATATTATAAGAAGCAAATTATTAACAAGATCGCCAGAAATTTACAGACAATGAACCTTTCATACTTGGCATGGAACCAAAACTTGTTGTGATAGATAACTCCATGTAATCTCCTCTTCATAGCTTGCAAATTTCAATTTGATTTAACATAGAAATAAATAATTTTTGTATAATATATTTTGGGCATGACGTCATTTTGTTTCCAACTTCAAGCGTTCTCAATTTCTAATCAAGATTACTGCTGCCTAAAGTAGCAGTGTGACAATTGACAAGGTGATTAAGCAAATAGAATATAGTTTGGAATTAAAAGTAATATAAAGAACAATTGCTCTATATTTAACCGAGTTTTGGAATATAAATTTAGTTATTTTTTCATGATATATATGGCATATCAATGTCGAGTGGTGAATAGCTAGAACTCTAAGCTATGTAGTATGTACCATTCACATATCCACTTGGATCTTTCTTTCTATGTATATCGGCAGTGCTTGTAATCTTCCACATAGATATTTCTTTCTTCCATACATTAACTGTAGTTACATGGGTCGTATATCACCAAATTAGGTAGCATAAAATATCATGTATCCAATAATGTCAGTGAGATATCTTGTTCACTAGTTAAAGCAAGCAAAGTGCTGCCAGCAAGTTGTGTAAATACCGTTTCATTGGTATACAAAAGATTTTTGCAATGGAAACACCAACTTAGGCATTTAACGAGGTATAGATCAAGTGTCCTGGTCACGATTCTGCATTCTTATCCAGACAATCTCCAGCTGTAAGATAGGTGTTTAAGCTCAGGTTTAATAAGGTAATCAATTGAACACATGCAGCTAGGAACTAACTACTAACAAGTGATTCAAAATAAAAAGGTTTTGAGCAGTAACTTATGTAAACCAACTCTATGAATAATTTATTTTCCTTGTCGAGTAGAATTTTTGAAGGTTTTCTCCCCAATTTAAGTGAATCCAGGTAGGCTGGTCGTCACCTATCTTACTTGATTTTATGGCAAAGATCACTCACATATATAGCTGCCTTGCCCTGGTTTCAGGCACTACTTCAATTATTTTAGAGGTTACCATATGGAACTAGCCAAAATTAGATGATGTATGGTTGGTGGTCTGACGTGACCCGGATCTGATTTTAGGGATTAAAATAGGATTTTTAGTGGATTTTGGGGTGAAAGATGGAATTTTTACGGTGAAAGGAGGGATTTTTAGGGCTAGAAAGTGGATTTGGGAGAAAGATGATATTTTATTGATTGAAAGAAGGAAATATAAAGATAGTTGACCTCTTTCGAGATGATGATGATCTCCAAGTTTTTAATTTGAGAGACGAGCCTGACTCTCCCACTACTCTAAGGGATTTATCCCCTTTCTCAATCAATTCCTCACAGAACTCCACATAACCCCCATATACATATTCCCCTTTATTTATAATCAAACTCCTAATGAGCTGCCACCCCTAAATTACCAAAATACCCCCGATCAATATTCCATCAGTTTTTTTGGATTGAGAATCTCTATTCCTAATTACATTACCGCGGTATGAGTACATAAAATACAAATATTGCGGAAAGAAAAAAAGAAAAAAAATCTAATGTAGATCGATTTGTGATGCGTAAATGAGAAAAATGCAGATCAAGGCCCTTAGATCTATTTACTTCATTGAAAATGGAACATAATTGTCTTAACCCTTTTCTTTGTTATGTTCATTAGGTTCAATCGAATATGAATGGAATAATACTCTACAAGTAACTCTAATATTTTTAAACCGGTCCATTTACTATCTATTATTTGATTTACTAATCATTTATATTGGAATGAGTCAATAGTGAAATGGTTCGCTAGGTTGCCTCTTGCCTACCCATGGATTCAGCAGCAGTTCGAAAGGTTGATCTATTAGGTATGCTTCTAGCCGGAATTCTATTGAAAATGGGAGCATATGGATTGATTTGGATCAACATGGAATGCATGCACATTCTATATTTTCTCCGTGGTTGGTGATAGTAGGGACAACGCAAATAATCTATCCAGCCTCAACCTCTCTTGGTTAACGTAATTTATGAATAAATGGCAAAATTGGTTAACTGGTCATTATCAATATCATTCTACTTGTCATGTTGTAACACAACAGGTACATGAATGATATATGGATATCATATCCACATAAACATAGACTTTAGTGAGAGATGCAGACTATTTAGTAACTAGTGATTATTTTTTTAACATCACCTCAGAAAAAGCAGTGTGATAAATCATTAATATTGATATAAATACCTCAACGTGACATGAGCGTGAAAGAGGTTCAAAAATCACTTTTCTTTTTATAAGGGCTAAAAACAAATCACTTTTTTGGCTTTTTGATCCCATATTGTAGGATGGCTCTCGAAAGATATAAAATATCTCCCTCCAAGCCATGCATACGATGAAAACGACTTTCATCGAATACGGTTTTCCACAGAATTCTATATGTATCTATGAGATCGAGTATGGAATTCTGTTTACTCACTTTAAATTGAGTATCTGTTTCCCTCCTTTCCTGTCCTAGCAAAAAAGAACCTCTCCTCAACCGTTTCGTTTCGGGTTAAGATGTGAAAGCACGTTTTTTTCTATAAGCACAGTGAGTTTCGAGGTGTGAATGGGGAGAGGAGATTTCATAATTTGGGTTTTGAATGAGATGACATTTGCATTTTTTATTTCTCTTTTTTTCTATTTAAACGGTAAAATAAGAGGTGTTAAGCTTTTTAACATTCAGGCGTCGAGCTATTTTTCCACACGACCTCACATACAGGATCGTCACCGCAGTAGAGTTTATTATATATTTACATGAATTCTAGCAACAATGTATTTCATATGTATTTGGATTGGGACCAACGCATGACTACTACCAATATTAGTCTTTGTTAATGTCTCGAATATAAATCTAAATGGGGCATGGCCAAGCGGTAAGGTGGCGGGTTTTGGTCCCGTTACTCAGAGGTTCAGATCCTTCGTTCGCTTTCATTACATCAATGTGGATAACCTCGAGAAATAGTAATAAAGCTTTTCCAAACATTTGTAATGTGTGACCTAATCAAACAACATATTGCTTCTAACATATGTAATGCAAAAGTTAAATTCGAGAAAAAGAACACATATGGGGAAATACTTCAAGAAGTTATACATAGGCATCATGTATTATTGAATAAAGCACATACCCTACATAGATTGGGCATACAGGCGTTCCAACGCATTTTTAGTAGAGGGACACGTTATTTGTTTACATCCACTAGTTTGTAAGTGCTGGAGTTGAACTTCATAAGATCTAATCTCCCGTTGTTCCTCAGAAGCACAGTGGTAGAGTGGTCGACTGTTAACTGATTGTTCGTAGTTTCAAATCCTACTTAGGAAGATTTGATTGACTCTTAATTTAATTAAAGAATGAAGAATTGAATTAAAGGACTCGTTTTGATCGTTAGGGGTAGGTAACTCATGGCATCGTCAATACCTCGGTGTAGATCCAAGATAATCCCTTGTAAATAGCCAATTAAGAATTCTCAGATGATAGACTAACAGTGCATCAAAGATGCAGTCATCGATTGTCCTGATGGGCCACAATTATCGTGAGCAAACATTAATGACGAGAAACGTGTTTTTGCTATGCTACTAATACTTGTATTTGCTCTGCAATTCTGCCCAAGCCTGGCCGAGGAAGAGTTACGGGGAATAAAACATAAATATGTTGACGGGTTACTAGGGGTTTCAGCCTAAATTACATATCTACCCATGAACTATCAAAATTACAAAAATGTCATTATTCTCAGAAATTACAGATCCGCCCTCCAAGTCTATCATTACTCCGCTCCTAAAGAACCACATTGTCCCCAAGATGGTGCATGAAGTCTCTGAGTGAGGATGCTCGTCCCCTCCTGGGTCGAAACTCTGAATGCATCCATCATCGTCGTAGGGCCACCCAATATCTCCACCGTCCTCAGCAAAGCATGGATGGGCACAACGGTGATCGACAAAGCTGCCAAAAGGTTTGATGCACCTGAAGCTTAGTCTACGAGGCTTGGAAGGACCACCGGCTGCAAACCAGGGCCTGCGGAACCCTATGGAAGGATGTCTGGGGTCGTAGGGCCCGGTCTAGCCTACCCAATGGTTGTGGGCCCACGGACGACCCGCCCACCTACGGCACTGGCACGGGCAGCCCGCATGGAGGTCATTGGCCTCCTTGCAGCCTGTTCTGGGGCCGCCCTAAGTCTCGCAGTCCGCCAAGGCTTGGGTCGCCAAACTCCTTGGGGGCCGCCTTGGCTTCCCCCCTTATTCGTCTACCTTGATCAACTTTCTCCATGATTTTAGAGGAAAATTTGAGCCACGTGTGCACGATCCGTCGTTGATTTGCAGAATATCCTCGTCTGAGGTGACATCTTTTTCTTTTCTAGAGGCAAAGGCGTCGCCTTTGGCCCTAGATATATGTCGTTGGCTTCGTCTTTTCGCATATCTAGTTTCAGACGGGATTCGATCTCTGAAATTTCATCCGATAGTTAACAGCTCGTCTCCTCAAAGATTTGCCTCAACTCTTATTTGAATGATGGAAAGCTTTCGTCGATGAGTTTCTCCAGATCTACCCTCATTGCCAAGATCGAACGCTCTCAGACCAATTTGATGTGACCTGGATATGATTTTAGGAATGAAAATAGGATTTTTAGTAGATTTTGGTGTGAAAGATGGGATTTTTATGGTGAAAGGTGGGATTTTTATAGCTAGGAAGTGGATTTGGAGAAAAAGATGATATTTTTATTGATTGAAAGAAGGAAATACAACGATAGTTAACCTCTTTCGAGAGGAGTCCGCTCTCTTATCTTTTAATTCGAGAGAAAAGCCTAACTCTCCCACTAGTCTAAAAGATCTATCCTCTTTCTCAATCAATTCCTCACAAAACTCCACATGATCCCGATATACCTCTTTCCCTTTATTTATAATCAAACTCCTAATGAGCCGCCGTCCCTAAATTACCAAACTACCCCTAATCTAGGGTTGTCGGCCTAAATATCAGATCTCCCCCCTTGGACCATCAAAATTACAGAAATGCAATCATGTAAGTCTATCATGGTGGTTCTCATATAAAGTTGGCCATTGCCAACCCCGTTTTGATCAGAAATTGAGGAGGGTGGAGAATGTTGAAGTGCAGATGACTTATTTGACGAATATTCATAAGATTTGATATGAAACCTCTACGAGATATAAATGGTGCAAATCTTGCAATACGCCCTTTTGGTCTTTCCAATTCCTTGTGCTCTCATTTCTTGTGCCAACAGCTAACAGGTCTTAGAAGTCAGTATTTGTTCACTAACACTTAAAGTATATGGTTTCAAGAAATAAGAATTCAACAGACATACAAACTTGTAATTGCTTCATATGCACTGTTTAATGCCTTTTAAAACTTTCAGCATTTATAACTCAATTAACTTTCATGTTTTGCAAGAGTCGCAAAGGATAAATATCACAATAGAAGTAGAGACTCTAAGTATGCGGCGTAAGTTGAAGAACATACCTGGTTCTTTTACTGGTATTTTCTTTGCTTTCCCAGATGTGCACGAGCAAATTATAATAATGATGATGATGATGATGATGATCAGGACACCCGCACATATCCCAACAACTACAGTCAAACTTGAATGTTTGTCATCATTGGCATCACTTTGAGATTTATGCCCATGGTGCGTTGGAGGTGGTGAAGCCCTAGGTGAGAAAGCCACAGTTGGGGCTGAAAAATAGGAAAGCAATCAATGCATCCATCCATTAACATAAGTGTAACAAGGCAAAACACTACATGAAACTTGAGTATCCCATTAAGAGAACAGATTGTAGTATTAGGATTATGAATTTTGCACATGAATAAGAATAATTTATGTTATGGTTTATTCAATGTCCCATGAGTCGTTATACATTTAAAATTAATACTACTAAATTGTGCAAATTAATTTAGCAAGTGAACCAGCAATGATGACTTAGCAAGTCCCTTTTTTCAAGGAAAAAAATCTTAGCAGGTTTCAACAGCAATCTGTTTCACAAGTCAAAATGTTAATTGTGATCACCTAGAGGAGACAAAATTCATAAGATGATGAATCAGTGCCAGCATTTGCAATAAATGTGCAGAATAATCAAGTTACAGAGGGAACAACATTGCCAGACAGAACTGACATGTCCTACTAATTAGATAGTTATAAACTATCCATAAGTCAAGTAATCTAAATCACTAATACAGCTAGTGTGCAAGTTGACCGCATATAGAGGTACTAACCTGACATGTCGGAGCCCAAAATCTAGTATGCTAGGTCTGGTGCTAACAAGTGCATCTAACAAAGTTTCTGCACATGTTTCATGATGTGAAACCCGAATGGAATAATAATTTTACGACAAAATATTTAGTAAAAATATTGGTTGGACCCATAATTGGGAGATAAAAGTAGTTAGAAATATTAAGGAAATATGTTAGTTTAATTCTAACAAACTTTGGGTTCAATAGTTTTGACCACGCTAGCAGAGAACAACTAAGGTTAAACACATATGGCAAGTGATGGATGTGCTGTAAATAAAATATTGCCAAATAAGCCTATTGCCTAAACTAGGGAAGGTAAGAGCAGAAGAGCGAACTTGAATAGCTCTGCTAGGTGTATGCTTAAAGCTATACAGATTCAGCACTTATTATACACACAAAACTTCTGCTTGCTTAAAGTAATAAAGGAGACGCATTTCAAAATATATTAAAACCCAATTCCAGCCGGAATTCAAATTTTATCACATTCATTGACTAAGCTTAGAAATCTACATCCAAACAAGTATGTATCTTCCTGTTACTGTTATGGCTACAGTCTTTTAAATTATATTCCTTTCTAAGCTTATTACAAACTGGGGTGACATGATGAATGACCAGAACTTCTTCAGTGTATTTTTCTCTGTTGTTATCTATGAAGTGAACAATAGTTTTTCTCTGATTCCCTTAATAAAGTGAATCTGCTTAAGGTGTAAGACGTTCTTTTGAAGAACAGATCGTAAATTGATTTAAACGCCCAATTATATTTCTCTTGCTCTGAAATCTTTCCAACTATAACTTTATTATGCTATCTATCATGGGGTAAATTCGAACCTTTTGTGCAAATACTCTGAACATACATTCATGACTATAACATGAGAAACAAAAGAAATAAAATTCGATGATTTTCCAACTATATCATAAGGGAGTGGCATCTCTCCAGAATTTTTAAAAAATAACACCACTAATAGTAGAGCATGTAAATAGCATACACAGATAGTATACTTCCAATGATAATGACATAGTTTTTGTAAGCATATATGTCATAAACTTGCCCAACTGACCAGATATACTCCCAATGTTAGCAACTTTACCAGGAGAAGGAGCCAACGGCTTAAACCAAGTCAAATTCAAAAGTCTGTAGTCACCAACTAGCATAGGGTTGATATGAACTTTATGAAAGGTAAGTGAATAGTTCATTGCATTGACTTGATCTGCAGAGAAACTAATCCCAGTGTGTGGAGCAATGTCCATGGAGATATTTAGGCCCAAGACACCAACAACATAGAAGTTGTCAATCTCAAATTGCGTAACACGCAGATTGAGCTGAGAAGCAAGTTCTTGAAGAAATTCATTGCTCCAATTTGAACTCAAAGAGACATTCTGAAGAAACAGCTCAACTTTTACTGCGTACACACAGTGGCAACCTCGAATACCTCGCTTCTGCACCATGTTATTTTGGCAACATCCTGGCAAATGAAAAAAAAGAACTAAATCTACAACAATAAAAAGAAAAGGAAAAACAAAAATTACAGTGTTGTTTAGCAGTCTTATCCTCCGGAATATACATAGCATATAGAGAAGGCAAATATATAAGGAGCAAGCTGTGAAATAGGAATGTAAAATCCTATCCAGTTTGCAGGTGGGCATCAAAACATCCTAGGGAGTGTTACGAATTAAGTTCAAAAAATGAGATAGTAAAGTGATTGTTAATCAAAGAGGTCAGATGTCAACATAGAAATCAATGTGTTAAAAATCATCAAGTTACATATTCTATGCTGTGCAAATGTACAGAAAAACCATCACCCTATAGCAAGGCAATTAAAGCAAAAGACAAATAATAAGCTATCACATTTAATTGTGTCTAAATACAAAGCAACTTTCTTTTGGGAAACATAATCTACTTAGCTTTCAACTTACCAGACCTGTGAGGGGTGATCGGAGGCGTTGCTAAACCGGGAACCAAGCTGGAATTGGAATCTGATGGTGCAGTGTCCGCAAGGATAGGAGGTATAATGGATGATTCAGGAGCACGATTTTTGTTCCGCTTCAACTTTGATATCTGTGATATGCTTGCAGGGGGTTGGCCAGCAGGTGTCAGTGAGCTGTTTTCTGGAAGAGGTGAAGTTACATGCGGAAAAGGTTGCTGCCTAAGTTCTCTCCTTACCAGAGGAATGCTTGCTTGCAAGGAGAGATCAGAATTGGCTGGTGCTCGTCTAGGATCCACAAGCCTCCATCCACCCGTTACAGAAACTTCTGACACTGACGATGTTGTTTCACTTATATGAATGCCGGATAAAGCCATGGTTATCAGTTCCGCAAAGGATAAAATTACCATGCAATTAAACAACAGAAATCTTGAGTATTTCAGCAATCCTGCAACTCCAAAATTACAGAATGTATTAAGAAAATTTGATGTTTGAACAAGGTAATCTACTTTCCAATAATTTATATTGACTAAATGATGAACACAGTATCACATTGTGGCTCCCACTTGGCAACAGAGGTGCAGGCATAGAAGCTGATTTGTATTTCAACTTTTTGGCAGAAATGTTAGCAAGAATTAGTAGGTCGCATCACTTCAGACTCAAGGGTTAGCCAGTGTTGGCAATTCATCTCTGTAATTAAAATTGCTGACATCAAGTTATCTCCGAGAAACAGTTCAATTATCCTCTTGTGCGCCTTTCGTTCTCCTTTCTCTCTCCTCTCTTTCTTTCTTCCTTTCTTTTATCTCTTTTTCTTTTTCTTTTTCTTTTGTAATAACCAATTAACGGAAATAGAAACTGCCAATACACTTTTTTTTCAAGAAGCCACATCCTCAATCTGCACATTCCACTTGTTTTCATTTTTTACGGTTGTACTTTAATCAACTGACATGCAAATTAACAGTAAATGTTTTGGACATGCTACAAATTAATCTCGTTAGGGACAGAGAGTGAGTTGGTGTGTTCATGCATGTGTGGTTGCCTTGTATGTATGAATCAACTGGTATATGCAAAATAACAGTAAACGTTTTGGACCTGCTACAAATTAATCTCGTTAGGGGCATAAAGAGTGAGTGGATGCGTTCTTGCCTCGTATGATAATGGGTATATGCTCACGCAGAAAATTTCCTACACTGTCAGCATCTAAAATCCTTCTAATTTTTTTTTCTAGTTTGGTGTATACATTCTAAAACCCTAAATATGGACGAACCCTAAGGGAACCGACGCTCAATTCGATCGTTGCCAAAAGTTCTATTCTTCTGTTGAATTTGCAATGGTTAGATCAAGGGTCAAATAGCATTAGATTCACTTGATGTTTGGTATGGTGATCTTCCACTATATGTAGAATACATTAGAAAAAAATTAAAAATTAAAAAATGATGTATATGACGGTCAACATAGTTTCATGCGCTAACCGTACATATACATTATTCTCATACATAAGATATATGTGTCATCTGACCAAAGAAATTTCCTTCTTGGTTAGCTTCAAAAATCAACCCCCTTAAAAGATCACACCTTCTTGGCAGTCAAACCCCCTCCCCATAATTTGTTTAAATCCATTCATTTTGATCTTCATGTTCTAAAACCCACAAATCATAAATTTTCAAGTGAATCCAAGGAATTTGCTCGTTCATCTAGCTACTACGAAAAGTTTTGTTACTACAAAACCATTATGAGTAGATGGATAGGCAAATAACCTTGGATTCAATTTTATAATATGAAGATCAGAATGAATGGATCCGAACGTCAAAAATTATGGGGAGGGGTTTTAATACTAGCCAAGGAGGAAATTTCTTCTTTAGCTAGTTGACACCAATATTCCTCAATTACACACACATAGGTTGACTAGGATCCATTCGGATGGATCAAACATAAGGATCCATTCAAGTGGAATTTAAAATTGGGCAACCTAAATGGATAATCCGCTATGTTGGATGTGATCTAACATGTCTAAATTACCTACAAACAAAATTTCAAGTGATTTGGACATGTTTTACCCATCCATCAAGTGGTTGCAAAATTCGTCGATTTTACGACTATTCAAAAATATTGATTTTGCAACCACTTGATGGATGGGCAAAACATGTCCAAATCACTTAAAATTTTGTTTGTATGTAATTTAGACATGTTAGATCACATCCAACGGAGCGGATTATCCATTTAGGTTGCCCAATTTTAAATTCCACTTGAATGGATCCTTATGTTTGATCCATCCGAATGGATCCTAGTCAACCTCTATATATCTATATATTAAAACACAAAGGTTTTTGAATTCTAGGGCTGACTGGGACAAGCTGATGTCATGATGATGTATAAAGAGGTTGATAGAAGAATGGCTAGGATTTAATCTTGGTAAAAGAATGGTTGAGATGAGCATTTGAAAAAACCACCACTTTTTAAACCCCCCACAATCACTAAATCTGCGCAAAATACCACCTATTTCCCCTTTTTGCTAAAAACTCTCATTTCACTTTTTACACACACACACTTATGCACTTCCATCCTCCGCGTCAAATGCGTCCGCTAAATTTTTTACATTAATTTGTTGTTCCGACTCATTAAATTTTTTTACACTAATTTGTTGTTCCGACTCAAGGGCGCCAAAGGCGCCCGCGCCGATTTTTTTACACTAATTTATTGTTTCGACTCAAGGGCGCCCTCGCCAAATTTATTGTTTTAAGCTGATTTTGTTGTTCCGCACAAATTTGACTGTGTAAATAATGTTTGGGAACAAAGATTTCGCGGGTGAAAATCTTAAATGAACCGTGCCCGCGGGCACGGGTTATGACTTGTGTGTGTGTGTGTGTGTGTGTGTGTGTGTGTATGGGCTTGTAAGACAACAACCACAAGATGAGATTGATAAATCATACAATGACGATATATATATGGGCTTGTAAGACAACCACAAGACGAGATTGATGAATCATACAATGACGATATTAGTGATAAAGAAGACATTAATACTACATTTTTGAGTTCAGACATCTTTGAAACATTAGATCATGAAGAAGCATTTAATCCTTTACAAATAGATAAAGTATATGTTTGTTTACAAACGAACAGGAGTAGATGATGTAGATAATATCTTAGAAAGACTTCTACAAAGTAATATCATAGGAGAAGATCCATTAAAACATTGGGATAAAAATAAGATAGTTTGTAAATTAGAATTAAAAACCCCTGAACTAATTATAAGATGTAAAAAATTGGTCACCGCTAATGAAAACTTTAAAGAATTTAAGAAACACACATATATATCTCTCTTTATCTATAATACATTTGATGATTGTTTTTGAATTCTATGGCTGACTGGGACAAAACTGACTAGGACAAAAGGTTTGATAAAAGAACGTCTGAGATTAATCTTGAGGAATGAATGGTTGAGATGAGATTTTGTGGAAATTTTTGGAGGGAAAAACATTTCTGGGGAAATGAAAGTTTCTAGGGAATAGCAAAGTGCAAGCAATTAAGGCATTTGGGAAAAAAAAATTAACTTGCACCTAATGCTACAGATCAATGCTGCTGCAGATCGAATAATCTCTCCCTCCATGTGGGGCCCATCGACTCCTCGACGCATAAGTTTCCCGCACCAAAGGCGCCTGAGCCAAATTTGTTGTTCCGCGCCGAAGACGTGGGCTAAAATTTTTTCACTAATGTGTTGATCTGCCCGCGCCGAATTTGTTGTTCCGTGCCAAAGGCGCCCGCTAAATTTTTTTACACTAATTTGTTGTTCAGCGCCAAAAGCCCCTGCGCCGAATTTTTTGTTCTACGCCGAATTTGTTGTTTTGCACCGAAGGCCCCCGCGCCGAATTTGTTATTCCGTGTTGAAGGCGCCTGCGCCGAATTTGTTATTCCGCGCCGAAGGCGTCCGTGCCGCTAAATATTTTTACGCTAATTTGTTGTTCCGCATAATTTTGGCTGTAGAAATAACTTTTTGGGAAACAAAGATTTCGCGGGGGAAAATCTTAAATGAACCGTGCCCACGGGCACGGGTTATGGCTAATATGTTTGTGTGTCTATATGTGTGTGTGTCTGTGGATATTCATATGCAGTCTGGCCATACCAAAGCCTTGGCGCGGCCAAGGCCAAAAATTAGGTTTTTAACAGATGTGATGTACACATTCTAAAATCACAAATTACAGAATTTTTGAGGAACACTAAGAGTTTTGAGCATCGATCAACCAATTGCAAAATCAGCGATGATCATCATGATCTAAAACAATAAAATGTATCATGAGACAAATACTATCAAATTCGTCTCAAACTTTGTATTTTGGTGTTTAGGATGTGGACAACACATCTATTAAAAATTTTGAAAAATAAAAGACCAATTTTTTGGCTATGCCACACCAAGGCTCAAGCCGCACATGATAATTGGCATGCATGCATGCCTTTAATATATATATATATATATATAATACAAATGTGGGAAGTTTTTAAATCTGTCATACTAGGACAAGCTGACTAAGACAAAGACAATCTGACTACGACATCCATATATGAGGGACAAGCTGACTAGGCTGAGGTTTTGAAAAAAAATTGTATGAAAACTTTTGAATTTGGGACAATCCGACTAAGCTCTGCTCTATACATTTGAAATTTGAAATTTGATTTTGAAATCAAATTTTTGGGGGGACACGCAGCCGCCCAACAGCCCTGCACTTCTCCTCAAATCAAGGCAAGAGGTGAAATCACGGCAAGAGCCTCAAATCAAAACCCATGGCAACAACCCTGCACTTCTTCTCCTCCTCGACGAGACCATAGCAAGAACCGGGGCAAGAGCCTCAAACCGAGAGCCATGCACTTATTCTCCAGCAAGAATTCCACAGCAAGAACCAAAACGCAAAACGGCAGCTCATTAGTCCTGCGTGTTTTCTTAAATATTCTCCAATTAATTTCATTCATTTCGTTAATATTAGAAAGTGGGTACCTTTCTGTTTCTAATTTGTTTGTTAATATGAAGTTCTATGATCAATGGATATAATTTTTTCTTGATGCTGGAAGTATCTGTTTTGAGCTTATTATCTCCACGCCAAGCACCACAAACGGCCGCCTCCTCTCCTTCATTAATATTAATGGTGTTGTTGACAGAGCAATGGAAGCTACTCAAAAAGAGGAATTTGGATTCTAATTACTTCTACTCAAGAAGGTGGCACACAAATGGTGTTGTTGACATAGCAGAACATCCAACCACAGGGATCAAAACTTGTTTGCAGAAAGAAATTTGATTCCTTCCCACTGATTTTTTTAACTGTTTTTAATTTTTTTGCAGCAAGAAATTTGGATTTTATTTTAAATCTGCACACCAACTGTTTGTACAAATGCCCAAAGGTTCTTTTCTAAACTATCAGCTGGGTCTGCTGCCAAAGATATGTTTCATAGATCTTCCAATAACTCAAATGGCCCACGATGCTCTTTATCAGTGAACATGTAGGAGGGCTGCAAAATGATGTGTGAGTGGAAATAGTACTGACCCAAACATAACTGAACAGTTAACTTTAGCCGTGTAAGCAGCATAGGTTTAAGACATGATGACACCCATAGTCTTTCAAGAACATAGTAGTAAACATGGCAATCAAATTTGACAATGGAGCTTCACTTTATAAATGATGTTTACATTATAGAAGCGATATCTCATTTGTTACATGCAAAGCATGAAACCAGTAAACACTTACATATCAAGCTATTGACAAAAAAATATTACAAAGCATGAAACCTGTAAACTGTTACGGATATATGGTGTAAAGAAAAAAAATATTACACACGCCATAACCCTGTGGGTGTTGGAGATAACTGTTATGACCAGTCTGGATCCTCATCCAATTCTTCCAATGTATATTCATTGGGTTGATCATCCATGATTCCAATGGAATACAAAGTTTAACCATTTCTCTTATTTTGCAAGGGAAACCTCATGTCAACCATTTCTCTTATTTTGCAAATTCACTTGATTCTGAAATGATTGTTCATGTACACTCTTTGATGCTTCTTTAATTTGAGAAAAAAAATTCAGTTGGGTCAAAAACAAATTTTGCTACTTTAATTTAGTTTCTTAATTTTGTTCTGTCATGAATCTTGCGACTTTGATTTGCTTTGGAATAAATCTGTTAAAAATTAATTTAGTTTCTTTAATTTTGTTCTGTCATGAATCCTATCAAAACCTCAGATTTTAAGCTAGATACATTATATAAGCGATGTCTCATTTGTTATATGCAACGCATGAAACCTGTAAACACGTATATATCAAGTTATTGACAAAAAAATATTACAAAGCATGAAACCTTAAAACTGTTACGGATATATGGTGTGAAGAAAAAAAATATTGCACACACCATAACCTTGTGGGTGTTGAAGATTACTGCATATAGTACATTATGTCCAGTCTGGATCCTCGTCGAATTCTTCCAAAGTATATTCATTGGGTTGATCATGCATGATTCCAATAGAATACGAAGTTTAACCATTTCTCTTATTTTGCAAGGGAAACCTCAGGTCAACCATTTCTCTTATTTTTGCAAATTCATTCTGAAATGTTTGTTCATGCACACTCTTTGATGCTTCTTTAATTTGGGGGGAAAATTCAGTTGGGTCAAATTCAAATTTTGCTACTTCAATTTAGTTTCTTTAATTTTGCTCTGTCATGAATTTTGCTACTTTGATTTGCTTTGGAATACATGTGTCAGAAATTAATTTAGTTTCTTTAATTTTGTTCAGTCATGAATAAATCTGTCAGAAATCCTATCAAAACCTTAGATTTTAAGCTATATACATTATATAAGCAATATCTCATTCGTTATATGCAACGCATGAAACCTGTAAACACTTATATATCACGTTATTGACAAAAAATATTACAAAGCATGAAACCTGAAAACTGTTACGGATATATGGATATATGGTGCGAAGAAAAAAAATATTACACACGACATAACCCTGTGGGTGTTGAAAATAACTGCATATAGTACATTATGACCAATCTGGATCTTCATCGAATTCTTCCAAAGTATCTTCATTGGGTTGATCATCCATGATTCCAATGGAATACGAAGTTTAACCATTTCTCTTATTTTGTAAGGAAAACCTCAGGTCAACCATTTCTCTTATTTTGCAAATTCACTTGATTCTGAAATGTTTGTTATGTACACTCTTTGATGCTTCTTTAATTTGGGAAAAAATTTCAGTTGGGTCAAATTCAAATTTTGCTACTATAATTTAGTTTCTTTAATTTTGTTCCGTCATGAATTTTGCTACTTTGATTTGCTTTGGAATAAATCTGTCAGAAATTAATTTAGTTTCTTTAATTTTGTTCTATCATGAATAAATCTGTCAAAAATCCTATCAAAACCTCAGATTTTTTGCAAGGGGCAGTGAGTCCCTTACATATGTTTTTATGTAGCACTAAGCTTCAACTTGATGATGGTATTGAGTGAGCATCTTGGACCAGTACTTGCAATTATAGCTTCATTCTTTATTTGCACTGACAGTTGATACAAAGGCTTTAATTTCTAATATTGTTCAGTTTCAAGGTGGGAGATGTTAGTGGAACTTATCCTTTGGAAGGAGCTTGATTGGATCACAAATTGTGCACTTTTGTTGTATGCTGACTCTGCTCTTAGATGTAAATGTACAAATAGAAGGGACGTTAAAGCATGGAGATGGACTGAACGTGTAGATTTTTCCGTTAAGCCTACTTTTTTTTAACTGTGTTTGGGATTTTTCATATCCTAAATTTTGGTCTGCTCCATTGCCTCTGGATATTAGAATCATGTTATGGATCATATTGAAGTATAAGCTTAATACAAAAGATGGCCTCATCAAGAAGGGGTTCAATTATGTTCCAATTTGTGTGGTGTAATTTTCAGGATGAATATATTAACCATTTATTTTTTCATTGTGTTATTATGTAGTCTATATGGAGATCCATCACGTTCAATCTAACAATTTTGTTTCATGAAGGCAACAGAGTACGGAGATGTAGTGGCAGCGGCGGTGATGGTGTCACCCATGCTCACAGGTCTTCGGCGAACGGATAACCAGTAAGGAGGTTCAGAAAGGTACCAATTCTTTAGAACTGCTTTGAATTCTTCTTGGTTTTGAGATTCTCACATGGTTTCAATTTTGGTTTTAAGATTAGATTGGTGGAGTATTAGGTTGATGCTTCATTTATGGATTATGTTGGACACGCTGTTCGTCCTTTCCAGAAATTCGTTCTCTATTCAATGAAATTGACATACCAAATTTAGGTGTTCTTGCTGATCATCGCGGAATAGTTTGCGATCGCCGTGTGTCTAGAATACTCAAGCACTGGCCCAAAGCGAATGAATGCATCATGTTGAAATTTGTGATGTACGTGTTTCGTGTTACGGCCAGAGGAGAAGAGGATAATCATATGAACACACAGAAGCTCAAATGCAGTTGTACAGTTTGTATATGGGATAATCATCTATCAGAAAAACCTAATCTTAGGTGTGAAGATCGATGGGATCGATGGCACTGTATTGTATGTTAATGTCATGTATATGTATGTAAATACCTGGAAGTTGGAAATGCTAAAAACATGAGGCAAATTCTATATTGGATAACTTCTCAAATATGAGTGCAAGTGCAAATTCTGTATTTTTGTTTGGATTGTCTATTTTTGTGCAAATTCTATATTTTTTGTTTGGAGTTTGTATTTTTTTGGGTTGTGTATTTTTTGAGTATAACTTTTGAAATATGAGTGTAACTACAAATTCTGTGCAAATTGAGTGTAACGTCTCCCTGCTTGCTGAGTTTTCAATCGCATTTGCATATCAGATTTCTCATATTCATGGCAATGATTGTATCAGCACTTGATAACTACACGTGTATCAAGCACTCAAATATCTGCTTTTTCGGACAAAATATTGATTAACAGCGTATTTTAGTTTTGTTACATAATTGAGGTTGTTGGATCTGGATCTAAACCTTAGGGGGTGAATAGGCTAATAAAAAATCTCGTGCAACCCACGAGCAATCACACGCAGTTATAGCAGATTCAGAGTAAATAAAAAGCAATCATTGATGCACAGCAGATTTACCCTGGTTCGGTCGATCACCACGACCTACGTCCAGCACCCGAAAGCAAATATTATATTAATAGTTTACAGGCACAACCTTAATAGCTAGAGAACCAATGTCAATACACTCGCCGGGCTCAGTACCACACGCACCGTGTTCAACACTATCAATCCTAATATATGCTCTCGCTTGACAACACCCGTCAAGTTCCTCTTGTCTAGACCACCACTAGACAAGACCCCAAAATAGTCACACAAAAAGCAATAAAGTTTCCCCTACGGAGATCAAACAATACTACACAAAACTAATAATAAAAGTTTAGAAATCTCAGTTTTATTTAGTTGTCGTCGTCTCCGTCAATCAGCACGGGCCAGCTCTCGTCTGACAAGATGTAGATGGCATGTCTCTCTTCTCCTCAGCAACTCAAGTTACGGCCTTGGCTTGTATCTGAAAGTTGTGTCACTACTTGTAGATGGCACTAGGGAATTGCGGCTGATTGTTTGTTGAAGAGAGGTTCATCTATGTGCATGGAATCCTAGTGTTGCAACATTCCCTTAATTCAAACCTTGCGGCATGTATGGTTCTTTGTGGGTAGGAGCTTGCTTTCGGTAATAGGGTTTGTGGGCTGCTACACTTGGTCAACAATGTCGGCTCTCTCAAGTTAATTGCCACCCACATTCTCTTTTTAATTTTTGTTTGCTTCACCAAACGTGGAATCCTGCAAGCAATTAAAAAATATATGAGGAGATTAAAATCAAGTGCCTGCAACAAAAACGGGATGAGTGATGAATAAAAAACAAAACAAGTCCCTTCGGAATAAATGACCAATTAAAAGGAATTAAAACAAGTGCACAAAGTTCGGCTATTCCCCTTTCTCAAGTTCATTTGATTGAATGAAATTACGGCTCGTGCATGGAGAACAAATATCTTGTTGTGGCTTGGAGATCTTTTGGCACAGGAGTCAAAAATTCGGCTAAGTCTTCTTGCTTCCTCTTGATTTGAGAGCTCACGGCTATGAGATGTTGTTGCTTGAATCTCCTTGGGACTTGAAGCTTGGTTTCTCTTTTGGCCTTGGTAGAAGCAAGGAGATGATAGTCAAGGGTATAGGCTTGAAGCTCTTGCATGAGTTGCTTGGAAAATATTGATATGGCCGACCTAGGGGAATTTTTTATGCGCCGCAATTTGTCTTGGGGAGATTATTAATGGCCGACTCCTCAAGCCCCTCCTTCGAAGCAAGCTTATATAGGGTCCCCTAGGGTTTGTTGCGGCATAGGGGGGAACCTGGCTAGGTTAAGATTTCGGCAAAGAGGGGAGTTGGAGGGTTTGTATAGGATTTGAAGAGGAATAGGATTGGGACAAATGTGATGCACCTCTGTTTGAATAGGAATGGGATTGTGACAAATGTGATGCACCTCTCTTTGAATAGGAATAGGATTGGGACAATGTGATTCACTCTATCTCTCCATCATGATTTGACCAAGTCTAATTGGCTATATGAATAGCAATTTCTCCATCTTTGAAGAATTACGGGCTAGCCATCCTGAAAACACTTAGCACACACACATTAAAGGCTTCACATACATTTGTCAACATCAAACTAGAAGACCTAGATTATTGCATCCAACAATCTCCCCCTTTTGATGATGACAAACCATATAAGATTTGCAACGATCCAAAGAATAGTATCGTAACATGTGTGTGAAGAGTGTGATAATGGAGGGTACCACTTGATGTTCAAGCATATAAGCATGCAACAATAACAGTGTGATACATATAAGCATGGCATGCTCCCCCTATTTTCATGCTCCCACTTGAACATATATTCACACATTCAATTGTTCATTAATGCTCCAAATCTTCAATATTTTCTCACACGTTTGTTATCAGCAAAAGTGTATAAACGAAGTCTACTTCATGTCTTATGCAAAAATAAAGTATTATAAATCACAACTAGCACTTGCATGTCATTTTTCTTAGAATAAGCACTTCAATTTTAATGAAATATGTAACGTAGACTTCTACATCATCGTGTAAGTGTGATGATTAAATAATTGAAGCACAAAGGGAGAAACTCTCATAGAAATCAACCAAAACCAATCCACATTTTCCAATAAACATGATATCACTAGGATTGATTTTCCCCACCTCATTAAAAATGAGTTCAAGATACCACACCCCAAAAGCATAGCCTATAAGGACTCTTAGATGTGGGGGTGGCATTGCTTGATGAGTAATATACACCATCGCTAAATATTACCCATAAAGCAAATGTTGGATACTCGTGGGTAGTATACTTGTCATGAATTGTATCCATTTTACATACGGAGCAATATTCATTCTTTTTCATTTTTCTTGTTTCATATTCAATTCTTTTGTGCTCAATTTTTATCCATGGCAAATACACATCATATCCCTTAGATTTTTCAGTTATGTTCAACATACATCACTTTCCAACATTTCATAAAAGAATCTCCAATTGTGCAATATTAATACTAGTGGAAGTGAATGTGTAGGTGTAGAAATCATGTTATTCATTCATTAAACATGTCATGGCTATTTAGAGATACTAACATGCACATGTAGCTATAACAATAATACAATGATTTCTACAAGGACATGAATGACATTCAATAATACTACTTGAATGATACAAAGAGAAAAGATATACATTAAGCACCCAATATTTTTTGCTTTTTGTCTTTTTCATTTTTTTTATTTTTATATATAATGAACTAAGCAAACTAACATCAAGCAAACAAGCACACAAATAAAAATAGTTCAAGCTTGCAAAAGAAAAAAATGCTATGAAGGCATGCATTAAGTTCAAGGAATAAAAAACATACATTCGCGTCATCGGTTAGCTAAGAGCTTTATAATGA
Source organism: Scilla litardierei (assembly GCA_030789695.1). Taxonomy (NCBI): domain Eukaryota; kingdom Viridiplantae; phylum Streptophyta; class Magnoliopsida; order Asparagales; family Asparagaceae; genus Scilla; species Scilla litardierei. The sequence goes on along the minus strand of CM061140.1, from coordinate 134,022,837 downwards.
AACCGTTCAATCCAAAACTCCTCGCCAAATCTCCATCGTACCTACATAGTAGATGTTATGTGTGACCTTGGAATCCAACAAGGTCCACTCATATTATTCATCAACGATTTAGGAACACATATTTGTTTGAATTTCATATTTGTGTTCCTAAACTTGCAATAATAAGATGTATGACACACTATCACAAGTAAAGCACTTTGCATGCATATTTTTGACAATAGTAGGCACATTGTGAATTTTCTTAAATTTTGGCTTTTCAACATTTTTCAACCACGTCTATTACTGCCATATAATTAATTTTCAAGTATAGTATACAATGAATGTTTACCAATTAAAATTTTCCTTAATGACAATTCTAGACTAGTTACTTTAGATTTCAATAAGGCATTTTCATTCACAATTAAAGTGCATTTACTTATATAAGCTTTCTTGTTTTCCTCTTCATTCTTTTCAATTTCAACCATATTTCCTTTAGGCTCGTTATTTAGCATGCACAATTTATCATTAAGCTCTCTAATCACATAATCTTTTTCAGTTTTAAGCTTAATTAAATCTTGCTTAAGCATACTAATATCATTCAATAAAGAAGGACAAGAAAGACAAATTAGATTTTTCATGCAACCTAGAATTCTCTTTTTCCAACAAAGCAATGGTAGAATCACATGCAACATTTTTTCCTTTTAGCTCCTTAATTTCTAATGACGTGTTAGTCGTCTTGTTGCATTTTTGCATTGGAATTTCTATAAGCTTCTAGGGCGGATTCTAGCTCTACAATTTCCTCTCACATGGCTTTACAAATAATTAGAAGTTCAGAATAACTACCAGATTTTACCTTATCTTTTACCATGAAGCAAAGGGAAGAGTGGGCGCAATCCTCATTCTCATCCTCGCTATCCATATCCCACGTTCGCACCACAGCTTTTCCTTTCTTCTCCGCAATATTAGCTGTGTCTTGTGGGCAATCCTTTATAACGTGTCCCTGATTTTACATTTAAAACATTTAACTTTATTAATAGCAGTCTGTTCAAATGAATTTCTAGAAGGATTATAATGGTTAGAACGATTAAACCTTTGTTGCATGTCAGCTCTTCCTTGAGGAGTCTTGATGTATTTTCTGAAGCCTCTGACCATCAAAGCTATCTCCTCCTCCTCCTCCTCGTCTTCACTAGCTTGAAGAGCTAGTGGCTTGGGAGCTTTTTCCTTCTCCTCTGGTTTCTCTCTGGCCTTTATATTCTGCAGCTCAAGCTCATGAGATATTAAGTTGCCTATCAAGTCCTCCACTCTCATCTGCGATAGATCTTTCGCTTCTTGGATGACAGTGACCTTAGGCCTGAAAGAGCTTGACAGCGCCCTTAAGATTTTCCTTACATGTTCAAGACTAGAATATGGCTTACCGAGAGAGCTAGACTTGTAGACGATGTTGGTGAACCTCGCAAACATCTCTGATATGGACTCTGATGGTAGCATGCGAAAACTTCCGTACTATGTGCTCAGAAGTGCAAGTCTAGACTCCTTCACCTGTGATGTTCCCTCGTGCGTCACCTCCAGTGTATGCCATATTTCCTGCGCAGTTTGACAATGTGAGATACGATTAAATTCAGATTTATCAAGAGAGCATATAAGAGCATTCATAGCTTTTCCATTTAAAGAATATAATCTCCAATCATTATCATCCCACATGTCTTCAGGTTTAAGCATATCAATATTTTCGCCTTTAATAACAGGTGGCTTATAACCTTTTTCGACAATGTGCCAAACTTTATAATCAACAGATATCAAGTAGATTTTCATCCTAGATTTCCAATAAGCATAATCTACTCCATTAAATTTTGGGGGTCGTGATATGGACTGACCTTCAGAAAAAGCACAATCACTAGAGTTATTCATGGTCAATCTAGGCTAGATCCTATAACCTACTCTGATACCACTTGTTGGATCTGGATCTAAGCCTAGAGGGGGGTGAATATGCTAATAAAAAATCTCGTGCAACCCACGAGCAATCACACTCAGTTGTAGCAGATTCAGAGTAAATAAAAAGCAATCACAGATGCACATCAGATTTAACATGGTTCGGTCGATCACCACGACCTACGTCCAGCCCCCGAAAGCAAATATTATGTTAATAGTTTACAGGCACAACCTTAATAGCTAGAGAACCAACGTCTCTACACTCACAGGGCTTAGTACCCCACTCACCGTGTTCAACACTATCAATCCTAATATATGCTCTCGCTTGACGACACCCGTCAAGTTCCTCTTGTCTAGACCACCACTAGACAAGACCCCAAAATAGTCACACAAAAGGCGGTAAAGTTTTCCCTACGGAAATCAAACAATACTACACAAAAATAATAATAAAAGTTTAGAAATCTCAGTTTTGTGTAGTCGTCGTCGTCTCCGTCAATCAACACGGGCCAACTCTCGTCTGGCAAGATGTAGATGTCGCATCTCTCTTCTCCTCAGCAACTCAAGTTACGGCCTTGGCTTGTATCTGAAAGTTGTGTCACTACTTGTAGATGGCGCTAGGGATTGCAGCTGATCGTTTGTTGAAGAGAGGTTGAGCTATGTGCATGGAATCCTAGTGTTGCAACATTCCCTTAATTCAAACCTTGCGGCATGTATGGTTCTTTGTGGGTAGGAGCTTGCTTTCGGCAAAAGGGTTTGTGGGCTGCTACACTTGGTCAACAATATCGGCTCTCTCAAGTTAATTGCCACCCACATTCTCTTTTTAATTTTTGTTTGCTTCACCAAACGTGGAAGCCTGCAAGCAATTAAAAAATATGAGGAGATTAAAATCAAGTGCCTACAACAAAAACGGGATGAGTGATGAATTAAAAACAAAACAAGTCCCTTCAGAATAAATGGGCAATTAAAAGGAATTAAAACAAGTGCACAGAGTTCGGCTCTTCCCCTTTCTCAAGTTCATTTGATTGGATGAAATTACGGCTCGTGCATGGAGAACAAATAGCTTGTTGCGGCTTAGAGATCTTTTGGCCTTGGTAGAAGCAAGGAGATGATAGTCAAGGGTATACGCTTGAAGCTCTTGCGTGAGTTGCTTGAGAAATATTGATATGGTCGACCTTGGGGAATTTTTTTTGTGTGCCGCAATGTGTCTTGGGGAAATTATTAATGGCCTACTCCTCAAGCCCCTCCTTTGAAGCAAGCTTATATAGGGTCCCATAGGGTTTGTTGCGGCATAGTGAGAAACCTAGCTAAGTTAAGATTTCGGCAAGGAGGGGAGTTGGAGGGTTTGTATAGGATTTGCATCTCTCTTTGAATAGGAATAGGATTGGGACAAATGTGATGCACCTCTCTTTGAATAGGAATAGGATTGGGACAATGTGATTCACTCCATGTCTCCATCATGAGTTGACCAAGTCTAATTGGCTTTATGAATAGCAATTTCTCCATCTTTGAAGAATTACGGGCTAGCCATCCTGAAAACACTTAGCACACACACACATTAAAGGATTCACATTCGTTTGTCAACATCAAACTAGAAGACCTAGATCGTTGCATCCAACAAAGGTTGTCTATTAGCTAAAGCCCTTAGAAGCTTAATATCGAGGCACTCAGATATCTACCAAAAAAAGAATACATTGTTATACATTTCTTACAATAACTCCGTCAACCGTAAATGTTTCTATTTGCCACTTCAACAAAGTTACAAATGAAATTTATACATTCATATTAAGAAGGAAGCATATAGCATCTAAAAGAACAAAGCAAGGATACACTATGCATGTATATGTCACACTCTTACTTATTTTTCTTTGATAGTTACTGATGTCCCTGCAAGTCATGGATCTGCCATCAGCACACCCAATTGCATGCATGTACATAATTCTTGTCTAAATTATGCTCTGATGGTTACACAACTCACCATCTCTATGGATTTTGGTATTTTTAATTCACACTTTTCTTATTTGTAGTTACAGAACTCACCTTCTACCTTCTCGAAGTATCTTTTCTCGAAGTATCTTTTGATTGTTACCTCTAAAATCATTAAATTGTGATGAGTTTAGCTATATAAATAAGCATATCCCTTGATGCTGACAATGATATGGCTTATTAGATGTAATCAATTGTCGTATTATAGGCATGCTAATGTCCTGTGGAGGGTGCAGTTCATGGCATGCTAATGTACTTGGGGGACAGTTCATAGCATGCAGGGGCACTTCATGGCATGCTAATGTACTGGGGGCGGGGGGGCACTTCATGGCATGCTAATGTCCTATGGGTGAGGGCACTTCATGGCATGCTAATGTACTTGGGGAGCAGTTAATAATGGGTCTAATGGCATGCTAATGTACTTGGGGGCAGTTCATGGAATGCTAATGTACTTTTGGGGGGAGTTAATAATGGGTATATTCGCATGCTAATGTGTACTTGAGGGGCAGTTAATAATGGGTCTAATGGCATGCTACTGTACTTAGGGCCAGTTTATGGAATGCTAATGTACTTGGGGGAGTTAATAATGGGTCTATTGGCTTGCTACTGTACTTGGTGGGCAGTTCAGATATTGGGGGATAAAGAATTCACTAGAATCACTTAGTTGGTCACATTTCCCTTTGTTTTCATCATGTTTCCCAAGCCTTTGTTTTCGGATATTCAATTTTTGCAATGAAAAGCTTAAATTGCCTTAGTGAAACAACATTGTGGGGGGGGACAGTTCATGGCATGCTAATGTACTATTGGGGGAGGCAGTTCATTGCATGCTAATGTACTATGGAGGGGCAGTTCATGGCATGCCAATGTACTTGGGGGCAGTTTAGATATTGGGGAGATAAAATTAATTCCCTGGAATCAATTGGTTGATCACCTTTCCTTTGTTTTCATAATATTCCCCTAGCCTTTGTTTTTTTATATTCAATTTTTGCAATGAAAAGCTTAAATTGCTTTTGTGAAACAACATTTGGGGGGGAGTTCATGGCATGCTAATGTACTTGGGGGGGTAGTTAATAAGGGGTCTAATGGCATGCTAATGTACTCTGTGGGACGAGCAATTAATGCCATTCTACTGTACTTGGGGGCAGTTAATAAAGGGTCTAATGTCGTGCTAATGTACTTTGGGGAACAGTTTAGATATTAGGGGATGAAATTAATTCCCTAGAATCAATTGGTTGATCACATTTCCTTTGTTTTCATCATGTTCCCCTAGCCTTTGTTTTCTGATATTCAATTTTTGCACTGAAAAGCTTACATTGCATTAGTGAAACAACATTTGGGGGCAGTTCATGGCATGCAACTGTACTTTGGGGGGAGGGGTAGTTCACGGCATGCTAGGGGGAAGGTCATGGCATGCTAATGTACTTTGGGGGTGCAGTTAATAATGGGACTAATGGCTTGCTAATGTACTTGGGGTTAGTTTAGATATTGGGGGATAAAATTAATTACCTGGAATTGATTGGTTGATCACATTTCCTTTGTTTTCATCATGTTCCACTGGCCTTCGTTTTCTGATATTCAATTTTTGCAATGAAAAGCTTATATTGCATTAGTGAAACAACATTCTTTTGGGGGGCAGTTCATGGCATGCTAATGTACTTTGCGGGGGCAGTTCTTGGTAGGGGTGGACAAAGATCTGATTAAACGATTTAATCCACCCGATCCGATCCGAAAAAGTAGATCGGATATCCGATCCGATGAAAGTGACTTGTTATTAATAAGCAGATACGACCGATCCGTTTGAAACTGATTCGGATTTGGATTTTAGTTTTCATCCGACAGAATGTGATCCGATCCGATTAGGTTTTAAGCGGATTGTGTTATTGTCTAAGTTCATCCTAAGATCTCATTCTCAATCCGATCCGATTGTTTTTCACTACTACCTAAAAGCCCCTGAATCAATGCATCATGGTTATTGGTTAAGAAGACTAACAGACTCAATTGCATCCCCCTATCTAGGGGTGGGCATCCGAATATTCGGATCGGATTATGCCTCAATCCACCATCCGATCCGATTGAATCGGATGATGAAAAATCTGATCCGCATCCACTAATAAAAAAAGTTAATCTTAAAATTCGGATGATTAGAATTTCGGATCGGATACGATTCGGATCGGATTAATATTAGCTTTATTGAAATTTTAAAGTTATTGATGCCACAATTTGTAACTCGTTTCATTAGATTCTGAAAGTTTAACTTTTAAACACTGAAGTTAATTCCAATGTCGAAACGAAATATCCTTACAAAATACAAATTGCTAGAATAACATAAAGAAGCTATATCTGTTTGCAATATCTTCATACTAGTTTGGCATCAACTTCAAGGAGGATGAGCTTGACAACCAAGAGCTCTCCTTCCATCAAAATGATAAAAACCCAAAAAAAATCAGAGCTCTCCTTCCACAAAGATATCAATTTTCAGTAGTTGTTGCTGTTGTCCTAGTCTCCTCATGATGCTCCACCTCCGCATTCATCATTACTTCAGAATCTGCAAATAATATGAAGTGACTATTAGTTTGTAACAACTCACTCTAAGTTGGTCAAGTTTAACAATTGAAGAAATGGAAGTAAAGAAAAAAGGAATTTTTATGCACACATTAGTAATGAGTTAGAAGAATACCAGCTTCCAAATTTTCTAAGACTATTAGTTTGTAACAACTCACTCTAAATTGGTCAAATTTGCTTGCTGACAATCTTCAATTCTTCATGCGTAAAAGCTTTGTTGCTTGGCAAATGGCAATGGCCCAAGTTCATGTTGAGACGAGAAGAGCATGCTTTATTTGTACTGTTGTACAGTACATGAATTAAAACTGAACAGACGTGAGAGAAGAGAGAGACGAGGAGGCACTGCATCTGCTTGGGTCTAGGGAAGTGGATGGGACCGATAGGGGAATGCAATTGAGTCTGTTAGTCTTCTTAACCAATAACCATGATGCATTGATTCAGGGGCTTTTAGGTAGTAGTGAAAAACAATCGGATCGGATTGAGAATCAGATATTAGGATGAACTTAGACAATAACACAATCCGCTTAAAACCTAATCGGATCGGATCACATTCTGTCGGATGAAAACTAAAATCTGAATCCGAATCAGTTTCAAACGGATCGGTCGGATCTGCTTATTAATAACAAGTCACTTTCATCGAATCGGATATCCGATCTACTTTTTCGGATCGGATCGGGTGGATTCAATCGTTTAATCGGATCTTTGTCCACCCCTACCCCTATCGGTCCCATCCACTTCCCTAGACCCAAGCAGATGCAGTGCCTCCTCGTCTCTCTCTCCTCTCACGTCTGTTCAGTTTTAATTCATGTACTGTACAACAGTACAAATAAAGCATGCTCTTCTCGTCTCAACATGAACTTGGGCCATTGCCATTTGCCAAGCAACAAAGCTTTTACGCATGAAGAATTGAAGATTGTCAGCAAGCAAAGTTGACCAATTTAGAGTGAGTTGTTACAAACTAATAGTCTTAGAAAATTTGGAAGCCGGTATTCTTCTAACTCATTACTAATGTGTGCATAAAAATTCCTTTTTTTCTTTACTTCCATTTCTTCAATTGTTAAACTTGACCAACTTAGAGTGAGTTGTTACAAACTAATAGTCACTTCATATTATTTGCAGATTCTGAAGTAATGATGAATGCGGAGGTGGAGCATCATGAGGAGACTAGGACAGCAGCAACAACTACTGAAAATTGATATCTTTGTGGAAGGAGAGCTCTGATTTTTTTGGGTTTTTATCATTTTTGATGGAAGGAGAGCTCTTGGTTGTCAAGCTCATCCTCCTTGAAGTTGATGCCAAACTAGTATGAAGATATTGCAAACAGATATAGCTTCTTTATGTTATTCTAGCAATTTGTATTTTGTAAGGATATTTCGTTTCGACATTGGAATTAACTTCAGTGTTTAAAAGTTAAACTTTCAGAATCTAATGAAACGAGTTACAAATTGTGGCATCAATAACTTTAAAATTTCAATAAAGCTAATAGTAATCCGATCCGAACGTATCCGATCCGAAATTCTAATCATCCGAATTTTAAGATTAACTTTTTTTATTAGTTGATGCGGATCAGATTTTTCATCATCCGATTCAATGGGGGTAGTTTAATGTACTTAGAGGGCAGTTTAGATATTGGGGGATAAAATTAATTCCCTAGAATCGATTGGTTGATCACATTTCCTTTGATTTCATCATGTTCCCCTAGCATTTGTTTTCTGATATTCAATTTTTGCAATGAAAAGCTTACATTGCTTTAGTAAAACAACATTTGGGGGCAGTTCAGAGCATACTAATGTACTGTGGGGAGAGGGGCAGTTCACAGGCATGCTAGGGGGCAGTTCAAGGCATGCTAATGTACTTTGGGGATAGTTCATGGCATGCTACTGTACTTGGGTGGGGGCAATTAATAATGGGTCTAACGGCATGCTAATGTGTACTTGGGACAGTTTAGATATTGTGGGGATAAAATTAATTCCTTGAAATCAATTGGTTGATTACCTTTCCTTTGTTTTCATCATGTTCTTCTAGCCTTTGTCTTCTGATATTCAATTTTTGCAAGTGAAACAACATTTAGGGGGGCAATTCATGACTTGCTAATGTATTATGGGGGGCAATTCATGACTTGCTATGTACTATAGGGGCTGTTCATGGGATGCTAATGTACTATAGGGGCAGTTCATGGGATGCTAATGTATTTGGGGGGACAGATAATAATGGGTCCAATGTCCAATGGCATGCTAATGTACTTGGGGGCAGTTCATGGCATGATTATGTACTTTGGGGGCAGTTAATAATGGGTCTAATGGCATGCTAATGTACTTTGGGGGAGGGCAGTTTGTCTTCATCATAGAAAATTTGTCTAAACAATATGTAGAGTTAGGTTACACAAACAGGATAGTGAACAAATAGTGTTCTTCAAGTCCATAGGCAGAGTTGGGTTACACAATTAATTTATCTCTATCATAGAAAATGTCTAAACAATGGGGGGAAGATGAACTAAATTTGTCTAAAAATTTTGGGGGGAAATAATTATTGGGGTGCTAAAATTTTTGTTTGGAACTAAATAAACAATGAGGAAAACAAAATTTTCTGGAGGATACTAAATTTTGAGGGGAACTAAAAATTTTAAATATTTGAGGGGAACGAAATTCTCTGAGGAGAACTAAATTTTGTAGTAATTAATATTTTGATGGGGAACCTAATAATTATTGCATTTTATTTATTGTTTGTTTAAAATTAGGGGGTCCAAGATTTTGAGAAGATAAATTTTAAATGAACCGTGCCCTTAGGGCACGGGGGCACGGGGTCATGGGATATATATATATGTATATATGTATATGTATATATATATATATGTAAATATGTACATGTATATATCTATTCTATAAAACACGCTTGTCCCAGTCAGCGGGCTTTGTCCCAGTCACAAGCTGACTGGGACAAAGTAGCCCATTTTGCAAAAACCCCCTCCCTTTGCACCTCTTTTCAAAATAACCTTCGCTTTGGCTGTTTTGCACTTTTGGCCCACCAACAATACCCACACACCTACCCACCCTTTTCCGCTTTCTCCTCTTAGCTTCCGATCTTTTTTGTTCCTTCGTCTTGATTTTTGCCGTGCACGTGTGCACGGGGTTTTTCCTAGTATATATATATGTATATGTATATATGTATATGTATATATTAATGGGTAACATATGACATATGAGAAATCTCTCTCATATACACTCATGTTGCATAGTCCTCTCCATATGGGTCAATATACCGCATAGGGATGTACTTTTGTCCTCTATATACTATGTGGATGAGAATGCGCTAGTAAACATATATAAGAGAGATCTCGCATATGTCATATGATACTCAATATTCTCATATATGTATGTATGTATATGAATGAAATTAAAATTTTGAAACATAGAAGTCAACTTCTGTATCAGCAAAGACGCATCTTTTTCTAGCTCCACAATGTTATGAACTCCAGAAATCAAAATACGAGATGGTATTGGCTTATTCTAATTTCTAATCTCTTATCTATCTACGAGACAGTATTACTTCAAAGAGCATCGGCAATCCAGTATATGTTCCACACGCATATGAGTAAAAGGAAACCAAAATAATAATTATAAATAAATTAAGAATCATATATCAGTGCTGCTCAGTCAAAGATCATAAACATTGGCCATGAGGAGGAGACAAAAGAAGTAATCCAAATTAAAAACATATAGCAATTGCCACTATAATGTCGATAAAAAGCAGATACTTTGGAGCTCCTCGTGCATTATCAAAGCCCTAGAAAATAGCCAAAATGTTAAAATCTAAGCACATGGATCGACATCAAAACATTAAAAATTTCTGAATACATTGAACCTCATTTAACTTCACCTTGACACCTAATGCTCATGAATTTAATTTGATCAGAACCCCGGAACCTCAGATCAACTTATATAACCTAATATTGCTAATTATTCAAGCAAGCAGAACCTAGAAAGTGTAATGAAGCATGCATTTCCATCGAACATGTGCAAATATTACTAATGACTCATAGAACAGTACTTAAAATTTACCTAGAAATATCATTGCAAAAAACAACCTCAAGTGCATGCCAAAGCAAATATATAGAAATGGCCATGAGAATAAAATATAGTCAATTAAAAACAATACAAAATCACTGTTATATTACCTGGTAACAATGATAATTGATACTGTGCTTTAACTTCTAAAAAGAAATGAAAGGATCTACTACTAAGCATGAAAAAAATCCTTATCTAAGACCTACAGTTTGCAACACAACTACTAGTAGTCAAAGACAAGATCTTTGAGCTGTGAGCGCAAAAGGAACAAAATATGGAACCCCTTAAACTCATGACCTTTACAAAGCTCACTAATGTCGTAAAGCATAAGAATTTCCTAGCTCCATAAGACGACTAATTTGGACAGGTTCGCTTCTACATGCAAGAAGTACCCAGAACACGACACAAACAAAGAATCCCAACAATAAGAAGCTCGCATTCCTAAATTCACAAAAATTTCCATCTTAACAAAATATTGCAAGAAATTTACAACATCAAGTAATGAACGAGCTTTCTCATCTCCAAACCCATAGCAATCGACCAAAAAAACAACGATTAAGTCCGTACCTCGAATCTCTGACGCATGAAACGAGCTCCCGGAACCTCTCATGGCCGATCAAACGATTAAGATCTGAATAGCTGGATGCGATGGAACCAAGAGAGAGCATGGACGCTGCTAACAGCAAACCCTCCCAGTGTCGGCGACAGCGAGAGGACCGATCTGGGGAGAGAACACGCGAAGCGGAGCCCCTACGATCCGATCCTGTGGAGTCTGAAGCCGCGATCTGATTGAAATCGGGGATTTCAATTCCATATATGGGGATTTGTTAGGGTTTATGGAGCGTAGTTTGTTACTTGTGTTTCTGTTTCCTCGACCTCTTTCTTTTTCTTTTTTTTTCCTTCTCTTTTAAACTTTTTCCTCGGAATTTGGTCGGAAGAAATGCCGAATTATGAAGTGGAATTGTAGAATTGTAATAAGAGCTGCTTAGGGCATGTTTCTTTTGGGTTGGGATTTAGAGCCTGTTCTTTTGCAAGAACTCTGACCTGGAATTCTAATTTTAACACTATTTCGACACTGTTCATACAGAATCCCCATTCTCGTTTGTGTGGGTTGTTCTTTTGAGTATTGGGGTCTTTCGGAATCGTATCCGACGTGGCGCTCGAACAGAATCCCCATTGCAGACTCCTCTCCGCAATTTGTGCGGATTACAGAAGAATCCCACGCAAAGGTGGGTCCCTCTCTCTTCAGTTCACCAATCGGAGCAGAGTTTTCGCGTTGGGGTTTTTTTTGCTTGCTTTTGCTGCACTGCGCTGCACGTTGAGGTGGGCCCCCTGTTATAAAAACATAAGATTAGATATTTTGTACACATTTAATTATTTTAATTATTAATCAGATATTATATTGGGATTAATGGGTATGATCCGCCATATGAGACCTTATCTCATATTCTCCCTCACATAAAGCAATCAAGTACAAGCCCCTTGTACTTGGTTGTACTTAGTTGCTTTATGTGAGAGGGAATATGAGGCAAGGCCTTATATGGCGTATGATAGCCATTATACTCTATTATATTAATTAATTATTTTAGTTTTAAGTATTTAGTTTAGGTATAAATAGCACAAATTAAACTTGAGTGGACCACACACCACTTTCTTCATCCAACTTTCTTCATCCAAAAGAACACACTACACGGAGTGGGACCCACCTCAACTTTCCAACTCCACAATTCAACCCCACATTCCAACAAAAGAACACACTACACACAAATTTCTCTCTCATCAGATTCCTAACTTCTCAACTTTCCCAATTATACTTTCTAACAAACGAACAGGCCCCTGATAGTAAATCCATATTAGAATCTTGAGATAGAAGTAGAGTTTTGTGTTTCTTTTATGGCATGTTCTTTTGCATGGAAAGTTGCTGGTAAAGTTGAGTTTTGCACTATTCATGCACTGTTCATCAACTTTCTACTATGGTCTGTTCTTTATATTCAAGACCCGCCACACATACCATAATCACAAATACCTATAACTAAGCACATACTTACCCGTGCATGGTGCATACCCACACACGCTAATATACCATTCATACATACCACTCATACCACTATATACTTAGCACAACAACACACCTAGTTTAGCTAACAGGCATACATCAAACATGAAAAACCTTAGTAATTAACTATACAACAAGACCAACACTTATAACTATAATATGGTATAGCCACCCACAATCATGTGCGTAACACAACCAGACAAAAACAATCATATCACTATACATACATCATCCCTCGCTATATTCATGGTACTACACGCAAACCACAGACATATGTAACAATATACTTAGAGTATACCCACTCAATCTTGAGTGAGACTCAAACCCACATCAGAAAACCCTATATACAGAACACGATATCTATGCCTATACCAATACCACTACAATATATATACATCCACCAACATAACCACGTACATACCATAATATCAATCATTATATTTAGTCAAATAAAGCCCACATAATGCAATCACTTTTCACCCTATAATAATATTACAAATATCAGCACACGTATAATTATAATACACTATCTAATACATGCATTTATCGTATAGGCACATACATGTAATATATATATATATATATATATATATATATATATATATATATATATATATATATATATATGGCAATCTTCGTGTGCGAAAAACCCCGTGCGAAAGCCCGGGCGAAAACTTTTTTTTTTTGAATTTTTTTTTTCAAAAATTCTTTTTTTGATGTTTAATCTATACAAATATATACCCCAGGGAAAATAATGGGTGAACCCGTTGGGCATTAGAGCACCCATCCGCCCGTTACAAATTTAACGGTCTCAAAACGTGCGAATTTGATGAAATGCTTTGATCGAAGGCCAAATGACATTATTTCTCAACCATTATTTTTTGAGGGGGGTATAACAACATATAATGAGGGTGGAAAAAAAATTTTTGAAAAAAAAATTTCAAAAAAACAGATAAAAACATTTTCGCACGGTGCGAAATGTTCTCATTTGAAAATTTTCCTATATATATATATATATATTCACACCATAGCCATCTACCTATAATTAGTATACCAACACATCTACTTATCCATACATAGTTTAAGACATACCATAATCGTGTATACCTCACGGTATACTCGCACACGCACAGCATCCCATCAAGGCAAGCAATAATAACAAAACTATAATCCTATTACCATACGTATATCACATATACCCATGCAGCAAATACATAACTACTTGCGTCTAAGCACAATACATAACTACGTACGAGCACACACTCACACGTACTAACATATAGGTCATATAATAGGCCTACTCACCTAGCTATAAGTACACCTATTATCATTACACCTAACATGCACATGACTTACTAATTTATATACATCAAGCATTTACAAGTAGCTTCAAACTACATACACTACTAGTATATACTCCAATACAATTTCCAATATATATACAGACATTCCTAAAGTGGTATAGCTATCCACACTTACATAACTAATATTATTCATACAACTTCACATATATATCACGAATAACACTGAGTATACATATATAACACAAGAGACAATCCTTAATATCCTTAGGGTAACACACTCATACAGGTCCACACGCTCTACCTATATACACGCACCACGACTGCAACCCAAAAACCAAAGGGACCACTACAAAATTAGAGTTGACATAAGCAACGGCAAGCACTAGTAGGGTGACTAAGCAAGAGAGAGGAAACCAAGATCAAATAGCGTAACGAAACACGATCGGAAAGAACGGGTTCAGATAGGGCGATGATAAGGAGATAGCTGGCTGGGTGGAACAAAAATATTGCTCTAAATAATTAAATAGATGAAAGAAGGATACGTGTAAAATGTGGTATCATATATATATACTCTTAAAAATATGTAGAAATGGCGAGCAAACGGTAAAAATTTTAAAACACAGAAAAAGTGTTGAGACATGGAAATAATGAGTAGGGTGAGGCAGTGATCGTGTTGTAAATGAAAATAGGTTTATACAAAAATTTTGAAATATGATCACGATGAACATAGATCTAATATATAAAAATATTGAAGTTCTATTTAGCTTAGAAAAATATTCTAAAAGTATGTACGGTGAATGGAAAAATTATAATAAACTTAGTAGCATAGAAATGGGAAGAAAGATATATTGTTTATCAAAAATGGTAATAAAGTTTTAAAACCGAAATATGAAAGATCTAGGTCAGGAAATGATTACGAGATAGTAATTAAAAATTACAACCAATAGATTTCAAAATCTACGAAAGAATTTTAACTCAACCGAAAGGTTAGGTAAGGAGGGGGTTTAAAAACAAAATTTAAACTGAGTGAAAACTTTTAATAAGGAAAATCGAAAACAACTTTGAAAGAATCAAGATTAACGATAATCGTCATGAGGCGATCATGTGTATTGAGAGCAAAGAATGTGGTCGTATGATGAATACGCATAGAATACGATTCAAGAAAAGATACGATGGAATTCTACGGTCGATAACATAGAAGTGCAATGATTAGGAAAAAGATAAAGATCAGTGGTTTTATTCACCGGGCCAACTAGAGATCAGGAAAACTTAGCGCTAAGACTCTTTAATAGACTAGACTGTAATAGAGGTCTCGGTGTGGGGTCCTAAGAGTAACAAGATTATGTTCTGCTTGTCCCGAAATTGGGGGACTCAACGAACAGCTAAAGGAAAGCGCTGAAAGTCTAATATGGTCAGGGCTGGGTGAGAGACCACTAAGTCAACCTAAGACGAGTATGACTAAATCTTAACGAAGGCACCTGGCTATCAAACCTAGACATCTACCTAAGTCTTCCTACCAGTTAAGACAAGGAAAACCTTCAGGTTAGACTCAATTCATGGCTTGAATGTTCCGAGTATTTTAATGGATGTTGTTATCATTATTGTTGTTCCGATATTTCGCAGATGCAAAGAGGGACCTGCATGGGCCACCAATAAAACCTGTCACGCCCCGCTTCCCAATTATGGAAGGCGAGACGTGAAGAGGTCCGCTCAGACTTGGAGCTGTGAAGCTATAGTCTGATAAGCGTCTCGTAAATTAATCCATTATCATGTCCTTTGCATTACAACGAAACAACAACAATAATAATGAAGGATAGACAATAAAATTATCCAACATTCAACATCCACAGATTTTATTCCAACATTACAGAGATAGTCGTAAAGTAAAGTACAGAGTCCAAAAAGAAGGCCTAAGCATGGCCGAAACTACAGCAAGAAGTGGTGCAACGCACCGAACAACCTTACAACATCTACTAAGAAGGTACAACAACTAAAAGAGAGTCACCAGCTGGGACTAAGGGTAGGCCCGAAATCCTCGAACTGGACGTCAGTAACCTGTCGTCATCTGCAACTAACTCAGGCTCAAAACCAGACATGTGACACCCAAAGAGAAAAGGGCACATGTAAGCAAAAGTATTCCAAAATAAAAAGGAGAACTTTTGTGCAAGGATACAAATAAAATAAAGCGACTAGTAGTTCTAAATATAATGAAATGACATAACATTTAAAGAATGCAACAATTTAAAATGACATGATGAACATGCATGCACGTCATAGCAGAAACTACGAAAAACACTGTTTCACGAGTCACGAACATTACATTTCACATTGTGCACAGGGTTTACGCCTTTTGGCTGAAGTGGCTGTACGGGCACACTTCTACGCTCAAGTGATCGTTTAACCCTACCCCTCCACGTGTATCGAGCGTTGGCTTCCCAACAACAATGTGCTCGCTTCTGGATCACGGGCCAGGAAGTGTTTTTCAATATGGCATAGGGTTGTGCCCGCAAAAGCAGATGCCTAGCCTCAATAGTTCAATTTTTGTAGCGTGTGTTACACAATCACGATGAACATTTTGATGCATGACATGACATGGCAATGTGCAGTTAAAGTGCGTAAAGTTAATTGAAATTAAACGTGACATGGCAGCATGAATGGAAGCATGTAAAAAGTGTTGGATCTAGCTTCGTTGTCAATCTACATCTAGTAAGGGCGCCTAGGCGACTATCATTTCATCGCCTAGTCTCTTTTACGCTACTACACAAGTTGGATTAAGACGTGGCCTAAACAATTACTGGCAAGTATCACTTGACTGAAAACAACCAAGTCGCAATCCTGTTCCAATCAAGTCCGAGTCTACCTATGTGTTCAGATCGCAGTCCAGGCTACAGTCCCAATTATTAATCTTGATTAGTGAGTTACAAAAACGATTAAAAGGAACGATTTTTAGGTTGATTAACAGGCGATGTAGGGGTTCCTACGGAGTGAGACTTACCTCAACACGACGCGAGAGCTACTCTGACGTCGGGTAGCGACGTAAGGGGTTGGATTCCTGTAGCGCGAACAGTACGGAACGAACGATTATCTGTTGATAAAACACGTGTCTGAATAAATTCGTTATGACAGGACTAGAATTATTAGGCAATCCTAAAACATCTAATGATCCAGTTTTAATTAGATTTTGTCACGACCCGCTTCCCAAAAACGGAAGGCGAGGCGTGAAAAGGTCCGCTCAGACTTGAAGCTGTGATGCTACAGTCTGTAAAGCGTCTGATATAACCAAGTAAAGGTCCTTGCAATTACGAAACAGAACAAAAATAATAATAAAAGAAAGAGAGATATTAAAGTTATTCCAATCTCAGAATTTCCACAAATAAAGTTCAACATCACAGAAAAGCCACCAGGCTAAAAAGTCTTAAAGGGCCCAAGCATGGCCAACAGAAAAAAACGAGCGTACAGAAAGGAAAGGCACTACGCACCGACAACCTAACAAGAACTAAGCAGAAAGCAACACAAAAGAAGTCTCTACGACTGGTCGCCGGTGTCCTCGAACTCCAGTCAACAATGGACACAGGCTCAACGTCAACACACACCTCGTCCTCAGCATCGGGCTCTGGCTCAGCAACTAACATGCGACACCCAAAAGAGACGAGGGCGCATGTCAGCAAGTCTACAAGAGACTTGTGCAAGGAAACTAAAAGAAAGAGAAACAGCCTAGCAGTTCTAAAATATGCGATGACATGGCAGTTTAAGGTATGGATGCAACACGTAAGAAAGTGCAACAAGTATGACATGGCAAGGGTAGCAAAGCTACTAAAACATTCATATGGATTTACAAGTCAAATAAGCACGTCGTGCACAGAGTTTACGCCTTTTGGGTGGAGCGGCTGTACGGGCCAACTCCTAAGCTCAAGTGATCGTGTAACCCTACCCCTCCACGTGTAATCGGGCATTGGCTTTTGACCAACACATGTAGCAAGCTTCTGGTTCACGAGCCAGGAAGTGTATTTGGCATAGGGTTGTGCCTGCAACGCAGGTGCCTAGCCTAAACAAGGAAGTACAAGTAGCGTGTGCTACGAAAGCTAACATTCAAGCATGGAATGACATGTTATGATCCATGGCATGGCAAGAGTACAAGTAAAGTGCGTACAGATATGGAATTTAAACGTGACAGGCATGGCAGTGTATAAATAAAATGCATACAGATATGAAAATTAAACGTGACAGGCAAAATGTATGAATGACATGGCAGGGTGTCAGATCTAGCTTTGTTGTCAAGCTAGATCTTAAAGTTGCGTCTAGGCGACTATCATTTCGTCGCCTATTCTCTTTTACGCTAAAAATGGGGGATGGCCTAAAACATGGCCTAAAACACAAGTTGGCAAGTTTCACTTGCCAGCAACCAGCTGTTCTACAAACACCGTTCAATCAGTCCAATCTACCTATATGGTCGGATTCACCAACCTACAGTCCCAATTTAGATTATCTTCATTAGTGATTTACTAATCAATTAAAATACCGATTTTAATCTTGATTAGCATGCATTGGTTGGGGGTCCTAAGAGATCAGAAAAGTACCCTTACATGCCGCGAGAGCTACACTGACGTCGGGCAGCGACGTCAGGGGTTGGAATAAAGATAGCGCTCCTAATCCAGATTCCAAAATATGATTCCACGATCGCCAATCCTTGGACAGCGACAAGATTAGCGAGAAGATTCCAAATCATCAAGCAAAGTGAACGGTTGACTTTCTACGGCTCACGTGAAGCCGTAACAACGAATGGGGACGAAGGGGTCGACCTACACGAAGACTACGACATTGAGCGTCATAGGGGCTGATCGTGATGTCGAGGAACACCTCTAGGCGAGGTGGGGGCTGTCGGAAGAACCCAACAGCGAGAGGGCGACGAGAAGGCGAAACGACGCATCGAGATGTCGTTATAAACGCGAAACGACGAGAGCTCGCTGTTTCGAAGCAACGGTTGATTGAGGGGCTGTTGTGATGGCGCAGTGGTCCAAGGGGGATCAACGGGGACGGCTGGAGGTGCGGGCGGCGGCTGCGGCTGCGGCGGTCGCTGCTGCTGCTGCTTGCTTCTGCTGCAGCTGCTGCTGCGTGCTGCTGCAGCTGCTTTCTACGGCACCTGGAGGGGGAAACACGGTGGGGAACGGGGGCCCACGGCGGTACGGAGGGATGAGGAAGGTCGAGAAGCAGGGAGAGGGCCGGTCGGCGGCGGACCGAGGAAGAAGAGCGCGCGGGGGTTGTTGCTGTGTGCGAAAACATATAGGACGGGGCAGCGGCTTTGTGATGCTGTGAAATAAAAGTTTAGCCCTAGGCCAACTTTATAAGATATAAGGCTGATGCATCACGTGGGAGGCTCCCTCTAGGGTTATGTCTAGGGTGGTTGGGGTTGTTTTTATATTAGAATTTGTTATCACCAAATATCAAAACAAGAATCTCACACCCTCTCTCTCTCCTCTAGGTGTGCGGCCAAGGCAAGGGCTGGGTCAACATGATAAAGGCTAATAACAAAGTAGATTAAGATTATAATAAAATATTACTTGGGGAAAAATCTCAAAACTTAGGGTTAAACCAATAATAGGTTGGGCAAAAAGTGAAAGTGGGTCAAACGTGGCCCTAAAATTGTGAAATAAATACTGGGACGACCGTGACGACGAGAGAAACAAAACTAAAGAGACGGATCACAAGTTCGACGACGAGAAACGAAACTAAAAATAAAAAGGCCTTACGACAAAAGTGAAAATCGCGACGTCTTATCAAACAAAGTCAAAACGTGGGAGAACGACACGTGAAATGATGTTCCAAAATAATTCCACAATTTAATATTCTTCGTGAGGGTCACAACGGCATATAACACCAAAGGGCTTGGATACAAACAGGGTCTAAAATAAATATGTGCACGAACAAGACTACGTGCACGTAACGCGTACGATCGAAAACAGACCATGACATCCTACCCACCTTAGAATAAAGTCCGTCCTCGGACTTTCTAATTATAAATATATCTAGTCACTCTAGTAGCTACCCCAAATCATATCACATTATAATTCAAATCAGATATAGTCACTACAAGTGCTTATATATGCACTAGTTAGTCAAGCAGTAACACTACCAACATGTATATATTTACGCCCATTTAAGCTTACACCTATCATAGTCAGTCAAATTCATACAAGTACTTCAATCATTCATACAATCACGTACATCCTTATATAACTATTAAACACTTATTACATACCCTGGTGCACATACTCACAAACAATTAAATAGTTCACACCATCAAATACCATCGTAATACTCCACGTTTAGATAACTACCTATGAACAAAACAATAAGGATACACTACTCCCTATATCTCCTAGTGTACATCTACTGCCAACATATCAACACAAGTAACCACACCACTCAATATTAAATCGTGTTATTATATCTAAGATACATTTTCCACTACTATAATTTCACAATTATATGGTCATTCAAATGCATGCAAATATTTCACCATATATTCACATCACATACGGTCCTATTACTATATTCACGACACGTCACACATACCATAGTCACCAATACCTATAACTAAGCACACACTTACCCGTGCATGGTGCACACCCACACACGCTAACATTCCATTCCTTCATACCACTATATACTCAGCACATCTACACACTTAGTTTAGCTAGCACATATATATTCACACAGGCAAGTCCTTAGTAAATAACTATACCACAAGACCACCACCTATAATTTCATACTGGTATAGCCACCCATAATCATGTGCGTAACACAACCAGGCACAAACAATCCTATCACTATACATACATCATCCATCGCTATATTCATGGTACCACACGCAAACCACAGACATATGTAACAATATACTTAGAGTATACCCACTCAAGCTTGAGTGAGACTCAAAACACATATCAGAATACTCTATATACGTAACACGGTATCTATACCTATACCAATACCACTCCAATGTATACACATCTACCATCATAACCATATACATACCATAATGTCAATCACACTTAATATTTAGTCAGGTAACACCCACATAGTTCAATCACTTTATATACAATAATAATATCACAAACATCAGCACACGTATAATTATACTACGCTCACTAATACACGCATCCATTGTACAGTCACATACGTGTAATATATGTCACGCCCCGCTTCCCAAAAATGTGGAGGCGAGACGTGAGAAGGTCCGCTCAGACTTGAAGCTGCAAGGCTCCAAGCCCGATAAGCGTCAATCAACAATAATTTGGCAGGTCCTTACAACGCAATACGAAACAACGATAAGAATAATGAAGTGAGACAATAAGCAATTTATTCAATCTCAGAATATCCATAAAATAAATTACAATATCACAGAAAAGCCACCAGGCTCAAAAGGAAAAGCTAAGGCCCAAACATGGCCAACAAAGTACAACATACAAGCAAGGGTGCCACGCACCAACAACTAACAGCAAACCTAATCAAGGAAGAGAACACAAGCGACCTCTAAGACTGGTCACCAATGACCACAAACTCCTCCTCGGCAACCATTGGCTCAGCGCCAGCAAACACTACGTCCTCTGCAACGGCCTCTAGCTCGGGATCTAACATGTGTCACCCAAAAGAGTAAAGGGGCACATGTCAGCAAGTCGAAAGACTTGTGCAAGGAAACTGAAAGAAAGGTAAACTAACAACATAGCAGTTATAGTATGGTGCATGGCATGGCAAGTATCGTATGGAAGTAACAAGTAAAGTACAATTAGCAAGTAACAAGTGGTAGGTGTGACATGTATTGTCAAGTAACAAGTACAAGGGATCACCCACACACGTGTGAGTGCCCTATTGCCCGCAGGCTATGTTCAAGTACACGGGATCACTCACACACAGGTGAGTGCCCTATTGCCCGCAGGCTATGTTCAAGTACAAGGGATCACTCACACACAGGAGAGTGCCTTATTGCCCGCAGGCTGTGTTGAGCTCGTTTTCTGGACCACGAGCCAGAATCGTATTTGGCCTAGGGTTGTGCCCGCAAAGCAGGTGCCTAGCCGGAACAAATAGCACAAGTATGTAGCGGCGCTACGCGATTATGATGAGTATTCGAGTATGCAATGACATGAGCAGATATTCGCGTACCGTTAATAGAAATTAAACATGACAGGCAAAATGCAATGACATGAACAAATATTCGCGTACCGTTAATAGAAATTAAACATGACAGGCAAGGATGCATGGATGACATGAACAGATATTCACGTACCGTTAATTGAATTTAAACATGACATACAAGCATGATGAGGGTGACGGATCTAGCTTCATTGTCAAACTAGATCAATGGCGTCTAGACAGCTATCCTTTCACTGTCTAGTCTCTTTTACGCTAAAGCAAGGTAATGGCCTAAGGACCTGGCCCAAATCAAGAGATGCAAGTTTCACTTGCCTGATACCGACGAGGACGGTCGACAAGCACGTCACACAAATGTTATCTACGGTGAATGGACCACTGCTATAGAGAAACAACATTAGAAAAGATATCTAGAACCGGTTTCTTAATTGAATCATATGATGTCTAATAACCATTTTTATTAGGGTTTCACAATATCAATGTGGGTTGTGAAAACATTAAAGGATCGAACACTACCGTATAGAAGCGGAAGATCGACGCCGAGCAACCACGGCAACAGATGAACGATCCGGGAACCACGGCTCAGATCTGAAATGACGGGGAAAATCTGGAGAAAAATGGAATAAAGGGGGTTTTGAAGAGGAGATTGAAGCTTGTCCAATGGAGGTGAGATGGAGCTTGGGATGGTGGAGATAGGCTTGAGATGAAGGAGGAAGGGTTTGGGGAAGATGTAGAAGGATTTGGGGAAGACAATGGCTCAGGAGAAAAAGAAAGTGAAAGTGATCAGGTCTATTTATAGGAAGAATCCGACGGCTGCTCAGAAATTAGGGTTTCGACACTGATTAGTCGGTCAAAGAGCAACCACTGACCGACTAGTTTGGTAACTAGTCGGTCGGTTGACCAACGTAGACCGACTAAGTGTAAACAGTAACTCCTGACGAAAAATAGGATTTAGATTTAGTCGGTCAAAGAACAACTACTGACCTACTAGTTTCTCATCTAGTCGGTCGACGAACGTTCTTAGACCGACTAAGAATGAATAGTACTTGGTATCAAAAATGATCATAGAGCTAGTCGGTTAAAGAGCGATTGCTGACCGACTAGTTTGCAACCTAGTCGGTCGACAAATGTTCTTAGACCGACTAACGATAAATAGTAACTCCTGAATAATTGATTCAATGAACTAGTCGGTTTGAGAAGAGTTCCTGACCGACTAGATTGGAATCTAGCCGGTTGGTTCTCCTTCTTGAACCAACTAACGTGCACGAAAAGTGCCGAATTGAAGCGCGAAGCTTCGGGAAGATTCCTACGGCTTCTAAGATCAACCTACCTCTAAGATATGAGCGATATGAAGCTCATCATGAGTGACTTACTCCAAGCTCAACGATCTAAGGAAGAAGCTAGGAAATCACAACGAAACGAACGAAAGTGAAAGCTACGGAGACGGAAATCACACGCAAGGAGAAAATCTACCAAGACATATATATATATATATATATATATCGATAACACTAATATAGAAAAACCAGTCGTTACATCCTACCCACCTTAGAATAAAGTCCGTCCTCGGACTTTCTAACATATCTAGTCGCTCTAGTAACTACCCCAATCATATCACATTCAATCAGGTATAGTCATTACAAGTGCTTATATTCGCACTAGGTAATCAAACATTAACACTACCAACATGTATACATATATATATATATATATATTCACGCACATCATACACTTATTCCTATCATAGTCAGTCAAAAGCTTACACGTATTTCCATCATACACACATATACACATACATCCCTTATATAGCTATTACTTACCTAGCACCAAACATTAGTCCATATACTCACAACCAATAAAATAGTTCACACTAGTAAATATCATCGTAACACTCTGCGTTAGGTAGCTACCTATGAACAAGGCAATAAGAATACACTACTCCCTATATCTCCTAGTATACATCCAATACCAAACACGTCAACACACGTAATCACACCACACCATCTAAACTCAAGTTATTATATTTAATATACTTCAACCATCATTAAAATTTCACAATTTATAGCCATTCCAATACATGCAAATATTTCACTATAACTTCACATCACATACGGCCCTATAATTATACCCACGACACGCCACACATATTATAGTCACCAAAACTTATAACTAAGCACATACTTACCCGTGCATGGTGCACACCCACACACGCTAACATTTCATTCATATTTACCAATCATACGATTATAAACTCAGTACATCGACACGCTTAGTTTTAGCTAGTGTATATATATATATATAGACACACACACACACACACATACACGCAGGCAGGCCCCCTAATAAATAACTATACCACAAGGCCAACACCTATACCTATATACTGGTTTAGTGACCCACAATCATGTGCGTAACACAACCGGACACAAACAATCCAAACATTATACAAACATCATCCATCACTATACACCAACCACATACAAATACACCAACGTACATAGAGTATACCCACTCAAGCTTGAGTGAGACTCAAAATCATAGCATAATAATTCCATATACATAACACAACATCCATACATATACCAATACTATCTAATGCATACACGTCTACCAACATAACCATATACATATCAAAATGTCAAACACCCTTAATATCTAATCAGTAATATCACATATTTCAATCACTTCATATACCATGATATTATTACAAACATCAGCACACCTATAATTACAATACTCTCCCTAATAAATGCTGTCATCGTATGGTCACATACATGTATCATATATTCATACCATATCCATCCATCTATAATTGGCACATCAATACACTTACTTCATCCATTAGTTAATATATGCTGTAGTCGAGTATACCTCATGGGATACACGCATACGACATCTCATAAAAACAAGTAATACCAATCAAACAATTATAATCCTACTATCATATGTATATCACACTTATACTCATGCAGCTAATACATAACTACCTACACACAACATACTAAGTGTAAACAGTAACTCCTGACGAAAAATAGGATTTAGATTTAGTCGGTCAAAGAACAACTACTGACCTACTAGTTTCTCATCTAGTCGTTCGACGAACGTTCTTAGACCGACTAAGAATTAATAGTACTTGGTATCAAAAATGATCATAGAGCTAGTCGGTTAAAGAGCGATTGCTGACCGACTAGTTTGCAACCTAGTCGGTCGACAAATGTTCTTAGACCGACTAACGATAAATAGTAACTCCTGAATAATTGATTCAATGAACTAGTCGGTTTGAGAAGAGTTCCTGACCGACTAGATTGGAATCTAGCCGGTTGGTTCTCCTTCTTGAACCAACTAACGTGCACGAAAAGTGCCGAATTGAAGCGCGAAGCTTCGGGAAGATTCCTACGGCTTCTAAGATCAACCTACCTCTAAGATATGAGCGATATGAAGCTCGTCATGAGTGACTTACTCCAAGCTCAACGATCTAAGGAAGAAGCTAGGAAATCATAACGAAACGAACGAAAGTGAAAGCTACGGAGACGGAAATCACACGCAAGGAGAAAATCTACCAAGACATATATATATATATATATATATATCGATAACACTAATATAGAAAAACCAGTCGTTACATCCTACCCACCTTAGAATAAAGTCCGTCCTCGGACTTTCTAACATATCTAGTCGCTCTAGTAACTACCCCAATCGTATCACATTCAATCAGGTATAGTCATTACAAGTGCTTATATTCGCACTAGGTAATCAAACATTAACACTACCAACATGTATACATATATATATATATATATTCACGCACATCATACACTTATTCCTATCATAGTCAGTCAAAAGCTTACACGTATTTCCATCATACACACATATACACATACATCCCTTATATAGCTATTACTTACCTAGCACCAAACATTAGTCCATATACTCACAACCAATAAAATAGTTCACACTAGTAAATATCATCGTAACACTCTGCGTTAGGTAGCTACCTATGAACAAGGCAATAAGAATACACTACTCCCTATATCTCCTAGTATACATCCAATACCAAACACGTCAACACACGTAATCACACCACACCATCTAAACTCAAGTTATTATATTTAATATACTTCAACCATCATTAAAATTTCACAATTTATAGCCATTCCAATACATGCAAATATTTCACTATAACTTCACATCACATACGGCCCTATAATTATACCCACGACACGCCACACATATTATAGTCACCAAAACTTATAACTAAGCACATACTTACCCGTGCATGGTGCACACCCACACACGCTAACATTTCATTCATATTTACCAATCATACGATTATAAACTCAGTACATCGACACGCTTAGTTTTAGCTAGTGTATATATATATATATATATATATATATATATATAGACACACACACACACATACACGCAGGCAGGCCCCCTAATAAATAACTATACCACAAGGCCAACACCTATACCTATATACTGGTTTAGTGACCCACAATCATGTGCGTAACACAACCGGACACAAACAATCCAAACATTATACATACATCATCCATCACTATACACCAACCACATACAAATACACCAACGTACATAGAGTATACCCACTCAAGCTTGAGTGAGACTCAAAATCATAGCAGAATAATTCCATATACATAACACAACATCCATACATATACCAATACTATCTAATGCATACACGTCTACCAACATAACCATATACATATCAAAATGTCAAACACCCTTAATATCTAATCAGTAATATCACATATTTCAATCACTTCATATACCATGATATTATTACAAACATCAGCACACCTATAATTACAATACTCTCCCTAATAAATACTGTCATCGTATGGTCACATACATGTATCATATATTCATACCATATCCATCCATCTATAATTGGCACATCAATACACTTACTTCATCCATTAGTTAATATATGCTGTAGTCGAGTATACCTCATGGGATACACGCATACGACATCTCATAAAAACAAGTAATACCAATCAAACAATTATAATCCTACTATCATATGTATATCACACTTATACTCATGCAGCTAATACATAACTACCTACACACAACATACTAAGTGTAAACAGTAACTCCTGACGAAAAATAGGATTTAGATTTAGTCGGTCAAAGAACAACTACTGACCTACTAGTTTCTCATCTAGTCGTTCGACGAACGTTCTTAGACCGACTAAGAATTAATAGTACTTGGTATCAAAAATGATCATAGAGCTAGTCGGTTAAAGAGCGATTGCTGACCGACTAGTTTGCAACCTAGTCGGTCGACAAATGTTCTTAGACCGACTAACGATAAATAGTAACTCCTGAATAATTGATTCAATGAACTAGTCGGTTTGAGAAGAGTTCCTGACCGACTAGATTGGAATCTAGCCGGTTGGTTCTCCTTCTTGAACCAACTAACGTGCACGAAAAGTGCCGAATTGAAGCGCGAAGCTTCGGGAAGATTCCTACGGCTTCTAAGATCAACCTACCTCTAAGATATGAGCGATATGAAGCTCGTCATGAGTGACTTACTCCAAGCTCAACGATCTAAGGAAGAAGCTAGGAAATCATAACGAAACGAACGAAAGTGAAAGCTACGGAGACGGAAATCACACGCAAGGAGAAAATCTACCAAGACATATATATATATATATATATATATCGATAACACTAATATAGAAAAACCAGTCGTTACATCCTACCCACCTTAGAATAAAGTCCGTCCTCGGACTTTCTAACATATCTAGTCGCTCTAGTAACTACCCCAATCGTATCACATTCAATCAGGTATAGTCATTACAAGTGCTTATATTCGCACTAGGTAATCAAACATTAACACTACCAACATGTATACATATATATATATATATTCACGCACATCATACACTTATTCCTATCATAGTCAGTCAAAAGCTTACACGTATTTCCATCATACACACATATACACATACATCCCTTATATAGCTATTACTTACCTAGCACCAAACATTAGTCCATATACTCACAACCAATAAAATAGTTCACACTAGTAAATATCATCGTAACACTCTGCGTTAGGTAGCTACC
This sequence comes from Scilla litardierei, assembly GCA_030789695.1. Lineage (NCBI taxonomy): Eukaryota > Viridiplantae > Streptophyta > Magnoliopsida > Asparagales > Asparagaceae > Scilla > Scilla litardierei. The sequence continues at coordinate 133,994,722 of CM061140.1, read as the reverse complement.
TATGAACAAGGCAATAAGAATACACTACTCCCTATATCTCCTAGTATACATCCAATACCAAACACGTCAACACACGTAATCACACCACACCATCTAAACTCAAGTTATTATATTTAATATACTTCAACCATCATTAAAATTTCACAATTTATAGCCATTCCAATACATGCAAATATTTCACTATAACTTCACATCACATACGGCCCTATAATTATACCCACGACACGCCACACATATTATAGTCACCAAAACTTATAACTAAGCACATACTTACCCGTGCATGGTGCACACCCACACACGCTAACATTTCATTCATATTTACCAATCATACGATTATAAACTCAGTACATCGACACGGTTAGTTTTAGCTAGTACACACACACACACACACACACACACACACACACACACACACACACACACACACACACACACACACACACACACACACACACATATATATATATATATAGGGTAAAGGGATCCTAAGGTGCCTCCTTAGATTCAATCTAAGGATGTGCCCCCATTTCACACCATCTCACACATTTTTTTTGAAAAAAATTTTCATGGGTTTATTGTTCACCTCATGGATGATCAACATACAAAATTTCACGGGATTCCAATACTTTTTGAGCCCCCATCTACCCTTTGCAACTTCGTGGGTTTTTCAGCACGTTTTTACACCGTTGAAATAGTAAGGGGTAGATGGTGGCTCAAAAAGTATTGGAATCCCTTGAAATTTGGTATGTTGATCATCCATGATGTGAACAACAACCCCATGAAAAAAAATTTCCAAAAAAATTGTAGGAGATGGGGAAAATGGGGGCGCCTCCTTAGATTTTCATCTAAGGAGGCACCTTAGATCCCCTTTTTCCATATATATATATATATATATATATATATATATATATATATATATATATATATATATATATATATTCACACAGGCAAGCCCCCTAATAAATAACTATACCACAAGGCCAACACCTATACCTATATACTGGTTTAGTGACCCACAATCATGTGCGTAACACAATCGGACACAAACAATCCAAACATTATACATACATCATCCATCACTATACACCAACCACATACAAATACACCAACGTACATAGAGTATACCCACTCAAGCTTGAGTGAGACTCAAAATCATAGCAGAATAATTCCATATACATAACACAACATCCATACGTATACCAATACTATCTAATGCATACACGTCTACCAACATAACCATATACATATCAAAATGTCAAACACCCTTAATATCTAATCAGGTAATATCACATATTTCAATCACTTCATATACCATGATATTATTACAAACATCAACACACCTATAATTACAATACTCTCCCTAATAAATGCTGTCATCGTATGGTCACATACATGTATCATATATTCATACCATATCCATCCATCTATAATTGGCACATCAATACACTTACTTCATCCATTAGTTAATATATGCTGTAGTCGAGTATACCTCATGGGATACACGCATACGACATCTCATAAAAACAAGTAATACCAATCAAACAATTATAATCCTACTATCATATGTATATCACACTTATACTCATGCAGCTAATACATAACTACCTACACACAACATACCAATACCAAACAAACAACTTCATATGCATCATGGAATTTAATACACTACGACGACACATCAAATTACACTAATGGGGCCCACCAAACTATATTAAGGTTGACACGGGCGACGACGAGCTCTATTGGCTAGACAAAAGGAAAGAAACTGAAATCAAAAGCGTAACGAATAGAAGGATCGAAAAGCATGAGAACGGTCGTGTAATGATGTAATGATGCTCCATTAGGATACATGGAAAACAGTGTGTAAAAGATATAAGTTAAAATGAAGAGTACGAAACCGGTCGATAAAATGAGTTGTTCGAAATAAGTTTGAGTCGAATATATATAATAAGAGGAAATGGTTTATTTAGCTTATATAAAGCTATCACGAGTAAAAGTAAATCATTTACACGAACATATAGGGCGTATGTTAGAAAATGTTATGCGGCAGTAGTTTAAAATTTTTGGGAAAAAGTTTCGAGGTTCAAGGAATGAAATCAGATCAAATATAGTGTAGAGGGTTCATGCTCATGCCAAATGTTTTTCCAAGTCTTAAAACTGAAGAGAAATTTCAACAAACCGTATTGAAAGTACTTTTTAGAAAATCTGGGTTCGCCAGCAGAAACTGATTTATACAAGGGTCTTAACACACGAGCACAACGAACATAGTACTGATATATAAAAATAATTGTAGTTCTATTCTAGAAATCATTTTTAGAAATATGTATGATGAATGGAAAGGTAGTAACATATTAGTAGTATGGAAGTAAGTGGGAGGATATACATATATAGAATTATTAAATTGGTAATAAAGCTTTAAAACCGAATTATGGAGGGTCTAGATCAGGAAATGGTTTCGAAAAGTAATTTTACGAAAATCTGAACTAGGAAAAATGTTGAGCATAAAATCGACTTGCTGAAAGCTGAAGTCCCATGTGACTTGAAAGGTATATAAGAAGCAAACACGATGCGGTATTCGAATAAGCTTTAATGGCATAAGTAAGAAAAGAAAATTATAATTCAGGTTAGGAAAAACAGAAGTACGATTCAGAATAAAATTGGTATATGAAAAGGGGCAAGACATTTATATCAATATGAAAATATAGGCTGGAAAATATTATAAACTAATAATAAAAAATCTCGACAAAAGTTTCAATGTTTAGAAAAGAACAATTAAATTTAAGTCGCGAAAGAGTATGAAATCTAATATATATATTAAAAGTTTTCGAACAAATTTAAACTTAGCGAAAGAGGAACATCGAAAATACTTTTAGGGGAAACAAGGATTTGCCACAAGAACGGGTTGGTATAAAGACTTTGAAGTACGGGTACGACAACTTATAATTAGTATATATTCATAAATTAATTGGAGTTCTATTTATCTTGAAAGAAGTACTTTAAAGTACATATGGTAAATAGCTAAAATGAATTTCGCAATATTAGAAAAGGTGGTATATCGAATTATCGAAATAGTACTAAAGTTTAAAATCAAGTGCGGACGATATATGTTAGAAAAATAGTTACAAGATATTAATTTAAAATTACGGCCAAATAGTCTTCAAAATCTAAGAATGACTTTTAGCTCAAACGGAAGTAATGGAAATATACTGAAAGAAGGTTTTAAAAAAATTTATATCGAGTGGAAACTTTTAATAAGGAAAATTTGAAAACAGCTTTGGAAGAATCAAGATTTGCAACGGGAAAGATTTGAAGGGTCAACGATAATAGTAAGGAGGGGATCATGTGAATCGAGGGCAATGAATGTGGTTGTGTGAGGCATGCACCTAAATTACGATTCAAGAAAACTACGACGAAAACCTACGGTCAGTAACACCGAAGTGTAGTGAATCAGAGGGTCCTAATCATCGGTTGACTAAAGGTCAAGGGAAATTTAACACTAAGGCTTCCTAGTGGCTAGAGTATATTAGAGGCCTCAGGGAAGGTTCTAAGAGAATCGAGATCATGTTCTGTTGGGCCCGAAATCGATGAACCCAAGCGAACGGCTAAAGAAATCCTAGGAATCTATCATGGTCAGAGCTAGACAGGAACCACTAAGGTAACTCTTAAGACTATCATATCAATCACTAGCATGGAGTCTAACAAACAATCAGGGGCCTCTAACTAGCAAGCACAGACTTCTAACTAAGTCTCACTATAGTCCTGACCTAATGGATTTCCTATCAAGCTGGGACAGGTGCTCTAACACGTCTACTAGCCACCTAAGACATATGAACGCTAAAAACCCCGACTCCGGGCTTATAATTTGGATATTCTAATTTATTTAATGGACATCCTATAATTATTATCATTGTTCCGATAGTTCGCATTTGCAAAAGGACCTGCATATGGGCCACCAATAAAACCTGTCACGCCCCGCTTCCCAAAAATGTGGAGGCGATACGTGAGAAGGTCCGCTCAGACTTGAAGCTGCAAGGCTCCAAGCCCGATAAGCGTCAATCAACAATAATCTGGCAGGTCCTTGCAACGCAATACGAAACAACGATAAGAATAATGAAGTGAGACAATAAGCAATTTATTCAATCTCAGAATATCCATAAAATAAATTACAATATCACAGAAAAGCCACCAGGCTCAAAAGGAAAAGCTAAGGCCCAAACATGGCCAACAAAGTACAACATACAAGCAAGGGTGCCACACACCAACAACTAACAGCAAACCTAAACAAGGAAGAGAACACAAGCGACCTCTAAGACTGATCACCAATGACCACAAACTCCTCCTCGGCAACCATTGGCTCAGCGCCAGCAAACACTACGTCCTCTGCAACGGCCTCCAGCTCGGGATCTAACATGTGTCACCCAAAAGAGTAAAGGGGCACATGTCAGCAAGTCGAAAGACTTGTGCAAGGAAACTGAAAGAAAGGTAAACTAACAACATAGCAGTTATAGTATGGTGCATGGCATGGCAAGTATCGTATGGAAGTAACAAGTAAAGTACAATTAGCAAGTAACAAGTGGTAGGTGTGACATGTATTGTCAAGTAACAAGTACAAGGGATCACCCACACACGTGTGAGTGCCCTATTGGCCGTAGGCTATGTTCAAGTACAAGGGATCACTCACACACGGGTGAGTGCCCTATTGCCCGCAGGCTATGTTCAAGTACAAGGGATCACCCACACACGTGTGAGTGCACTATTGCCCGCAGGCTATGTTCAAGTACAAGGGATCACTCACACACAGGTGAGTGCCCTATTGCCCGCAGGCTATGTGTTGGATCTGGATCGTAGCCTAGAGGGGGGGTGAATAGGCTAATAAAAATATTCGTGCAACCCACGAACAATCCCACGCAGTTATAGGCACAGACAGGGCAATAAAATAGCAATCACAGAATACACACAGATATACCCTGGTTCGGTCGTCCCCACGACCTACTCCAGCCCTGAAAGCAACCACTAGATAGATATGTAATCAAGTACAGCTACAATGAGTCAAGATCCCAAATCTACTCTCACCTAGCTCGTACACACACCACATGCTCTACACTCTCAATCTAGTCAGATGCTCTCCCTCCGTGACGACTCCCAAGTCGTCAGGTCCCCAAAAGTAACACAAACAGGTAATGTTTCCCCTACGAGGATCTACCACAACAACTACACAAAATAATGATAAATAGAGTTTAGGAATCTCAGTTTGTGTAGCGGTGATGTCCTCGTCAATCAGCACGGGTCAGATCTTGTCTGACGTAGATGTAGTCTCTGATGTCCCCTCAATAGTTCGGCTTCCCTCTTGATGAAACTTGCGCACTCCACCAAAGATTGGAACCTTAAAAAAACGTGCGCAAGATGAAGGCTCCCCAAATTTCTTTCGGCTGCCGGTGTCTTTCAAAACAATCTGCACACACAAAAAAACAAGGCACCCGTCAATAATAAGCAGGCAAAGTGCAGAATTCTGCCTGTTTTTTTTCCCGGCCTGTTCTCAATAATAATCAAAAACACACACACACAGATTATTCGGCCCCCTGGAGTTTTTGCAAAGAACCGAAAGAGGAACACTCCCCTGTGCTCTTGGAACTTTAAAACAAACTGATGTGCTCTTTTGAAACTTTTTGCATGCCACCTTTTGCAAATCAAACGATGCACCTGATTGGACTCTTGGAACTTGTGAACTTGTGAAATGATGAGGAAATCAACAACAGTTTGCTTTGTCCATTGGAGAAGAAAATAGGAGGGCTTGTTGTCTGTTCAAGCTCAGAAGATGGCCGGTCTCCCCCTATTAATTTGTGTACACCAGTTTATGTTGCCAAAATTTGATTTGTTTTGCAGCTACCCAAAGGAATCTTGCGGCCTGTCCTTTTGATGACCCTAACAATTTTCGGGTCCTTGTTTTATTACCAAAAGAAATTATAAAACATTCGGCAGCCCTTTTTTTGTTGATGCCGAGACCTCAAAGCTCCTCTCTTTTTTTTGTATGAGTCGTACCGTCTTTTATCCTTTAGGAGAGGGGTTTAAGTTGGAGAAGGAATGAGAAGTTTGGCTATAGGAGAATCCCTCAATCAAAGGAGCTTGAGATTTGAATTAGGATTTGAGTTGATCTCCATAGCAATACTAATTGGATTTGGATTTGACCTGGAATTGGTATATGATTTGTAATGGGATTTGAGTTGATCTCTAATTGATTTGAATCAATCACCATTGATATGAATTGAGATTCTCTCTTTATCCCTCCATATTTGACCAAGTCCAATTTGCTTTTCGTATAGCCATTTGACCAAGTCTCATTGCTTTGTGCCTAGAAATTTCTCCAACACATTAATTTACGTTCTCGCCATTCCTGCACGTACTTAGCACACACATCAAATCGTTCACAAATGTTTGTCATCATCAAACAATAAATCCTAGATCGTTGTATCCAACAATCTCCCCCTTTTGATGATGACAAACCTACACAAGATTTGCACTTGACGATGTAAGCAATATCATCGTGATGTGTGTGTGGTGGAGGGGTGTATGCAAAACAAGTATAATACATGATGTTCAAGCACACACGCATGCAATACAATAGCACTAGTTTGTTTGCCATGCTCCCCCTATTTTCATGCTCACCATTTTCATATATAACACCACAAATCTATTAACACCACAAATCTATTAACACCTAACACCACAAATCTTTCAACACCTAACACCACAAATCTATTAACACCGCAAATCTTTCAACACTTTTCTCCCCCTTTGTCATCATCAAAAGTGTATTCATGAAGATTAAAAACATAGCACATGTAAAAAAGAGCATTATTAATTATAACTAGCATTTGCATGTCGGCATTCTATAATTTGCACTTCAAATCCAATGATAATAATAATTAGAAGTCTACACCATCGTGTAAGTGCAATTATTAAACATAAGCGTACAAAGGGAGATACATTTACAAATTCAACCCAAAACCAATCCATCATTTTCCAAATAACTTCATATCACCTAGGATTGATTTTCCCCACCTCATTAAAAATGAGTTCAAGGTATCACTCCCCAAAACATAGCCTAAAAGGACTCTTAGATGTGGGGGTGACATTGCTTGACGAGTAAAAACACCAACGCTAAAGATTACCCGTAAAGCTTATGTTGGATACTCGTGGGTAGTGTATTTGCCATGAATTGTATCCATTTTTCATACAGAGCAATTTTCAATTTTTTTCATATTCATTTCCTTTGTTTTGTGCTCAATTTTTATTCATGGCAAGTCACATCATATCCCGTAGATTTTTCAGTTAATAATCATCCTACATTCACTTTCCAATAGTCATAAATAGTATCTCCAAAAGTACAACATAGTCTAATATTCGTGGAAGTGAAAGTAGGTGTAGAAATCATATTATTAAAGCATTGAACTTGGCATGGCTATTATTGAAATAAAACATACGCATGTAGCCAAAAATAATAATACTACAATTTCTACAAGGATATGATCATCATTCATTTATACCACTAGAATAATGCAAAGATGAAGATATGCAATAAGATCATTTTTTTGCTTTTGTCTTTTTCATCATTTTTTTTGTTTTTATAATGGACTAAGAAACACACTAAAAACAATCAAGCAAACAAAAACAAAAAAAAGAAAATCCAAGCACACAAAAATGTTAAGAAAGAAAATGCTATGAAGGTAAGCATTAAGTTCAAAGAATGAGATATACCTTCGCGTCGCTTATTTGACTAAGGAGCTAAAATAATGAGACTCTCAATTTATTGCTCCTCGCCAAATTTCCGTCTCACCTACAAAAGAGGTGTTGTGTGTGACCTTGGAATCCAACAAGGTCCACTCACGTTAGTCATCAAAGATTTGGGAACCCATATTTGTTTGAACTTAATATTTTTGTTCCTATATTTGCAATGATATGAAGTATGACCAACGCATCCACATGTAAAGCACTTAGCGTGAAAATTTCCAACCTTTGTTGATTCAATGTGAACTTTTCTATATTTTGATTTTTCAACATTTTTAAGACCATATCCTAGTCCTCGCCTATTATTGCCATAAATTTGATTTCCAAGAATAATATCCAAATTTTGTTTACCAATGGAAAATCTCTTTAGTGACAATTCTAAACTAGCAACTTTGGATTTCAAATGATCATTTTCGTTCACAAGCAAAGTGCATTTACTAATGAAAGCTTGCTTGTTTTCCTCTTCTTTCTTTTCAAAGTCCCTCATTTTTTCTTTAAGTTCAAGATTTAGCATGTTAATCTTTTCAGAAAGCAAATCATTTTCAGTTTCAAGCTTTATCTTATCTAGCTTATACATGCTAATATCCTTTAATAAAGAGGGACATGAAAGACAATCAGTTTTTTCAGACAAGCTAGCTTTCTCTTTTTCTAACATAGTAATGGTAGATTTGCATGCAACAAGCTCTTGTTTAATATTTTTCATTTCTATAGCCATGTCATACTCAGTTTGTTGCATATCAAAATTATCATTCCTATAACATTCCACATCAGCATCTAGCTCATCAATTCTATGTTGCATTCCTTTACATATTTCTAAGAATTCAGCTTTAGTGGGAGATTCTACCTCATTGTGTTTGGCCATCAATGCCATGCAGGAGTGGGCTTCATGTTCCTCATCCTCCTCCTCAGCTTCGCTATCCATGTCCCACGTCAGCACTTTCGTTTTTCCTTTTGCAACTTGAGCTGTGTGTTGTTGTGGGCAATCTTTTATGTGGTGCCCTTTCTTCCTGCATTTAAAACATTCACTTCTATTAATAGCTTTCTGATCATAGGAATTTCTACCAAAATTAGAATTATTAGAACGAATAAACCTTTTTCCCATCTCAGCTCTTCCTTGATCAGTCTGAATGTATCTCCTGAAGTTTCTGACCATTAGGGCTTGCTCTTCATCAAGATCGTCGTCATTAGCTTGAAGAGCTAATGGTGTGGAAGCTTTGGTCTTCTCTTCAGGTTTCTCTCTGGCTTCTATACTCTGCAACTCAAGCTCGTGTGACATTAGGTTGCCTATCAAGTCCTCCACTTTCATTGTTGACAAATCCTTAGCTTCTTGAATAGCGGTGACTTTAGGCCTGAACGAGCTAGGTAGCGCCCTTAAGATCTTTCGTACCTGTTCATGGGTAGAGTATGGCTTACCGAGAGAACTGGATTTGTAGACAATGTCCGTGAACCTCGCAAACATGTCTTTAACTGATTCTGTTGGTAGCATGCGGAAGCTCTCATATTCAGTGCTCAGCAACGCAAGTCTGGATTCCTTTACTTGCGATGTTCCCTCGTGTGTCACCTCCAAAGTATGCCAGATTTCCTGCGCAGTTAGACAATGTGAGATACGATTAAATTCAGATTTATCAAGAGAGCATATAAGCGCATTCATAGATTTACCATTAAGAATATAAAGTTTCTTATCAGCTAAATCCCACTTGTCTTTAGGCTTAATTATAACAGTGTCTTCAATTTTAATAGTGGGCAGACTATAACCATTTTCAACAATATCCCACACATCATAATCTACAGACACTAGATATATTTTCATCCTAGCCTTCCAATAAGCAAAGTCTACACCGTTAAACTTAGAGGGACGGGCTATAGACTGGCCTTCAGCAAAAGCACAATCAGATATATTCATGGTCATCTAAGAATCTTGACTAGATCCTCTAACCTGGCTCTGATACCACTTGTTGGATCTGGATCGTAGCCTAAAGGGGGGTGAATAGGCTAATAAAAATATTCGTGCAACCCACGAACAATCCTACGCAGTTATAGGCACAGACAGGGCAATAAAATAGCAATCACAGAATACGCACAGATATACCCTGGTTCGGTCGTCCCCACGACCTACTCCAGCCCCGAAAGCAACCACTAGATAGATATGTAATCAAGTACAGCTACAATGAGCCAAGATCCCAAATCTACTCTCACCTAGCTCGTACACACACCACGTGCTCTACACTCTCAATCTAGTCAGATGCTCTCCCTCCGTGACGACTCCCAAGTCGTCAGGTCCCCAAAAGTAACACAAACAGGTAATGTTTCCCCTACGAGGATCTACCACAACAACTACACAAAATAATGATAAATAGAGTTTAGGAATCTCAGTTTGTGTAGCGGTGATGTCCTCGTCAATCAGCACGGGTCAGATCTTGTCTGACGTAGATGTAGTCTCTGATGTCCCCTCAATAGTTCGGCTTCCCTCTTGATGAAACTTGCGCACTCCACCAAATATTGGAACCTAAAAAAAACGTGCGCAAGATGAAGGCTCCCCAAATTTCTTTCGGCTGCCGGTGTCTTTCAAAACAATCTGCACACACACAAAAACAAGGCACCCGTCAATAATAAGCAGGCAAAGTGCAGAATTCTGCCTGTTTTTTTTTTCCCGGCCTGTTCTCAATAATAATCAAACACACACACACACACACACAGATTATTCGGCCCCCTGGAGTTTATGCAAAGAACCGAAAGAGGAACACTCCCCTGTGCTCTTGGGACTTTAAAACAAACTGATGTGCTCTTTTGAAACTTTTTGCATGCCTCCTTTTGCAAATCAAACGATGCACCTGATTGGACTCTTGGAACTTGTGAACTTGTGAAATGATGAGGAAATCAACAACAGTTTGCTTTGTCCATTGGAGAAGAAAATAGGAGGGCTTGTTGTCTGTTCAAGCTCAGAAGATGGCCGGCCTCCCCCTATTAATTTGTGTACACCAGTTTATGTTGCCAAAATTTGATTTGTTTTGCAGCTACCCAAAGGAATCCTGCGGCCTGTCCTTTTGATGACCCTAACAATTTTCGGGTCCTTGTTTTATTACCAAAAGAAATTATAAAACATTCGGCAGCCCTTTTTTTGTTGATGCCGAGACCTCAAAGCTCCTCTCTTTTTTTTTGTATGAGTCGTACCGTCTTTTATCCTTTAGGAGAGGGGTTTAAGTTGGAGAAGGAATGAGAAGTTTGGCTATAGGAGAATCCCTCAATCAAAGGAGCTTGAGATTTGAATTAGGATTTGAGTTGATCTCCATAGCAATACTAATTGGATTTGGATTTGACCTGGAATTGGTATATGATTTGTAATGGGATTTGAGTTGATCTCTAATTGATTTGAATCAATCACCATTGATATGAATTGAGATTCTCTCCTTATCCCTCCATATTTGACCAAGTCCAATTTGCTTTTCGTATAGCCATTTGACCAAGTCCCATTGCTTTGTGCCTAGAAATTTCTCCAACACATTAATTTATGTTCTCGCCATTCCTGCACGTACTTAGCACACACATCAAATCGTTCACAAATGTTTGTCATCATCAAACAATAAATCCTAGATCGTTGTATCCAACACTATGTTCAAGTACAAGGGATCACCCACACACGTGTGAGTGCCCTATTGCCCGCAGGCTATGTTCAAGTACAAGGGATCACTCACACACAAGTGAGTGCCCTATTGCCCGCAGGCTGTGTTGAGCTCGTTTTCTGGACCACGAGCCAGAATCGTATTTGGCCTAGGGTTGTGCCCGCAAAGCAGGTGCCTAGCCGGAACAAAAAGCACAAGTATGTAGCGGCGCTACGCGATTATGATGAGTATTCGAGTATGCAATGACATGAGCAGATATTCGCGTACCGTTAATAGAAATTAAACATGACAGGAAAAATGCAATGACATGAACAGATATTCGTGTACCGTTAATAGAAATTAAACATGACAGGCAAGGATGCATGGATGACATGAACAGATATTCGCGTACCCTTAATTGAATTTAAACATGACATACAAGCATGATGAGGGTGACGGATCTAGCTTCATTGTCAAACTTACAACCAATAGACTTCAAAATCTACGAAGGAAATTTTTTACTCAATCGTAAAGTGAGGAATTAAATATATAAGAAGAGGGTTAAAAAACAAAATTTATACTGAGCAAAACTTTTAATCAAGGGAAACAGAAAACAACTTTGAAAGAATCAAGCTTTGCAACGGAGGACATTCGAAAGATCAACGATTATCGTAATGTGGTGATCATGTGAATCGAGGCAAGGAATATGGTCGCATGATCGAAACATAAACACGCCTAGGATATGTCTCAGGAAAATTTACGAGAAACTCCTACGGTCGACCAACTAAAGATTAGGAAACTTGGCGCTAAGACTTTCTAAGGAACTATACTGTAATGAACTGCGTTCGGCTTGGCCCGAAATCGATGAACCCAAGCGAACAACTAAAGAAATTCTAGAAGTCTATCACAGTCAGAGCTAGACAGGAACCACCAAGGTAACTCCTAAGACGATTATATCAATCTCTAGCATGGAGTCTAGCTAACAATCAGGGACCTCTAACTAGCAAGCACAGACGTCTAACTAAGTCTTACTATAGTCCTGATCTAATAGATTCCCTACTAAGCTGAGACAGATGTTCGGGCAACACGTCTACCAGCCACCTAAGACATAGGAAACGATAAAATTAGACTCAAGGCTTATGACTTCGATGTTTTAATTTATTTAATGGACATTCTATTATTATTATCGTTGTTCCGGTAATTCGCAGTTGCAAGAGGGACCTGTATGGGCCACCAATAAAACCTGTCACGACCCGCTTCCCAAAAACGGAAGGCGATGCGTGAAAAGGTCCGCTCAGACTTGAAGCTGTGAGGCTACAGTCTGTAAAGCGTCTGGTATAACCAAGTAAAGGTCCTTGCAATTACGAAACAGAACAAAAATAATAATAATAGAAAGAGAGATATTAAAGTTATTCCAATCTTAAAATGTCCACAAATAAAGTTCAACATCACAGAAAAGCCACCAGGCTAAAAAAAGTCTAAAAAGGCCCAAGCATGGTCAACAGAAAAAACGAACGTACAGAAAGGAAAGGCACTACGCACCGACAACCTAATAAGAACTAAGTAGAAAGCAACACAAAAGAAGTCTCTACGACTGGTCGCCGGTGTCCTCGAACTCCATGTCAACAGTGGACCCAGGCTCAACGTCAACAAACACCTCGTCCTCAACATCGGGCGATGGCTCAGCAACTAACATGCGACACCCAAAAGAGATGAGGGCGCATGTCAGCAAGTCTACAAGAGACGTGTGCAAGGAAACTAAAAGAAAGAGAAACAGCTTAGCAGTTCTAAAATATGCGATGACATGGCAGTGTAAGGTATGGATGCAACACGTAAGAAAGTGCAACAAGTATGACATGGCAAGGGTAACAAAGCTACTAAAACATTCACATGGATTTACAACTTGCATATGGGAACCCGCCCGATATCTCTCACTTGAGGATATTCGGATGTGCTGTCTATGTCCCCATAGCACCACCGCAGAGAACCAAGATGGGTCCTCAACGACGTCTTGGTATCTATTGGTTTTGACTCACCATCGATCATTAGATACCTCGAACCCCTTACGGGGGACGCCTTCAAAGCACGTCTAGCATATTGTGAGTTTGATGAAAGCACTTTTCCCAAACTAGGCATTAACACACAGAAGCCAGAAGCTTCAAAGACCATTTCATGGGACACAAAGACTTTATCCCATTTTGATCCGCGTACAAATCAATGTGAAGACGAGATCCTGAAGATCCTTTAAATTCAAAACACAGTTCACATTTTACCGGACAAATTCACTGACAACCAGAAGATTGTCAGATCACACGTCCCTGCTGCAAATACGCCAGCTAGGATTGACATATCCAAAGATGGATGCAATTCACCTGCAGCAGAAGCGGCTGTCCCCCAGGCTCCAAAGATAAGAACCCTCGAAAGAGGAAAAATCCTGGAGCAATAATAACGATACAACCACAGGATGCTGAGCTCAGCCCAACTACCTCTCCCCTCCTAACAACCCCTGAAGAGGAAAATATAGGAGAAATATCATTAAATTATGTACGTACTGGGGAGGTACTGGACAGAAAAAGCACAATCATCGATGATAACTTCGCGCTCATTATTGCCACTCACGTCACTGAATACAACGATGAGACCGATCCACGCTCTCTAGCAGAATGTAAACACAGAGAGGATTGGCCAAAGTGGAACGAGGCAATAGGAGTAGAGCTGGACTCACTCTCGAAGCGCAAAGTTTTTGGACATGTAGTCCTAACACCAAAGGGTGTTAAACCTGTGGGATATAAATGGGTATCCGTGAGAAAAAGAAACGAGAATAACGAGATCGTGCGTTATATAGCGCGCCTTGTTGCACAAGGCTTTTCCCAACGACCAGGAATAGACTACGACGATACATATTCCCTGGTCATGGATGCGATCACTTTCCGTTTCATTATTTGGCCTATCCACAAAGGAAGGCTTGGATATGCAGCTCATGGACGTTGTGACTGCATACCTATATGGAAATATAGATAAGGACATCTATATGAAAATCCCAGATGGATACAAACTACCGACAAAAATGACAGAGAGACCTCGGGACGTCTACTCTGTCAAACTCCAAAGATCACTGTATGGTCTAAAACAGTCAGGTAGAATGTGGTACAACAGACTCAGTGAATTCCTAGTGCAACAAGGATTCACAACAAATGAAGTCTGCCCTTGCATCTTTATAAGAGCAAAGGGAACATGATTAGTAATTATTGCCGTCTACGTAGACGACCTGAACATCATCGGATCTTCTAAAGAGATAGGTGAGATATCCAAAAGTCTCACACAGACCTTTGAGATGAAAGACCTTGGCAAAACAAAGTTCTGCCTAGACTTACAAATTGAACACTTAAGCGGAGGAATCATGTTACACCAATCGACATACGCAAAGAAAGTGCTGAAAAACTTTCTTATGGACAAATGTCATCCGCTTAGCACACCAATGGTCGTTAGATCATTGGATGTCGACACAGACCCCTTCCGACCGCTGGAAGGGGGGGAGGAAACACTGGGTCCTGAAGTACCCTACTTAAGTGCAATTGGAGCATTCATATACCTGGCAAACTGCACGCGTCCCGATATAACGTTCGCAGTTAACTTACTAGCCAGATACAGTTCTACGCCCTCAAAGCGCCACTGGAACAGAGTTAAGCAACTTCTGCGCTACCTCCAAGGGTCTGTGGACATGGGACTATACTTCAAGAAAGGTGTATCCTCCGACTTGGTCGGTTATGCAGACGCAGGATACAGGTCCGACCAGCATACCGCAAAGTCCCAGACCGGTTTCGTGTTCACATACGGTGGGACGGCCATCTCATGGAGATCCGTGAAGCAGACATCGACAGCAACCTCATCCAACCACTCCGAGCTCATTGTGATCCAAGAAGCTAGCAGAGAATGCTTTTGGCTTCGATCAGTCATCAGCCATATCCTCAAGACCACCGGCCTGCAGACAGGATATCTTGGACCTACCACCATGTATGAAGACAATGATGCCTGCATCGCCCAACTACGAGGTGGCTACATCAAAGGTGACAGGACGAAGCACATTTCCCTCAAGCTCTTCTGGACGCATGAACAGCAAGTGGACAACCAGATCGACATCCAGCAGTTCCAGTCTTGCAACAACCTGGCAGACCTATTCACTAAAGCTTTGCCTCACAGTACCTTTAGAAAACTTGTACTAGGAATTGGAATGAGACAGTTGAGAGATTTACAAGCCTGAAGCTTGTACTTATCAGGGGGAGTTAATGTAGTGCTGTACTCTTTTTCATTGGCTACTGGTTTTTCCCACTGGGTTTTCCATAGCCAAAGGTTTTTACGAGGCAGACACATCAACTCTGGATCCAGAAGTATCCACCCCTGATGTTATCCATCGATCAGGGGAAGTTACAGAGACTTGTACTCTTTTCCCTTAGCCACTGGTTTTTCCCACTGGGTTTTCCTTGGCAAAGGTTTTAATGAGGCAAGTACTCTTAAACTTAGGGATCCAGAAGCATCCATAGACCCATGATCAGATAAGCTCTATGAACCCTGAAGCGTTCATCACGGCTTACAACAATGGATGGATAAGGGGAAGTGTTATAAACGAGCTTTTGGTGGGCCTACCCGTTAGTGTGTATCCACCCATTATGTAACCATACTACTATAAATACATGGCTATGGATTCCATAGCCAATACGTTTACAACAAATTGTTCTTTAATTTCTTATTTTCTTCCTCAATTTTTCAAATTCAATGTGAAGTTGTATATATGCATCTTCAATTCGAATTTTTCATCAGAATCACTAACGTCAATGTCGTCTTGTTGATCCACCATAAAATATACTTCATTGCGGATGTTCTCTTTGTTGCTCTCTTCGATTGCTCGTATCTCCATGGATTGTTCTTTAATATTAGATTCTCCATATTTTTCTTCCAATATTTTCATGATTTGTTGTGCGGTGTTGGCCTCTGCAATATCATTGAACAAACTATCAGAAAAACATGAGTACGGTATGTTTATTATTTTGATGTTCATTTCGTGGATCTCCTTTTGATCACTGGTCCAAGTGGATAGTGAGATGGTAGGGGCTTCATATGGTTCTTATAGAAATGCTCCCCATTCAAGATTGGTTGCTTTGATGAATACTTCTATCTTTCTCTCTATACCCGAAAGTTTGTTCCATTAAAGCAACGAGGTGTGCTAATGGAGTGCCTGGATCTGATCATGTCTGTTGATGCCATCGCCATTAGCCTCGCTCTAATACCACGTGTGGGATCCTGTGGATGGCAGGCAACACTAGAAGGGGGGTTGAACAGAGTTGTCACAAATAATAAACTTTTTAGTGTAATTAAAAAGCCTTCTACGAGTTGCATAAGTCTCAAATCGAGTTGACTCGAATTTGTACTTAATTACCAAAATATTAAGCTTGAATATAAGATGCAGCGGAATAAAAAATTCAAGCAATAAATAATGAGTGAGTGAGGGAGAAAGATCACAACACGAACACAAAGAATTTTAGACTGATTCGACCCAACCTTGGCCTACGTCCAGTCCCCTAAGCACTTCAGGATTTAATCCACTATATTGCAACATACAATACAATCACCTAGCTTCACTTGCTAGGAATTTCCAACACCTAGTTTCCACCAACTAGGATTTCCACGCACGCACCTAGTTTTCACCAAATAGGATTTCCAACAGACTTTCCCTTATAATCACGGGAATTACAACAACGAGTCTTCTCCAAAGACTTCACAAAAAATATGAAAAAGAGTACAATGATCTCTTATAAGCCAATAGTATATGTGTGAAACGTGGCTTAAGAAAATCTAAGATTTTGATCAAATGAATGACATTGAATAAAATACGATTTGATCAAAAGCGTTTGTCTTGAAAATTGATTCTCTAAATTTGCTCTTGGGCTTTAGAGATCAATAGCCAAGAATTTTAATCTTTGACAAAAAATATGAACTTTAAAACTTGCACAAAGATTAAAATAAAAGAACTTGTATTTTGAATCTCAATAAGAAAGCATTTAAGCTTGGAGATCAAAATGAACAAGTGTTTGAAAAAGAAATGCTAAATAAAATACTGAGAATGATCTTTAAAAAAGATTAACACATGAATTAAAACAGTAGTTTTTTTGAAATAGAACACGGAAAATGGAGCTTGAGAGCCTTTGAGCAATAGAGAGAATATAGAATGTTGCATATTAAACTTCTGAAATCCCATGTATTTATAGGAAAATAGAAGCTTAAAATTTGCTCAAAAAACTTGAAATCAGCTCCAAAAGTCAACTCTAACGGCTAGCAAAAATTAAGGAAGATTTCCAAATTTGTCTCAAGTTGACCTAGATAGTCGGCTATCCTCCCAGATAGTCAGCTATCAGCTCCAGATAGTCGGGTATTTTATCAAATAGTTGGCTATTAATTTGATAGAGAGTTTTGAGAAAATCTCTGACAGAAATAGTCGGCTATCGGTCCAACATAATCGGCTATTTTGGGATAACTTAATATATGTACTTAAAAATACTTTAAAACTAATTTTTAAAAATTATATCATAGAAATGTATTAAGTAATGTATTTTAAATATATTTTTATGTGTTTTTTTGCATGTGTGTGCGTAGTATACTATGGCTTTACAATTCTATACAATTACTAGCACAAACACAACCTTAGCTGTTCATTCTTCATTCTTGATCTTGAGCTAACTTCTCTTGCTCTCAATTCTTCGTTTGATTCACAATCCAAGATATCATTATATGCTTTAATTTGTAGCGTTCTTGATCGTGGCTTTAAGTTCTCCGATTCGGATCACAATGGCTCCAAATCTATAAAATAGTCTACAAACACTTGAAATAAAATCATTAGTCCATATATCACTTGTGCACAACATCAAAATCCACTGGGGTTGGTCTCAATATCCCAACAGTAGCCTCGACCAACCGTGAACTCACCAGTCGTCCCAACTCACTCCAAGAAACAATAACATCGCTCCATCTCCACTCGTCCCGAAGAAGCTCAGGACGTCGAGACCAGTGGCTACATCTCATCAACAGTCGGTCTCAATGGCCCACGGCCCTTTCTTAGCCGAGGTGAGGACCGCCACCCTACTTTGACTAATGACCAACCTGGAGAGGACCATCATGGGTGTTGTTGCATGCCTCAGTCAAATCTCATGCAAGCCTCGGGAGGAAAGGTCGGAAAGACAGCCTCGGCCATCTGAGCTCTCCTAATAGCTCAGACGGGAAGCAACCCCTTTAAAAAGAAAATCACATCGGCCCCGCTGCCGTCCAGGTTTAAGATGCCCAGCCTAGCCAAGTATGATGGCTCGGGCGATCCGCTTGAGCCCGTCCAGAACTATAAATGAATGATGTAGATACAGGAGGAGGATGACGACTCTATGCTCTGTCAAGCTTTCCAAAGAAAATTTATGGAATGCCATGAAGGAATGGTACAATGGACTTTCCAATCGATCAATTAGATCGTTCAAGAGATTGAACCGAGCCTTCTGCAAATAGTTCATGATAGTGAGAAGGAGAAAACGGAGCTCGGACCACTTGTTCACCCTGGTGCAAATAGAGGAGGAGTTGTTGAGGAGATTCCTGAAGCGCTTCAATTCGGTGAGGCTGCATGTGGAGAGCTGTAGTGACGAGGTGACCATCGTTGCACTTAAAAGGGGGCTTGGTGTGAAGACCTGATGAAGTATCTACATCATAAGCCACCCGGCGGCTTAGAACAACTCCTTACCAGAGCGAAGCGGTACATGACGGTAGAGGAGCTTCTACCTAGGTAATATAATCCTGAGGACGGTAGCTTTCTCCCTAGAGATCATCCGTCAAGGCCAGCTCGCTGCCGATTGAGAAGGCCCATAAACAATTGGCGCCGTGCAAGAGTACTTGGTCCCACAACATACATGGCTCGCAACGACGGACAACTCGTCCATCATTGGAAGGCCACTACGGAGGTATTAATCGGTAAAGAACAAGTAAATCAGGCTAACATATGGGACATTTTTTCGGTTTCTCTGTTTTTATATACTCCCGAGCTAATATCTCCCAAAGAGAAAAAACAGGAAGTCCATAAATTATTATATACTGCCGAGTAGGGGTGGCAAATGGGTCGGGTCGGGTTTGATTTGACCCGACCCGGTTTGGGGTAAACCCGAATCCGATCCGGATTAAATCCGGGTCAGGGTGAGGAAACCCATACCCGACCCAGTTATAATGCGGGTCACCTGTACTCGACCCGGCTTTTGTGCCGGGTCGAGGTCGGGGTCGGGGTCGGGTTAAATGCCTAAAAACACAAAAAAAAACAAAAAAAAAACCAAACATTGGTGGAAAACTGGATGACTCTCATCTGCCAATAAAATGACCCAACAATGTAGCACATAAGAATGAATTGTCACAATTATACAACAAAATAATATAATTTTTTATCATAATATTCAACAGATCAAAGAGCAGCATTCCTACCAATTTCTTCTCCACACAGAATCAATTGATCGGTCACCGAACACATGAATCTTTCAAACTTTCACGATGCCATGCGCTCTCTCTCCAGGCCTCCGGCTATTGCTGCTGTCGCGACATTGCGGTGTCGCCCAGGACCCAAATAAATTGCTATGGTTTTTTCGGTGGAAGTCGGAATTGTGATGGCTAGAGTTTTTGGTTTCAAATCTCAGTATGTTTTGCCTTTTGATCCACTCGTCTCGAGTCTCTGCATCTCTACATCTCTGCAAATGAATGATGATGATTCATTAATGTCATTAACTAAGGGTAATGGCATCAACAGACCGACGGTTTGAAATTATCATAATTATGGATACGGAAGTTGGCAGAATTGTGACATGTCAACTGGAGCAGCATGTATACACCTCAATGGCTCAATGGCTATTTTGTCCATTTCTTCGGTTCGTTGACTCCAAGTTCAAACGACACACAACAAGACAGCATGTATTCAATATTATACAAGTTTACACTTCATAGGCAATTGGGTAAAAATGGGTCAAATCTTTACCTGATCCGGATTTTATTCGGATTGATCGGGTCAACACGTTTTCGACCCGACTCGATTAGGATGGTGAGACCGGGTATGGGCCGGACCGCGTCGGGCCCAGTAAATTTTGCCCTGCCGCCGAGTAAATCCGTTACCGGTAAATTATTATTATTATTGGGTGCGGATTACGGGAAGAAGAATATTCATGGGGACTCCAACTCCACCTCCAACTCTAACACCCACCAAACCCTCCTCCTTCGGCCATCAACAACCGAGCAAACCCTAACCCTAAGCCTAATCCAATCATCTCCATCCATCCCTCTCGTTGTTGGTTGTGATCGCCGCCATAACGGTATGTCATTTATAATTATTTATTATGTGGGTCTTTATCTTCTTTTCGATTTGGGATTTTTTAACGAACCTAGATCTCTTGGTTTGATGCAAGCTGACATGGGTTTTGATTTCGGTTGTTTGATTGTTATTCAAAATCGCCTTTTCTTTATCAGGGGTTTTGATTTTATCGTGCAAGTTAGATTCTTTTTTACAATGGAGGGGTTTGGTGGTTCCAAGTTCTTGAAGAAGAGGAGGAGTGCCACCACTCGTAGGCCTCGGCCCGATTCGCAGGTCGTGTTCGAAGGGGGCTTTGAAGCATCGTCTCATTCTTCAACGCCGCTGTCTTCTGATAATGGCAGCAAGCTGTCCCCTGACCAAAATTTGGGATACACTCCGAGGCTTGCCTCGGTGAATAATCTCGAAGCTGGGGGGAGTTCGTGGAAGGTTAGGAGAGATGAGAGGAAGTATGGAGATGTTAGCGGGTTCTATGGGAACGGGAGCTCCAGAGGCGGGCAACCCGGAAACGGGTCCGATTTGAAGAGATGCAGCGAGGGTGTTCTTGCTCCGGCGAACTGGAAGAATTCGGGGAATGTAGGAGGAGTTAATGGTGGAGTAACTGATAACAAGCCGAGAAAGGTGAAGCTTAAGGTTGGCGGAGTTACGAGAACGTTCCATCCGAAATCAAGTTCCGAGAATGACGGTACCAGCGGTTGTAATATGAGGCCTTTGGGGTCTGCCGATCCTTCTAGGCACCGGCAAAAGCTGGTCCTTCAGGTATCACTCCATGGCATTCTTTGTGGAATAGTTTGTTTTTGTTTTCATTCTTAGAGAACTAGAAAA
This sequence comes from Scilla litardierei, assembly GCA_030789695.1. Classification (NCBI taxonomy): domain Eukaryota; kingdom Viridiplantae; phylum Streptophyta; class Magnoliopsida; order Asparagales; family Asparagaceae; genus Scilla; species Scilla litardierei. The sequence continues at coordinate 133,973,146 of CM061140.1, read as the reverse complement.
TTAACTGGAGAAAAAACTATGAAAAATGTTGTTTGTATGTCGGAGCAATGATTGCCATATATGTTTCGAAATTATTTTTGGTGAAGTTGATTGGGTCAAAAGAAAGAAAATAGTGAAGTTCAAATTTTCAAGTATACAATTGTTTAGCTTTTCAAATTGGTAAGTGTTGCAACAGACTAAATGAGTAGAAAATGGAGCTTCATATCAACATTGAAAATCATATAGTTTTTATATGCAGTTCATTTTTTCTTGATATATGAAACTTATTCTAAATTACAAAGTTGAAGGTTTTGATGGTTTCTGATTTGATTTAAAGCGATACATTTTCATGTGTATGATGGGCGTGGAACATGGGAATACATTTATTCTTACTTTGATGTCATTCACCCTCCTTGTAGTATACTTCAGATGATGATCACACTCTGGCAGAGAAAGGGGATGGATTTCAAGGTGCAGTTGGTCTACCTCGGGGTTCGAAGGAGCACTCTCGGGGCAAAGTATTTGAAGACAGTTCATATGGAAAGCAAACGCCCCTTTCCGAGCCTGTTAGAAAGAGTAAGAGGGTGCCTAAGAGGCGTGTTTTGGATGGTGCGCTTGAAGATGGTGATGAAGATGACGAGATCAGATATCTCGAGAAACTAAAGGCCCCAAAGGTTAGCACCGATAAGTCTGAGTTTGACGACGAGGGGGAGGAATGTGTCAAGAGAAAGCATATCTCCAAGGTTTCTAAGAGTAAAAGGGTTCCATATGATGTGGATGAAGACTATGATTCATCACGATCAGCTAAGGATAGCGGAAGGAAGTCAATAACGGGAAGGGAATCTGATGACACAGATCATGTTGAAGATGAAGCGCCTGGCTTTGATGATGGGATAGATCCTAGAAGGAAGAAACAGAAGAAGGAATCTGTAGACACATTGGCTGATGCCAGAGAACCTCTTACTCTTACAACACGGCAGCGAGCGCTTCAGTCGGGCAAAGGTGCATCCCCAGGAGAGAGTTTCATTGAGTTTCCAAATGGGTTGCCCCCTGCTCCCCCAAGAAGTAAGGACCAATAACTCAAATCAACTATTGATGTGAATTATGGCATTCGGGTTGGTATTAATTTTGTAATGATTTCAGAGCAAAAGGACAAGCTTTCTGAAGTTGAGCAGCAGGCAAAGAAAGCTGAGGCTGCTCAGAGGCGAAGAATGCAAGTTGAGAAAGCAAATAAGGAATCTCAGGTTTGATCATATTTAAGCATTAGTTTGAAACTTTCATGCTAAATCTTGGACATCATGGTCGATTTACAGAACTATTAAACATACAGGAAGAGGCAATCAGGAAAATTCGGGGCCAGGACTCTAGCAGGAAGAAGAAAGAAGATAAGATGCGGAAACAACGTGATGAGATGGCACAGGTAGCACATAATCCTAATGATCTCACCTTGTCCACTGGATAATGATACTGCTTTTACTAGAATATAACTTCGTATATTCTTCTCAGAAGAAAGCTGCTGAGTCTCTGGTATTGGCATCAAACTCTGTCAGATGGGTCATGGGACCAACAGGCACCATTGTCACATTTGGCGAAGAAGTAGGTCTCCCGTGTATATTTGAGCCCAGGATATCCAGGTTAGCGATGAAGTTATGTTGGAATTCTATGAGTTATTCACCCTTAAACATCTGTGTATGCAGCAATATTTGCATGCTATATTTTGTTGGGGGTCCTGTCGATGGCAAGTAAACACTAGGGGAATGAATAGTGTTATCCAATAATAATAATAATAATTTAAAACTTAATCACTCTAAGTTTACCTAAGTCTCCAATGAGTGTTACCTCTCTTGGGACTTAATCAACAAATCTCTAGAACTTGTAAGAAAGTAAACACACAGCAGAATTAAACACACAATGCAATTAAGAGAGAGATTTATCGACAAGTGATCAAATACAAACACAAGAATATTATCCTGGCTCACTCACCCGTGTGCTACGTCTAGTTCCAAGCAACAACTTGGAGTTTCACTACACGTCTCTCTCAATAAAGGACTTCTAACTTGCCTCTAACACATCTGAGGGTTTTTACAACCACAACCTCTTCAACAAGAGGACCTCAAACACTTGAGGTATTTCTCAAATTATAACCGAGTAACCAAATCACCAAGCAATTTTACAATAGAAACTCACCACCCTTTTCACTAAAGGATTTCACAAACCTTTTGATATGGTGTTGCACAACTTCCTATAGCCAAAAGATTGAATCTTTAGAATGTATATGTGGCTAAGGAAAACTCTAATTGCGATCTCAAGCGAATCAAGATTAAGCTTGAGGAGATCACAATTCTATGGTTAAGGAAAAATGATTGCTTAAAAGCTTTTGAGACACTTAAGAATTTTGGCCAAGATAAAATATTTAGATGGGTTGAAAACACTTTAAATCTTAAAAATAGCTCGTTCAATACATATTAACTTCAGAAACCAACCCTATATTTATGGGATGAAAATCTACCTAAAACAAATTACCTAATTTGTCTTCCATCGTCTCTCCAACGACTAGTCAAAAAGCAAGTCAAATATGACTGTTGGGGACTAATAGTCAATCATAGTACATTCACTGGTCGACTAGTGACTGACTGATCGACCAGTTGGACGACATTGGTCGACTACTATAAGGAGCCACCGCTTTCCGAGTGTACTGGTCGACCACAGTACAATTACTGGTCGACCAGTTTTTTGATACATAGATACTATTCAGAAAACTTACGAAGTTTCTATGAAAATAATTTTTAAATAATTTTTGTGTGTTCCTAAGTGTGAATATTCAATGTAAGGCTTTACATTGAATCTAAAGATACGAATAAAAATGCATCAAAATTATCCAAGTCTTTGGCTTTAATGTAGTCTTGAATCTCCATCTTCGTGTCTTTGTTTCTTGGACGTTTGGTTGCCTTAATTGAGCTTCATCCACATCTCGATCTTGACTATGTGCGCTCCAATTTGAATCTTTTCATGGATTTGGGTGAGCTTTATTAGTCTTGATGTGAATCTTTGAAGCATAGCTTTAAACTCATTCTTTTGTGTTAAGCTTTTGTACTTACACACTCATAAACGTGATCAACATATTTCATTTGTTTAATTATTATCAAAATCTCACTTGGGGTGTCTGTCCAACATTCTCCTCCTTTTTGATGATGACAAACAAATGCTATAAAATATGAAATTTTCAAAAAAAAAATACTTACTCTCCCAACATTGATGCATGGTGTCAGAAAATAGCTTTAAACTTCCCCTGCATCTTTACAGAATAAGCATAATCAAAGCTTATTTTCATATTATATCATAAGATAGTCTGTGAGTTCAAGCTATCACATGTTGATAATAACAAATCATAAATTCAACTAAGTGTATAAACGTATGTTATCATATTTTATATGCAATTCTATCTTTCTCCTCCCTTTGTCATAATAAAAAAGAAAGAAAGAGACAAATAATATCGTGATGTGTCATAATTAGTGTAATCTCATTATATCTCAATATATTAATTTTTATGAAATATGAGACATATTCTCTTCATGAAACAAATATTCAAAATCTATAAATCTCAAATATTGATGAGATACCAAGTGTAATATCACAATGTTGTATCAATAGTATGTGTCACGAGCTTTAGTTATACAAATTGTTGTGACATGAGATGAAAGATAATGAGCCAAAAAGATAGATATAAAAAAATGTCAATCACACTGGATTGTAAGCATTACAGGATATCTAGATTTATGTCACATGTTCAATATCCTAATATGAACCAATAAACATCATTATTGCCTAAATTATGAATCTCCATAATAATATCAAGCATATAACCACATGGAGATATATCGTGCATACCAATCTCAAATATGTCATACACCAAGCATATGCCAAGAATCATGATACCACAAGCTCAAATCTACCATATCACAAACTAAGATATCATTGCAATAGAGATATTAGGTTTGGATACATTGCACTCCAAATGTTTCAAAGCATCACATCCTAAACATAAATATCACAAACATTGTCCATACTAAGATGACCAAATAGAAATTGTTTCAAACACATCAAAATACATAACAAGCACCACATCACTCTCATAGCATCTAGGCATCTAATCATCTGAGGGAGGAGGTTGTCCAATGAAGCTTGGCTTTGATGACAACAATCTCTGGCCTGATTTCCTCAATCTGAAATCTGTCATGTTCATCCTCTGGTGGAACTCTTGTTTTAGGTTGATTCCCACATGATCCAGCCTATGAATAGAAGTGGTCTCAAAATTGGCTAGGGAGGTGTAATAGTGTGTGCACCAGATGAGCCTGAGCCTTCAGGATGTGGAGGTGGAATAGGCTCATTGTCGGAGTCTTCCTCATCGGAATCAGAATCTTTAGAATCAGGAGGATTATCAGCGAGATTCTGATATATTTTCTTCCTAGTTAATGCAGCCTTATCAAACCTAACTTGAGGAGAGACAACTAGAGTCTCAGTGCCTAAATCTATGTCATGGTGCATGAATTATGAGTGTGAAAATGTCTGTGGTGCAGAGATGGTGCATTTGTACGTGCTAAGCTGTCATAAATAAGACTTGCCCAATTCACTTTTATCTGGCACACGAGAGCATAGACACATTTAGTCAGGCTCTCTGACAGGTTAGTGTAGCTACCGGATTTTTTGTAAAATATTATAGGATAAAATCAGTGCAAGAATTCTAGCCATTAGTCTCAATTTGCTTGTTATGTCAGTTCTATATGCTCAACCATTAGAGAACATGAGATGAAGAATGTTTTGCTCATTCATTTGAATCTACCTAAGAGTCACTCCTTAGCAAGGAATGCCTAAAATGTTTCCTCTTGATAGGTTGAAGTGAATGTTTTTCACCTTAGTGGAAAATTCAAAGGAACCAACAACCATGTTGGTATAAAAGAGATACACCAACGTGGGAAAACACTTACAAGAACCATTGATTGAGAATAACTTCTTGAGTCCTTGGTAAGCAAAAATTTGTTTAATTCCATAATCTCCAAGATCTTCATATTTTACAAAGCTTTCTTGTTGGACCTTGAGGTGGGAATTCCTCTCCTAAATGTCCAGAAGTTCAGGTCTATTAAGAAATTGAACAATAGATGAACTTTCAGATGGCTAAGAGGATGGAGACGGTTGAGATGAGGATCTCCTCTTCTTATGTGCTTGGGCTCTACATCCATTATGTATTTTTTTAAAGTGTGTTTGGTGCTCTAACAGAACCTAATATATACTAATATGTATGCACTCTAAATATGATGCAATGCAAATAAAACTACTATGAGATGGAATGGAATATGGATTATACCTAAAGATAAGATCTTTGCTCAAGCAATCCTTTTGAAACTCCTGAAAATATGAAGTAATGGGTTGAGGAAGCAAGGAATTTGGGGAATTTTTGAGTGGGAGCTCTTTAATGGGGAAATGAAGAGTTTGGGGCTAAAGTTAGGGTTTTGAGATAGATAGGAGTAATCTTAGCCAATGGATGGCTAGGATTAGCTCCTCTTAGTGGGGTTTGAGTCATATGAACCCAATAGATACTGGGTATAGGTCGGATCAGCTCAAACAAACCCACAAACCCATGAACAAAATTAAAACAGATCGGGTTTTGAGAATATGGAAATTGACACCCGTTGGTGGACCACTGTCCGGTTACTGGTCGACTCGTTTTCACTGGTCGACCAGTGATGCCCTGTGGTCGACTAGTATCCTGAAACTCATTGGATCAATCATATCTCAACTCAAAACTCGAGTAAACTTCTCCCAAATCAATTGTTTGAGTTTCTAAAACTAAATTACATGCACAAATAAGTCAAGCACACACATGCAAGTTAATGAACAATATAAATGTTAGATACATAGGATTATGTGACTGTATCTCACTTAGGTTAATCCTAAGCTAATCACTTTGGAAACCAAATCCAATTGGGCTTGGATTTTCCGTCTTTTACATATTTATAGTTAGGTGAAAAGTGAATATCTTGCATAAATTTTGTTGCATAATTATTAGCCATTTTACAACTTAAAACTTTTGGAATCCAAATTTTAATTTGTTCCTTGTTATTAGTTTTGGCTGTTGCTTGTAGTTGTCTTGCTATTATTAGTTTTCTTAGCTTGATTTTTAGGGGTTCTATCATTACTATGGTTAGCTTTAGAATTATACCCTAGTCTATTTTTATTGTTGTTATAATTTAAGTGTTCTTTACACTTATTAAATTTTGACACATTAGAGTGCAAGTCATCATACTTAGATTTAATATCAACTATCTCTTTACTTACGTTATCTAACCTAGTGTTCAAAATTTTAGAATCATTTGTAAGTCTTTTATTATCAATTTTTAATTGTTGGTTCTCCAACATAAGCTTTTTTGTCATTATTTAATTCTTGATTAAGCACAATTAGCTCTTCAGGGGTATCCTTTAGTTTCATAATTTCTACTTTAATATTTTTTTCTTCTACAGATTTTAGATAAGCACAATTTTTATGAATCTTATCTAATTTGGCACTCCCTAAGCAATTTAGCATGCTGAGCACACAACTCGTCAAATCATTATTTGAATCAAGTTCTAAGCTATCATCATCATCATTATTAGCATCACTATCAATACTACTATCATTATCCCTTTTTACTCTAGAAGTGGAAGTAGTGCATACTTTAACGAGGTTGATGCCATAAAACACATATGGGTTCTCTCCTCCCTTTCTTCTTCATCCTGATGAAGACGATGATTCATTGGAGCTTTCCTCATCATCATTCATGTCACATGCTGCAAGTGCCTCTCTTCAGCTTCTTTATCTTCTCATTCTTGTAAACCCACTTCTTCGTCTTCATCTCCTTGTCTTTGTTCTTCTCCATGTGGCAACCCTTTCTCACATGCCCTAGCTTGTTGCGTCCAAAGCAAATAATGTTATTAGATAAACGAGCTTTATGGTTGGATAATTTACTACGTATCATCATCTAGAATGTTCTTAAGATGAGTGCTACGCCATCCTCGTCATGGTCAGATTCCTCATATTCTGACTCTTTGGCCTTTGCTTTGAAGGCCAAAGTTCTTTTTGGGTTGAAGCTCCTTTTTTGCATCTAGCTCGATCTCAAAGGACATGAGATTTTCAATGAGCTTCTCCATGGTGAGATTTGAAAGATCATGTGCTTCTTTGATTGCCGTAGTCTTTGGTTTCCACTCCGGCCTTAGTGATCTGATGATCTTCATCACCTGTTCATACATGTAAATTTTCTTTCCCAAGCCATTATGACCATTTATAATTTCTGAAAATCTAGTGTTCATTTCATAGACGGACTCACCTTCCTCCATTCTGAATGTTCAAATTTATTATTAAGATATTAATTTTCGAATCCTTTACCTGGTTGGTACCCTCATGAGTTAACTGATAGAACCTAGGGTTTGTTGTAGGGAAATAAAGTTTTGAGAGGGGAGAGGAAAAGAGTATTTTTATAGATTTCAGGTCTGAACCAAAACAAGAAAAGCCCCGATTTGAGATAGGGAGATCTCCTGGCTTTCTATTCGAGGGGAAAGCTTAATCCTCCAAAGTAGACACCTTGGTCTAGGGTTTTCATTCACAAAATAAGCATGCAGAAGAGACTAGGGCTGGCTACCCCTAATAAACCACCAAAACTGCAGATTTACAAAAAGACCCGCCTAACATCCAAAATTGCATAAAACCCCCCCAGAAATTACAGATTTGCCCATGAAGCTCCCGCGCGCCTCCTCCGCTGATAAGTGATTGTCGTATCAATACTCCCCCCCAAAAGAGCCGTATCAATACTCCAAAAGAGCCACCTTGTCCTCAAGGTGTAAATCAGGAAATTGTTGTCAGATCACCTCTCGAGATTCCCATGTAACATCATAATCTGGTAGTCCGCGCCACTTGATGAGCACCTCATGCACCCCAGCCGAACTTTGACGAACACCCTTGACCTCTTATGGCTCCAGCAATACTTTCATGTCCTCGGTCAGGGTGGGTGGAAGAGTAGGAGACAAAGTGTGGTCTCCAATAGCTTGCCGTAACTGGGACACGTGGAACACCCATTGGATATAGGATGTAGCAGGCAACTGTAGACGATAGGCCACCTTTCCAATCTTAGCCGTCACCTCAAAAGGATTGTAGTAGCGAGCTGCCAGCTTCTCATTGCACCGACGCGTCACTGTCTTCTGTCTGTACGGTCTCAGCTTCAATTACACCTTATCTCACACCTCAAAATACACATCTCTCCTATGCATGTCTGCCCTGGTCTTCATGATCTGATGTGCCCTCAATAGGTGTCGCTTCAGTTCCTCCAGCTGTCTATCCCTTTCCTCCAAATGCTCCTCCACTTGAGACACAAGGCTCGTATCCCGGCTCTATTGTATCAACGAGGGAGGGTCTCGACCGTAAATAATGCGAAAAGGTGTGCACCGTGCTGCTGAGTGGTATGAGGTATTGTACCAGTATTCAGCCCATGCCAACTACTTCGCCCACTGCTTCGGTGACTCCGACGCAAAACACCTCAGATAGGTCTCCCCGCTCCTGTTTACTACCTCCGTCTGGTCATCAATCTGCGGATGGTAGGCCGTACTCCCCAAGGCGGTGCCTTGCACCTTGAATAATTCCTTCCAAAAACTACTTAGGAAAACCTTGTCACGGTCAGATACAATGGAAGCCGGAAACCAGTGCAATCGCATTACCTCCTTTATGAAGGCGGTGGCTACCGTCATCGCCGTGTAAGGGTGCCGCAGAGGAATGAAATGGGCGTACTTGCTGAGGCGGTCTACCACAAGTATGATAGCGAAACCCTCTGACCTCGGCAACCCCTCAATGAAATCCATGCTAATGTTTTCCAGACTCTCTGGCAAGACTAATGGTTGATGTAGCCCCGCAGGAGCATCACAAGATATTTGTGACGTTGGCTAACGTCACACTCTGCTACCAGATGAGCGATATCTATCTTCATCCCAGGCCAATTTAGCTCACTCGTCATCCTCCTGTAAGTCTGCTGCACCCCTGAATGACCTCCCACCGAATTGCCATGGAACTCTTGAAAGAGGGTCGGTATATGGGAAGATCCACGTGCCAGCACCAACCGCCCCTGATATAAAAGCCTCTGCTCACTCAAAGTGTACCCTGGATGGTCGGTAGATCCCTGCCGTAATGCCTCGCATATCGCCCTCAAACCCTTGTCAGCCTCTATCACCTGCGCCACAGGCTCCCAGTCCAGCAACACCAGAACAGAAATGGCCGCCACCTCTGCTGCCTCCTCCCTGCGAGACAAGGCATCAGCGACTTTGTTCTCCAAGTCTGGCATGTACTGTATCTCGAACTGAAAGTTCACCAACTTGGACAGCCACTTTGGATGCTCATTTGTAACCAAGCGTTGCTCCAAAAGGTATTTCAGGCTACGCTGATCAGTCCACACTACAAACTTTCTTCCCAACAGGTAGGGGCGCAACTTCTGGATTGATAATACGATCACCATCAGCTCCCGCTCATAAACGGACTTCAGCCGTGCTCAGGCTGATAACACCTAACTAAAGAAAGTCATCGGTCGTTGATCATGCATCAGTACCGCCCCATGCCTGTACCATAAAGCATCCGTCTACACCACAAATGGCTCCTACTGAAATCAGGCAAGGCTAGCACGGGCACTGTTGTCATCGATTGCTTCAGGGCCTCGAAAGCCCTAGTTGCCTTCTCGCCCCAATGGAAGCTGTCCTTCAACTACTCCGTCAACGGCCAATCAATAATGATATACCCCTGTACAAACTTCCTATAATATCCAGTTAGGCCTAAGAACCCTCTCAATCCTCGTAAGGTCGTGGGACAAGGCCAATCCACCATGGCAGCAATCTTCGACCGATCTGCTGCTACTCCCTCTGCTGACACCACGTGGCCTAAATACTCCACCTGGGATTGCTCAAAGAGGCACTTCTTCCTGTTGGCGTATAGTTAATGCTCCTGTAATACCACATGCAAGTGCCTTACATGCTCCTCCATGGTGCTACTATTGATAAGAATGTCGTCAAAGAACACCAACACGAACCTTGCAAGTAGGGCCTGAAGACCTTGTTCAAGGTCTGGAATGTCACAAGGGTGTTGGTGAGCCCAAAAGGCATGACCAAAAACTCGTAGTGTCCATCATGCGTCCTGAATGCCGTCTTGGGAACATCTGCTGTCCTCATCCGTATCTGATGGTACCCTGACTTCAGATCTATCTTCGAGAACACGGCAGCTCCATGCAGCTCGTCAAGCAACTCATCAATAAATGGAATGGGAAATTTTTCGGGCACTGTGTCCTTGTTTAGGGCTCGGTAGTCTATGCAGAAACGCCAGCTACCATCCTTCTTCACGAGTATGACCGGGCTGGAAAAGGGACTCACGCTCGGTTGTATCACTCCCGTCTGCCACATCTCTCCTACCATCCTCTCAATCTCATCCTTTTGCACATGGGGATAACGATAAGGGAGCACGCTAATAGGGGAAACTCCCTCCCTCAGGACAATAGCGTGCTCATGGTCCCGGGGTGGCAGAAGACCACGCAGGGTCTGAAAAACCTCTCCAAACTGGACATGCAATTCCAACTCAGGTGCTAACTTCGGCTCCACTGGCTCTCCATCCTCTGCTACTGATAAGCCCTGGAACTCCACCAAGAATCCCCCTCCTGTAGACTGCAGCGCTCTGGTCATGGCTCTGTAAGAAACCCGTGAGCGGCAAAGGCTGGGATCTCCCTGTAACACTATTGTCCGTCTACCCTCCTGATAATCCAACTTGAGTAGCCCCCAGTTGGTCCCTGTGTCTCTGAGGGTCTGCAACCACTTCATTTCCAGGATGATGTCCGTACTGCCCAGCTCCAAAGGAAGAAAGTCAGCCACAATCTGAATCTCCTGGATTGTCAGAATCAACCTATGCGGATGCCACTACTCTGTGCCAACTGTCCCGTCCCAAGCACCACGCCAAACCGGCCTATATCACTGATATCTAGCCGCAGTCTCTCCACCAACCGATGTGAAACGAAGTTGTGGGTTGTCCTACTGTCGTCCAATACCGTCACATCCAACTTTGCCACCTGCCCTATCAACTTCATGGTGTGGGTCGTAGTGAACCCCACCACAGAGTTGAGGGAAACCTCTGCCAGATCTAAATGTGGGTGCTTCTGATCCTCTTCATCGCCAGACTCTAAGTCCACCTCATCAACTCCGTCTTCCTCGTCAGCTACTATCAGAATCTGCAGTCTAAGGTCTCCGCACTGGTGCCCAGGAGAACTTGTCACACTTGAATCACAGACCCTTGGCTCTCTTCTCTCGTATCTCTGCCTCGGTCATCCGTCGTACCTGCCCTGCAGGTTGTGTCGTGGCCCCACTCTCACTGCCAACTCCTGTCCCCACGGCTGGTGCCCCTCCTGCTGTGACTGCCTTCGACCCTCCTGCAGGTGCCTGCCCCCCAAAAGAGGATCCTCCCAAAGGCCTGCTGGCTTTCCTCTCCTGGTCCAACCTATCCTCCATAATCCTTGTCAAACTCATCCAAGCTCGCAGACTCGTCGGTCCATGGGCCCTCACCTTGGATCTGATTGCAGGGTTCAACCCATTCATGAAATTCACCTCCAGCTACTCTCCTGACACTCAGCTGATATGGCTGATCAACATCTCAAATTTCTTGATGTACTCCCTCACGGTCCCATCTGGCCGCATCGCATACAATCTCTCAAAAGTGATACCCGCCTGCACCTCCCCAAATCGCTCCATCAAAAGTGTCGTAAACTCCTCCCCGGTGCGAAAAGACTGGTCCTGCTGCGTCCAACGGTACCACGATAAGGCCTCCCCCTCCAGGCAGACCCCAACGGCCCTAAGCCACTCCTCAGGCACCATAGATAGCTCGAAATACCTCTCGATCCTGTATAGCCACGAATCAGGGTCCTCTCCCTCGAACACGGGCAACTTCAGCTTCCTGAACGGTCCTCTCCTTCAAACGCGGGCACTTCTCTCCCGTATGGGTAATCATGCCTCCGAAATGGGGGATGTCGTGGTGCCACAAATTCAGGGCCTACATCTCTCATGTTCCATGCTCCTCCCCCGTCACCCCCTTCGACATCTCCATAGTGCCAATGATCAGTCACATGGTCCCTGTCGTGGGCATCATATCCCAACTCATGTCTCTGCGGCTCAGGCTCATAGAAATCAACTTCACAGTCTTCGCGACACCCGTCAAACCTCTTGCCGCGCCACGTATAATGCTCATCACCAGCTCGATGGGCCGCCAGAGTCTCATCTTGGGCCTGGCGGCCTAGATCTTGTCACCGAGGGCCTGGGCTGGCCCTCCGGCGGTCTCCGACGAACCGTTGGAGCACCCGCAGTGCCTAGGCGGTTTGCCGGGGCACTCCGCACGTCCTGGCGGCCTCGCCAGGACAAGGCGGTGCCCTGGCGAGCCGCCATGGCATCGCGTATGCCCTAGCGGGCCGCCGGGGCCCTGCGCTCCTCCCGAACAGCGGGTAGCGCCTCCTCATACACTCCTTCGCCCTCCCGGATGTAGTGGAGCCCTCGTCGCGTTACTTCGTCTTCGTAGGACTCGGGATCCTCGTCATCCGTCACCTGATCTGCATCCGAAAGGCCCTTCGCGATACGGATCCCTCGTCTCCTTCACCAAAGCTCGCTCATTTTTCACCGTATCTCGGGTTTCAGCTGCGGAGAATCTTTTTTTCCGCGCCAACGCTTCGATCTTCAGATTTGTTTGCCCCACGGCCTCCATAAGTTGAGAGAATCTCCGATCCATATCAGCCCTTTGTTCTTCCATCGTCTTCGTTAGCCCTTGGATGGCGCCATCAACCATCTCTTCTAATGCCTCCATCTTGTCCTTTGCTCATGTATTCGCCATGGATCAACTGCTCTGATACCAATTTGATAGAACCTAGGGTTTGTTTGTGAGGAAATTAGGGATTTGAGAGGGGAAAATAAAGATAATATTTTTATTGATTTCAGATCTAAACCAAAACAAGATAAGCCCCAATTCGAGATGGGAGATCTCCTAGCTTTCTATTCGAGGGGAAAGCTTAATCCTCTAAAGTAGACACCTTGGTCTAGGGTTTTCATTCACAAAATAAGCATGAAGAAGACACTAGGGCCGGCTATCCCTAATAAACCCCCAAAATTGCAGATTTACAAAAAGCCCCCCCTAACATCCAAAATTGCATTTAAACCCCCAGAAATTACAGATTTGCCCCCGAAGCTCCCGTGCGCCTCCTCTGTTGATAAGTGATAGTCGTATCATTAACTATATTGTGTGCCATGTTTGGTGCGTTGTTGTACATTGTGAGACATGGTTGGATTCATTTTCGTCCAACGCACAAAACAACACATTCATGGCTTTAGCGTTGAGGTTGCCCTTCTTCTTAACTTCCCTCTCTCATGACTCAATTGGAGTGGTAGGCATCGTGAACTCATTCTTCACAATAGTCCATATGTCGAGGTCCATGGATTGGAGGTGTATTATCATCCTCGTCTTCCAAAGACCGTAGTTGGATCCGTTAAACAATGGGGGTGGGGGTCGAGTAGTAGAGAGTCCCTCAGCAATGCATGAGGATGTTGACACCATCTTAGTAACTCATGTTCTCTGATACCGCATGTTGGGGATCCTGTAGATGCAAGTAAACACTAAGTGGGGTGAATAATGTTATCCAAAAATAGTAACACTTTATAACTCAATCACTTTAAGTTTACCTAAGTCTCCAAGGAGTGTTACCTCTTTTGAGACTTAATCAACAAATCTTTAGAACTTGCAAGAAAGAGTAAGATCACAGCAAAATTAAACACACAATGCAAGTAAGAGAGATAGAGTTAGAGACAAGTGATTAAACGGAAACACAAGAATAGTTTCCTGATTCCCCCATCCGTGGGCTACATCCAGTCCGAAGTAACCACTCGGAGTTCCATTACTTGTCTGTCTCAATAGAAGACTTCCAACTTGCCTCAACACTCTAAGGGCTTTTACAACAACAACCTCGTCAACAAGAGGACCTCGAACCCTTGGGTCGTTTCTCAAATTACAACCAAGTAACCAAATCACCAATCAATTTTACAATAGAAACAACATTTTCCACTGGACGATTTCACAAGCCTTTTGCTTTAGTGTTGCACAACTTCGTATAGTCATGAAATTGAAGCTTTAGAGTGTATGTGTCTAAGGAAAATTTTAATTGTGATCTCAAAAGAATCAAAGATTAAGCTTGAGAAGATCACAATTCTATGGCCAAGGAAAAATGATAAAATGATTGCTTAAAAGCTTTTGAAACACTTGAGAATTTTGGCCAAGAGAATTATTTGAGGGCTTTAGAGGGCTTGAGAAATACTTTGAAAATCTTAGAATTAGCTCATTCAATGCATATTAACTTCAAAAACTAACACTATCTATATAAAGGGTGAAAATCTGCCTAAAACAGATTACCTAAACTGCCCTCCAACGTCTCTCCAATGGCTAGCCAAAAAGCAAGTCAAATATAATAGTTAGTGACAAATAGTCAATCATAGTACATCCACTAGTCGATGAGTGGCAGACTGGTCGACCAGTTAGACGACATTGGTCGGCTAGTGCAAGGAGCCATCACTTTCTGAGTGTACTGGTGACCACTATACAATTACTGGTTGACCAATTTTCTGATACATAGACACGGTTAAGAAAACTCATGAAATTTCTATGAAAATGATTTTAAAATAATTTTTGTGTGTTCCTAAGTGGTGAAGCTTCAATATAAGCCTTTACATTGAATCTAAAGATACGAATAAAAATGCATCAAAATTACCACCCAAGTCGTTGGCTTTGATGTAGTCTCGAATCCCCATCTTATTCTTAGACTTTTGTTTGCCTTGATTGAGCTTCATCCACATCTCCATCATGAATATGTGTTCTTCAATTTGAATCTCTTCGTGGCTTTGGGTGGAACTCAGTCTTGATGTGAATATTTGAAGCATAGCTTTGAACTCACATAGCTTTGAACTCATTCTTTTGTGATTAAGCTTTTGTAATTACACACTCATAAACTTGATTATCACATTTCAGTTGTTTAGTCATCATCAAAATCAACACTTGGGGTGTCTCAATATCCAACACATTGTTGTTTCCTTTGGCTTGTTTCTTCGTTACCGGTTGCTGATACATTTTCTTTTGGCGTTTCTTTGCAAGCAGCTATCCTCCTCCACGAGAGAAATGCGCCGCCCCTTCATGTACAAATGCATATAAATACCGGGATTCCAAGTTAAATCTTCCATTGTGCAGTTTACAATGCTATAAAGCGGTTCGTGGAAGTTCTCAGACAGTATCGACATGCTGATGCATCCTTCCATCCTGCATGCTCTGAGATTTGGAGGAGAACCGAACCATTCATTGTAGGCCTTGTGCTCATAAATCTTGGAGATGTAAGCCCTTTTCAATTTCTTGAGAAATAGTCATAGGTGTGTAAATAACTGTGTCATTCATGAACCAGAAGCAAGCAATCATTAGCTCTATGTTGCTCTCAAGAGTTTTGGAATGGGACGAGCAATTAATAAAGACAATAATAAGCACACAGCATCAGATTATTTTGTGGTTTATTTCCTCTATTTGTTGTGAATTTATGTGTATAAAAAGAATAATAAGCATTCTGCATGTATAAAAAGAATACAGATGCACTAAAAGACATCCAGCCAAAGATAGGGTTTGTAATGGGCATGCCCAAAGCCCGATTGGGCTTTCAATGGTGCATGCCACATTGCCATTCCTATTAATGGTTTTTTATAAAAACTAATAAAGAAATGTGACATGTCTAATTGGAAGTCCAAGGGTTTAAAGTTTGTGCAATATTTGAATGACTGTCTGCGTGTCAAGAACTGTTGATGGTGCTGGTAGTTTTGTTCTTCTCTTGTCCTTACCATGTGACTTGCTACAGTAAATATTATTACTTTTCTATGGGGAACGATGCTTTAACCTTGGGTTGCAAGCAACCCAAGTCAAAAGGCTGCCTCCTTTGTTAATTTCGGGATGCATGTCTCCAATAATAATGCTCTGATTGGAAAGAGAGGAATCTATGTGATTTCCCAGGAGAACGACTCCCTACACCGAAGTATCGGTGTAGGGAGGTGACGTTTTGCTTAAAAAAGAAAGCAAATGTAAGAGAGAGGGTGTGACTTGATTTTTTATTTGATTGTTTTTGGTTGAATTTGGAAACATGTCCCTTCACTGCACCGGGTTCCCGGTGTTAATAGCAACTATCATTTCCCAGCGTGAAGACATTTATCAAGTTGTCCTATTTTTTTTTCCAACACATGAACCCATGATGGTATCTAATAAAAAAGTTGGGGCCTATACACATTTTTTTTTCATTTTTGGCAAAGTGTCATCTCCACACACCCAATTAGAGTTGTATATAGCAATTTTCCTAATAAAAATGATGTGTGCTACATACACCGTGTGGTGTATGTCGGGTTACGTGCCAAATTTTAAAATAAAAAATCGTTTATCGGTGATATTTTTGTTGTTTGGTGTCCTTTTTAAGCGTAGTTATTGTTGGAAAAATTATGAAGAGTAGAATTCATTGGTACTAATTTTGTGGTCTTTTTTTGATGTTTTCATGTCAGATTTTGGCCTTTCAAATAAGTCAGGATCTACTCGATGAGAACTCCAAAGAAATGTCACCAAATTAGTATCAATCAATTCTACTCATTAGTGCGCATAATAATTAAAAATAGGGAGATTATATTATACTATCTGTTGTGAATGGGTATTTACTGGGTTGGATGAGTTATTGGGCCAACCTAAGTGTTTGGGCCCATATCTGTATAAGCCCACTTGTATTCTCCCCTTTGGCTATAAATATAGACCTGCGGGCTCTCCCCTCAGTAGTTGATTCATAACACGGTATCAGCACGACTCTATAAATTTTTCTTTCCACTAATTTTTTTTTCCGTTCGTTGCGAAGGCGAAGGCGAAGGCGAGACGGGAGATCCACGAGCGCGGTGCAAGGCTTCCTCCATCAAGGGTCATCATCCGTGTAGGGCTTCGAGCAACCGTCGCTATATCCGGAGGACGGATATAGAGGTAAAAATACTAAAAACGATACTTTTAATCATACGTATGATTGCCCCTCCCCTAGATCTCGCAAGATCGTCATGGGGATTCATCGTCGCCTTGAAAACGACGGATTTTTCATCCCAAAAATCAAATTTTTTAGGGTTTTTGGAATTACTTTTGCCAAAACCCCAAATCAACCCCGCCGGCGGCCTCGCCGCCGCCCCCCCCGTCGCCGCCACGCCGTCTCCCCCACAGGGGGGCGGCAGCCGCCGCGCCTCCCTGCAGGGGGGGGGGGGGGGCGGCGGCTGCCATCTCTGCCGCCGCCCTCCCCTGCAGGGGGGGCGGCCGCCGCCGCTCCCCCCTGCAGGGGGGCGGCGGCCCCCGCGTGGCCGCGCCCCCCCTGCAGGGGGCGGCGGCCGCTGCCGCTCCCCCCTGCAGGGGGGGCGGCGGCCCCCGATGCCGCGCCCCCCCTGCAGGGGGGCGGCGGCCCCCGCGTGGCCGCGCCCCCCCCTGCAGGGGGCGGCGGCCGCTGCCGCTCCCCCCCCTGCAGGGGGGGCGGCGGCCCCCGATGCCGCGCCCCCCCCTGCAGGGGGGCGGCGGGGGCGCCCCCCTGCGAAACCCTAACCCTACAGAAAAAAAAACAGAGTTCTGTGGGCCTGAAGCCCACAACAGATCTGTGGACTTCAGGCCCACAGATTTCAAAAAAAAAAAAAACAGATTTGTGGGCCTGAAGCCCACAGCAGATCTGTGGGCTTCAGGCCCACATATTTTCAAAAAAAAGGCTTATGGGCCTGAAGCCCATAGGTCGACTGCGGGCTTCAGGCCCACATGTTGGTTTATCTGAAAAAAAAATTGGGGGAGGCAAAGTGCTATAAACTCGCCTCAAAAGGTAACTTATTAGCCTAAAAATTAATTTAAAATGGGGATTCAAAGGCAAAATATCGTGAAAAATCACGGTAAATTACGGGACGAATATCGGGCAGACAAGGGCATTTTGAGGATTTTTTGGGGGGCTTTTGGGATGATGACGGAACCTTTTTCCTCATACAAAAGAAAATGTTAATTTTGGGCTCTTAATCAATTTAAATTGATTAAACCCATTTACTTTACAACCTATGCATCGTAATTTCTTTTACATGCTTTACATCTCTGGCAAAATTATGTGGATATTATTTGCGTGGTTGTACATTTTATTTAAAAACTTAATAATTAGGAAGATCCTGCGACCGCTCTGCCGTTAGTTACCTAACCTAACGGTGTATGACATTGCCCAGTGGTCCAATAATTATTAAGTGATTAAATATCGCTTTATCCTCATATGAATAAACTGCCTGTGATGTCTGTGGATGAAAATGTTGATGAGCACAATATTCTTGCATGAATTGCTAAATGTGGTTTTTGGATCGGCCGTTTAGTCCCACAGTTTATTTCCCGCACTTTTCTTTTATTTATGAGAGAAATTGTAGTGAGGAATTTATGTAAATGTCAAAGAAAGAAGACCAACTTCCATGGAGTCGGAAGCTACGCTTGAAGACGAAGATATTAAATGGGACCCACGGGGTTTCCAAAGTTGTATTTTCATTTTATTCAAGCTGCAAATTTGTATAATTTGGACTGTGGACTCTTGGACTCTTTCTTGTGGGACTGGCCGATCCACACGTTTAGCTTTTCATTAAATATTGCTTCCGCATGAAAATGTTCTTTCTGATTGATTATTAATTCATGCATGTTTGTGCTCTGCTAGATAAATGGCTAAAATTGCAAGCGTTGACTTTGAAGTGCTGGATGCATCAGTCAGAAACTATCTAAGCTGGCAGCTAGATGTTAAGTTTCACCTGCGGGCCAAGTTCCTCATCACTGCTGTGACTGAAAAAGAAAATGTTAGTGATATAGAGAAGGCGCAAGCCATCATCTATATTCGCCGCCATGTGGATAAGACCTTAAAGGCCGAGTACCTTACGGTCGAAGATCCACTTGAGCTATGGACCGCCCTTGAGGACAGGTATAAACATCAAAGAGATGTTATACTCCCAAGGGCGAGATATGAGTGGGAGAACATGAGACTGCAGGACTTTAAGTCCATTGCTGAGTACAACTCAGCACTTTTTAGCATCACCTCACGCCTGAAGTTGTGTGGTGAAAAAGTCTCAGAAGATCGCATGCTGGAAAAGACGTATACGTCTTTCCATGAAAAGGATGCGATACTTATGCAGCAATACCGTGAACGTAAGTTCACCAAGTATGCAGAGCTGCTGTCATGTCTTCTCATGGCCGAGCAAAACAGAGAGCTTCTTCTCGCCACTCACAATATGCGCCCTCCCGGCACTGTCCCCCTACCAGAAGCTCACCATACCTCTTCCATCAAAAAGAAGAGGGACAATAAAAGAAAAGAAAGACCACAGAAAGGGGGACAACAGAAAAGAGCCAAGGGCCCACCACAGCAGCGCAAGAATGAAGGGAAGCGCAAGTTCACCTGGCGCAGGAATGATAACAAGAAAAACAATGCACCCCACCCAAGAGGGACTGGGAAGACCAGTGCCACAACTGTGGCATGACAGGCCACTGGTCTAGAGTGTGCAGGACCCCAGTGCATCTCCAGGAGCTTTATAAACAAAGCAAGAAAAAGAATGCTGAATCAAACCTGGTGGCTGCGAATAATGCAGTCAAATTTACAGCAAAAGACTTCGAGTCAGATAATCTGCTTGATTAGCCTGTTATCATTTATCTTAGCATTTATTGTATGAACATTCTATGTTATGAGAGCTTTTATGTATCTTCAATTCTGTTGAATAAAATTTAGCTTTTCTGAATGCAAATGTTTACTCATCTTTTTTTAGATGGAATGCTCTCATGACTGCTTAGTAGACAGCGCGTCAACACATACGATCCTTCAACACAAATGCCATTTTCATAGCATTATCCCGTATAAGAGCCCTGTAAACACAATTTCAGGGCCATCGGACATAATTGAAGGTTCTGGGAATGCAACCTTGTTGCTCCCCAATGGAACAGAAATAAAAATAAAAGATGCACTTTACTCTCCGAATTCCAAGAGAAACTTACTAAGTTTCAAAGATATCCGTCTTAACGGATTCCACTTGGAAACAGCAAATGTCAAAGAAAATGAATTACTGTATGTAACGTCTCAAGAAAATGGAGTTAAAACCATACTTGAACGTTTTGAGAGCCTCTCATCAGGCCTCTACCATACAAAAATTCGGAGAGAGGAAGCAAACCTGACGGAGCACCTGAAGTGCCCGACATCGGCCAAATTCTTACTTTGGCACGATAGACTTGGCCACCCCGGATCTGTGATGATGCACCGCATCATAACACAATCCTATGGGCATAACCTGAAGAACCAGAAGATTCTTCAGAAGGGAGAATTCCCTTGTGTACCCTGCTTTAAGGGTAAATTAATAACAAGGCCATCACCACTTAAAGTGGATATTGAGTCTCCTAGCTTCCTTGAAAGAATACACGGAGACATATGTGGACATATCCACCCCCCTAGCGGGCCTTTTCGGTACTTTATGGTACTGATTGATGCATCTTCGAAATACTCGTATGTGTGTCTACTTTCAACCCGCAACTTAGCTTTTCCAAAGCTTTTGGCACAAATAATAAAGTTGCGGGCGCATTTCCCAGACAACCAAATAAAGAAAATACGTCTGGATAATGCGGGGGAATTTACCTCTCAGTCATTCCAAGAATATTGCCAAGCAACGGGAATAGAAATTGAACATCCGGTGCCGCATGTTCACACCCAGAATGGGTTAGGTGAGTCGCTCATTAAAAGACTCCAATGGATCGCACGACCATTGCTGATGAAATCCCAGTTGCCAGTGGATGCATGAGGACATGCAATTTTGCATGCTGCATCACTAATAAAAATTAGACCCTCAGGAGGTCAGAGTCTATCTCCAATGCAACTCGCATATGGAACGTCGCCGAACATCTCTCACTTGAGAATCTTCGGCTGCGCAGTTTATATCCCCATTGCACCACCACAGAGGACCAAGATGGGTCCTCAACGTCACCTAGGTATCTACGTAGGGTTTGACTCACCCTCCATTATAAGATACCTAGAACCCCAAACGGGGGACGCTTTCAAGGCACGCCTTGAAGACTGCAATTTTGATGAGGCGTATTTCCCCAAAATGGGCCTAGACATCGAAAAGTCTAGTGCAAAGCAAATGTTAACGTGGGATACAAAAAGCTTGACCCGCTATGATCCGGTAACAAAACAATGTGATGATGAGATCCGGAAGATCTTACACATCCAGGACACAGTCCATAGATTACCGGACTCGTTCACTGACAACCAGAAGATTGTCAGATCACACATCTCTGCTGCGAATACTCCAGCTGGGATTGACATCCCGAAGGATGGATGCAAGCCACCTGCAGCAGAAGTGGCTGCACCTCAACAGAAAAGAGGCAGACCACCAGGCTCCAAGGATAAAAATCCAAGAAAAAGAAAAATATCCGGAGACCTTGGGACGATACCCCCACAGAGAAACGAGCTCGTGTCCATACCCTCTCCCCTCCCGGAATCCACTGCAGAGGAACTGCCGGGAGAAACAGAAATATCACTAAATTATGTACGTACAGGGGAGGTATTGGACAGAAAGAGTACAGTCGTCGACGATGACTTCGCGTTTCACATTGCCATTCACGTCGCCGGAAGCGATGATGATTATGAACCACACTCCGTTGCTGAATGCAAACGTAGAGATGATTGGCCAAAGTGGAATCAGGCAATAGAAGCCGAGCTGGACTCGCTTCAGAAACGAAAAGTCTTTGGGCAAATAGTCCAGACACCTACCGGTGTCAATCCTGTGGGATACAAATGGGTATTCGTCAGAAAAAGAAACAAAAATAATGAGATCGCACGCTACAAAGCTAGACTTGTAGCACAGGGATTTTCCCAAAGACCGGGTATAGACTATGACGAAACATACTCCCCGGTCATGGATGTGATCACGTTCAGATTCCTGATAAGCTTAACAGCAAAGGAAGGCCTAGATATGCAGCTAATGGATGTTGTGACTGCGTATCTATACGGAAATCTCGACAAGGAGATCTACATGAAACTTCCTGATGGCTTTTCAATGCCTGCTGAACTGAAAGATAGACCTCGGGACGTCTATTCTGTTAAGCTACAAAGATCATTGTATGGTCTCAAACAATCAGGAAGAATGTGGTATAACAGACTCAGTGAGTTCCTTGTTCAACAAGGATTCACGAACAATGAAGTCTGCCCTTGTATCTTCATAAGAACAAAGGGAAAATGATTCATGATAATAGCTGTCTACGTAGACGATCTGAATCTCATAGGATCTCCCGAAGAGATCACTGAGATCTCTGTAAGCCTAACAAAAGAATTCGAAATGAAAGACCTAGGTAAAACCAAATTCTGCCTTGGCTTACAGATTGAACATCAAAAGGACGGAATCCTATTACACCAAACCACATATACGAAGAAAATGTTGCAAAGATTCTATATGGACCATTGCCATCCATTGAGTACACCTATGGTGGTACGATCCCTGGATGCACATAAAGACCCCTTCCGGCCGCTGGAAGAGGGGGAGGATATACTTGGTCCGGAAGTTCCCTATCTGAGTGCCATCGGAGCACTACTATATCTGGCAAACTGCACGCGTCCCGATATAGCGTTCGCAGTAAATTTGCTTGCCAGATACAGTGCAGCGCCTACACAGCGCCACTGGACCGGGGTAAAGCACCTTCTGCGCTACCTCCAAGGGTCTACAGATTTGGGACTCTTCTACAAAAATGGAACATCCTCTACACTTGCAGGTTATGCTGATGCAGGGTACTTGTCTAATCCCCATAAAGCAAAATCACAGACTGGGTACGTGTTTACCTACGGAGGGACAGCCATTTCCTGGAGATCCATCAAGCAAACCTTGACGGCGACCTCATCCAATCACTCGGAGATCATTGCCATCCATGAAGCAAGCAGAGAATGCGTATGGCTACGCTCAGTCATCTACCACATCTTGTCTACGACCGGACTGAAAACTGGAGACCTCGAGCCCACCACCATGTTCGAGGACAATGCTGCTTGCATAGCTCAGCTACGAGGTGGCTTCATCAAAGGCGACAGAACGAAACACATTTCACCAAAGTTCTTCTGGACGCACGAGCTACAGAGAGATGGCAAGATCGACATCAGACAAGTGCAGTCATGTGACATTTTGGCAGATTTGTTCACTAAAGCTCTTCCTACTGCTACCTTTAGAAAACTTGTACATAGGATTGGAATGAGACGCCTAAGAGATCTGAAAGCTTGAAAGCTTGTACAGATCAGGGGGAGTTTGGCAGAGTTTGTACTCTTTTCCCTTAACTATGGTTTTTCCCACTGGGTTTTCCATAGCCAAAGGTTTTAACGAGGCAAATCTCACCAACTCAGGATCCTGAAGTATCCACCCCATGTGAGACCCATACAGGCTCAGAATCCTGAAGTATTCATGAGCAGGGTCCACAACTATGGCTGGATAAGGGGGAGTGTTGTGAATGTGTATTTACTGGGTTGGATGAGTTATTGGGCCAACCTAAGTGTTTGGGCCCATATCTGTATAAGCCCACTTGTATTCTCCCCTTTGGCTATAAATATAGACCTGAGGGCTCTCCCCTCAGTAGTTGATTCATAACACTATCCCTGTCTTTCGTTGTTTATTAAAAATCGAAGGATTAAAAAATAAATCTTGTGCGTGCGTATGCGTGTCAAAGGATGACGCTGGCATCACATTTATGGTTGCCTAGAAGCTGTCATGGCATTGAAATCGATGATAAATAATATTATCTGTTCATCTCTCTCTTAATTTTGCGGAAGCTTCTATTTACATTACAAAATTCAATTTAATCTTCTTTAAAAGTGCCAACTTCACCACAATTCTCATCAAACTTTCTATTTTAATCTTAATCTCTTTCACCGACACTTCTTGCATCTCTTCCTAGTGCCGCCGCCTCCCGCGCATCCTCCAACTCCTTCCGCCGCCTCCACAACTCCTCCAATTCCTACTCATTTGCTTCTTTGAACGTCTCCTCATCCTTCTCGTACTCCTCTACATCCACATGCCTCATCACCTCGCAATTCCTTCTTTGTCAAGTGTAACTAAACTTAATTTTTAAGAACTTAATTAGACTAAATGAACATAAAATCCAATAAAAATATATTAAACTGAATTAAAATTCCAAAGATCGACGTGGTTAGATTTTCAAGACGGAGTGTCATCTGCGATTCTCGGGCATATATCACAGAACATCAAATATGATGCTCATGGATATCCGGAGCGTTGGACATCTTGACATAAACACCAATTTACTTGCTAGAGTTTGAAAACATGAGCAACAATTCAAGCCATTTCTTATCGCGAAAGGAGGAGGACGATGATGACACGGCTAACATAAGGAGAGGTGGAGGTTGCGGTGGAAAGCAAGATATGAGAATGTGGTGTAGTGCGTACAAAAAAAAAGACAGAATACATATTTTGCAAAAGGCAAGTTTGTATATAAAAATGTAGCGTGTGTTGGTAAAATATGGGGTGCAAATAGAAGAAGCTCGCCGTTTTGCTTTTCATTAGCATAAGAATTAATATCGTATGTGTCCCTTGTAGAAAGGACGACATGGGCAAATGCTGGATCCAATGGTTCCAATGGGTCTAGGTTTCATATTTATCTACTTTTTTAGAGTTTTAAAAAATAAAATTAAAGAGAGAATAAGATGAGTAATTTCATGTGAACAGAAAAATACTTACCATATACATGCTAATTTCTTGTACACATACAACAATAGAAGGGGAGATGCGTCTGCTATTTTCTAAAGGTAGTTTCTATTAATTTGATAGTTCATGTGTGTTTAATAACGCATGATTAATATGACATAAGCCGTTAGTAGAACTAATGTAGAATTTTTCAAGATAATTTTTACAAATTTATACGAGCTTCATTTTTAACATTTATTGCATGAACTAAAATCTTTAAAATAGCATCATTAATCTGAGCAATCAAATCTATTATACATTTGAATGGTGATTGATGTGGTTTGCGACGTTTGTCCTATTATCCCCCCAACTCAAAACACATCCAAAAAATCCAAAACCCACCCACATCACCCCCTTCCCCCGAACCCCCGAAAAAACAGGTTACTGTTATAAACGGGCTTTTGGTGGGGCCTACCCGTTAGTGGGTATCCACCCATTATGTAACCCTACCACTATAAATGTAGGGCTATGGTCCATAGCCGCCAAGTTTACAACACGTTATCAGCACGCTCGTCAGCTGAGCCGAACCTCTGCCGACGGACGGACGCGACGCGAACGGGCTTCCTTCACCGAACGTCGCTAGATCCGGCGGGTATGATCTAGAGGTAAATTTCTCCCTAGATCTAAATTTTGCATATGTGCATATGTGGTGATTCAATTTTTTTTGGATCAATCGATCAAAACTGTATCGTTTTTATTGTTAAAAAAATCAACCTTTTTCAATAAAAACGTCTTTTTGGTAGAATAAAACTGGTTTATCCCACTAAAAATCGGATTTTTACCCATTTTTCTCTCCAAAAATCGCCAAAACCCTAAAAAGGGTTCACCCACGCCCCCCCGTCGCCGGCAGCGGCGGGGCCTTCCCGCCGTCGCTGCGGCGGTGGGACCCCCCCGCCGCCGCAGGCGGGGGCTTCCCCGCCGCCTGCAGCGGCGGGCAACCCCCGCCGCGGCAGGCGGGGGCAACCCCCGCCGCGGCAGTCGGGGGCTCCCCGCCGCCTGCGACGGCGGGGCTCCCCGCCGCCTGCAGCGGCGGGCCCCCCCTCCCCGCCGCCTGCCGCGGCACCCCCCCACCGCCGCCTGCTGCGGCGGACGGGCCCGCCTGCCATTAGCGGTTACGGGTCCGGCGTGCGTACCCCAAAACCCTAACTAGGGTTTCTGACCCAAAATTTTTTTTCGAATTTTCAAAAAATTTTCAGATTTAATTGCGATTTCTTTTCGTTATAATCTGGACAAAATTACATGTGATTTTTACTCATCGCCATTATATTTGGATTATATGATTTTCTTTAAACGTTTAAAAATTAAGAAGATCCTGCGACCGCTCTGCCGTTAGTCAACTAACCTAACGGTGTATGACGTTGCCTAGTGGTCCAATAATTTTTAAACGGTAGATTTCATTTTCCATTATAAATTGCCTGCGATGAATCAATGTGAAGAAGAGATCCTGAAGATCCTTCAAATTCAGAACACAGTTCACATTTTACCGGATAAATTCACTGACAACCAGAAGATTGTCAGATCACACGTCTCTGCTGCAAATACGCCAACTAGGATTGACATACCCAAAGATGGATGCAATCCACCTGCAGCAGAAGCGGCCGTACCTCAACAAAAAAGAGGACGACCCCCAGGCTCCAAAGATAAGAATCCTCGAAAGAGGAAAAATCCTGGAGCAACAATAACGATACCACCACAGGATGCTAAGCTCAGCCCAGCTACCTCTCCACTCCTAACAACCCCTGAAGAGGAAAATATAGGAGAAATTTCATTAAACTATGTACGTACCGGGGAGGTACTGGACAGAAAAAGCAGAATCATCGATGATAACTTTGCGCTCATTATTGCCACTCACGTCACTGAATACGACGATGAGACCGATCCACGCTCTCTAGCAGAATGTAAACGCAGAGAGGATTGGCCAAAGTGGAACTGGGCAATAGGAGTAGAGCTGGACTCACTCTCGAAGCGCAAAGTCTTTGGACCTGTAGTCCTAACACCAAAAGGTGTTAAACCTGTGGGATATAAATGGGTATTCGTGAGAAAAAGAAACGAGAATAATGAGATCGTGCGCTATAAAGCGCGCCTTGTTGCACAAGGTTTTTCCCAACGACCAGGAATAGACTATGACGATACCTATTCCCCGGTCATGGATGCGATCACTTTCCGTTTCATTATCGGCCTATCCACGAAGGAAGGTCTGGATATGCAGCTCATGGACATTATGACTGCATACCTATACGGAAATATAGATAAGGACATCTATATGAAAATCCCAGACGGATACAAACTACCGACAAAAATGACAGAAAGACCTCGGGACGTCTATTCTGTCAAACTCCAGAGATCACTGTATGGTCTAAAACAGTCAGGTAGAATGTGGTACAACAGACTGAGTGAATTCCTAGTGCAACAAGGATTCACAACAAATGAAGTCTGCCCTTGCATCTTCATACGAGCAAAGGGAACAGGATTCGTAATTATCGCCGCCTACGTAGACGACTTGAACATCATCGGATCTCCTGCAGAGATAGATGAGATATCCAAAAGTCTCACACAGACTTTTGAGATGAAAGACCTCGGCAAAACGAAGTTTTGCCTAGGCCTATAAATTGAACATTTAAGCGGAGTAATCCTGTTGCACCAATCGACATATACAAAGAAAGTGCTGAAAAACTTTCTTATGGACAAATGTCATCCGCTTAGCACACCAATGGTCGTCGGATCATTGGATGTTGAAACAGACCCCTTCCGACCGCTGGAAGAGGGGGAGGAAACACTAGGTCCTGAAGTACCCTACTTAAGTGCAATTGGAGCACTCCTATACCTGGCAAACTGCACGCGTCCCGATATAGCGTTCGCAGTAAATCTACTAGCCAGATACAGTTCAGCACCCTCAAAGCGCCACTGGAACGGAGTGAAACAACTTCTGCGCTACCTCCAAGGATCTGTAGACATGGGACTATACTCCAAGAAAGGTGTATCCACCGACCTGGTCGGTTACGCAGATGCGGGATACAGGTCCGACCCACATACCGCAAAGTCCCAGACCGGTTTCGTATTCACATACGGTGGGACGGCCATCTCATGGAGATCCGTGAAGCAGACATCCACAGCGACCTCATCCAACCACTCTGAGCTCATCGCGATCCACGAAGCTAGCAGAGAATGCTTCTGGCTTCGATCAGTCATCAACCACATCCTCAAGACCACCGGCCTGAAGACGGGAGATCTTGGGCCAACCACCATGTACGAAGACAATGCTGCCTGCATCGCTCAACTACGAGGTGGCTACATCAAAGGTGACAGGACGAAGCACATTTCCCCCAAGCTCTTCTGGACGCATGAACAGCAAGTGGACAACCAGATCGACATCCAGCAGATCCAGTCCTGCAACAACCTGGCTGACCTATTCACTAAAGCTTTGCCTCGCAGTACCTTTAGAAAACTTGTACTAGGAATTGGGATGAGACAACTGAGAGATGTACAAGCCTGAAGCTTGTACTTATCAGGGGGAGTTAACGTAGTGCTGTACTCTTTTTCCTTGACTGTTGGTTTTTCCCACTGGGTTTTCCATAGTCAAAGGTTTTAACGTGGCAGCCACATTAACTCTGGATCCAGAAGTATCCACCACTGATGTTATCCATCGATCATGGGAAGTTATAGAGACTTGTACTCTTTTCCCTTAGCCACTGGTTTTTCCCACTGGGTTTTCCTTGGCAAAGGTTTTAATGAGGCAAGCACTCTTAAACTTAGAGATCCAGAAGTATCTCCAGACCCATGATCAGATAAGCTTCATGAACCCTGAACCGTTCACCATGGCTTACAACAATGGATGGATAAGGGGAAGTGTTATAAACGGGCTTTTGGTGGGCCTACCCGTTAGTGGGTATCCACCCATTATGTAACCCTACCACTATAAATATAGGGCTATGGTCTCCATAGCCGCCAAGTTTACAACAGTTACATCATATATGGCCTGACATTATTGGGCCAGTGCCATACTGACCCACAGCCCTACAGCTCCTAGGTTGAATGAGTCGTCCCACACATTAATCATGAAGAGCCATCAATGACGGCTGGTCACACTCCATCATGGCCCACTTCAATAGCCACTAGGTAATCAATTAAGGCCTACATTGATGGTGGTGGTTACTCTAATAGTGACACTTAATTAACTAGAAGTTACAAGCCACCAAGAGGACATGTAAAATTCCCAGTAAATAATGGGAGAGAGGCGGCCAGATCCGACATGGAGGTATCACAATACTCAACACTCTTCCATTATTACATTTCTTCCTCATACATAGCTTGGCGTGACGGTAATCAGACGACCTCTCTATAGGCCGATCCTAGCCGCCACAAGGCCCTTTTGAGTCATCTACTGACTTGAGCGTTGGAGGGGATTTGGTCGGGCCTCAACCTCGACCCCCTTTGACGATTTTCCTGTGTTGCAGATCTTCCAAAAGATCCCAAGAGTTAGATTGAGCTACAGGTCTACAGCACGGCTCAGATTTAGCTCTCCACGACTCGAGGTCTCCTCTTCACGGGTCCCACTTCTCAGCCGACGAATGGTCCTCTCATCGAAGGCATCCTAGTCGGCCCACCTTACTCAAATGCGGAACCCATCCGTCAACAAACCCCAATCAACACCCGAAAACAAAAAAAACCAAATAACCACCCCCACTCAAAAAACCCCAAAAATCCACAGACAATACACACACTCATATCCACTCTTCTCATTTGCATCCGGTTTTGCACCCGACGAGACACCCGTGTGGGGTCTGCGTCCTGGTTGTGTGAGGGGGTATTTTTAGGTGCCAGTGCACTATGTTCACGTGTTATTTCAGTTGAGATATTGAGTCTCACCATGTGTGGTTTTGATGATGAACAAATGCTGCATCTAATATCTATAAGCCCATAAGATTAAGACAAATCAAATGTATCACTCACGCGACGAGTGATGAGCTAAACAAAGCCATGAACATATTGGATCAGGACAAAAAGATTGAGGAGTCAAGAATGCATCAACGTGCTTCATTGTAATAATGTATTTGACATGTTTTTTCTTTTGTCATAGCATGTTAAGGCCTTGCTAGAAGTTCATATACACACATGAACACCATAAAAATGATTTTAAAATAATATAAAATGTGTTAAAATGTTTTAGAGCTCGCATGCTATGTATCAGCGTAAATGAGTCGACTACTTTGAACTGGAAAAAATTGGGTACTCACTGTCCCAAAAAGGAGTCATCTACTGTTGTTTTGGGAGCCGACTATTTTAAAATAGTCGACTACCCCATGTATTTGAGTCGACTACTTTTGCCCAACGGACAGATTCGACATAGCTCCGTGATTTATGGAAAACTGGTCGATTTATTTGTTGGCTGTGTGTTTTTGGAAACTGTTTTCAACGGTTTCACCCATATATATGCGTGGATTGCCGAGGGTTTTAGTATGGAATTTTTGAGCAAAAAATCCAAGTTTTCAAGTATTTCTAAGTTCTATTTAAAGCCTTCAAAATTCCATTGGCCAAAGTTCTTCAATTATTTTCAACATTTTTTATAGTCAAACATTTAGATCCTCCAAAAGCTTTCAACTTCATCGTTTTTTTGGAGAGCTACACTATAGGCACTACATAACACAAAGCTTCAAATTAAGGCCATATATAAAAGGTGTAATCTTTTCTTTGTAAGAAAAATCCTGAAAGTGTTGAAGTAGTGAGTTATTTATTTCTTGGAAAGAAATTGTATGCTGTAAATTCCTATTGGGAAGAGGTGTTGTAACTATTTTTTGAAACTAGTGGATTTAGCCTAGTGGTACTCGGGTGGCTAGACGTAGGATAAGCCAAGTGTGACTTGGGTATCCGAATTAGCATACATCTCGTGTTTGTGTTTTGCTTACTATTTTATGTGATTACTAGTCATAACCCGTGCCCGCGGGTACGGTTCATTTAAGATTTTTTCCCACGAAATCTTTGTTCCCAAAAAATTATTACCACAACCAAAATTTAAAAGAACAACAAATTCGGCGCAGATGCATTCGACACGAAACAACAAAACGCAGGTGCTTTATACACCGAACAACATATTCGACGTTGGCGCTTTCGACGCGGAACAACAAATTCGACGCGGACGCCTTCGGCGAGGAACTACAAATTAGCGTAGAACAACACATTCGGCGCGGAACAACAAATTAGCGTAAAAAACTTCAGCGCGGGCACCTTTGGCGCAATTAAACACTTGAAATGATGATATCTTCTAAGAAAAAATTTTATACTGCACAACTCTATGAATTGATGCAACATTTTAGCTATCTCTTTACATGCTTCTGCCAAAAGTAAGCAAAGACAACTTGCATGCAACAATGAGGATACCAGTTCTGACACTGATGGTTTCTACGGATAAGTCTTCTTTTTCAGTGGCTGTCGAACACATGACCATAAGTCTTCTTCAATGTTTGCAGGATCGGAATCAAGGATATATTGAGCAGTAAACGGATCTAAGGATAAGTGCAGCCCATGTCCGAGATATTTCTAACGAAGAATTCAATTTTTGGCAATGCAGATCTCATCCTAGCCATTGGTTTCTGCCTCATCACCAATCCATGTGATCAGATCTCATTGAATCTAGCCACATCAGCGATCCATGTGCTGAGGTTTTTTGGTTTTATCAAACACTCATCTCAACTCTTCTTTTACCCAGATTAAATCCTATTCATTCTTCTATCAATCTCTTTATACTTCAGCATTACATCAGATTGTCCAAATCAGCAAGGCAATTCAAAAAGGTCCTCAAATGTAATATAGATTATCTCTTGCTTATTTAATTTCGCTGCATACTAACTGCTTGAGATAATTGTTGATTTAGTTAAAGTTTGGTAACGTAAATTAATTGTCAACTTAGTTAGACTTTCTAGAGTGAACTTTTAATATATTTCTTTAGACCATAATCACTTCACCTCTAGTATCTATTTGTCATCCACATGATCCCAACAATTTCTAGTTTGTTACACATTTGATGGACATTTCCCATGTGATTGTCCCACATGGCACCAAAAAAAACCCAATGCACACCTAAAAACAAAAAACCCATAAACCAACCCAAACCCAAACAACACCTAAGAAAAAAAAACCCAATAACCCACCCCCAATCAAACAATCCCAAAAACCACGAGACAATGCACACGCTCTCTTCTCATTTACACCGGTTTTCCACTCAGCAAAACACCGGTGTGAGGCCCGCGTTCAAGTTGTGTGGTGTTTTTTTGGGTGCGTCAAGCAATCCCAAAAACACCAAGACAATGCACACGCTCTCTTCTCATTTACACCGGTTTTCCCCTCAACAAAACATCGGTGTGAGGCCAGTGGTGGACCCACGTTGGAGGTGGGGGGCCCGCCCCCCCCCCCATTTTCAAAAATTGCACACATATACCTATATACATGGCAGCAGACCCGACATTGAAGGGTAAGTATATAAAATTCATCACCAGCAACAAAGTTGTCACTTTGTATTGGTGGTTGTGCGTCTCCTCCCCACTCATATGGTCATGGGTTCAATTCCTAAGGATGTTGTAGTGAGTAAACTTTTACGTTTTTAGATTAGAATAAGGGTTATTGTCTAGTAAACTTTTAGATTTTTATATAAAATAACATTAAAATTTATCCCCAAAATATTTAGTTTTTGTTATGAATCAACTACTGGGGAGGATCCCCCAGTTCTTTATTTATAGGCAATATGGGAGACTACAAATATGGGCTACATTGATATGGGCCTATCTCTAGGATAGCCCAGAATCTAAACCAACTCCGGTTAAATAACCGTTCACAACACTCCCCCTTATCTAGCCATATGTGTGGACTCTGCTCGTGAATACTTCAGGATTCTGAGCATAGAAGAGTCTCACATGGGGTGGATACTTCAGGATCCTGAGTTGGTGAGATTTGCCTCGTTAAAACCTTTAGCTATGGAAAACCCTGTGGGAAAAATCATAGTTAAGGAAAAGGAGTACAAACTCTCCCTAACTCCCCCTGATCTGTACAAGCTCTCAAGCTTTCAGATCTCTTAGGCGTCTCATCCCAATCCTTTGTACAAGCTTCCTAAAAGTGGCAGTAGGAAGGGCTTTAGTGAACAAGTCTGCCAAATTGTCACATGATTGTACTTGTCTGACGTCGATCTTGTCATCTCTCTGTAGCTCGTGCGTCCAGAAGAACTTTGGTGAAATGTGCTGTCCTGTCGCCTTTGATGAAGCCACCTCGTAACTGAGCTATACAAGCAGCATTGTCCTCGAACATTGTAGTAGGTTCGATATCTCCAGTCTTCAGTCCGGTCGCAGACAGGATGTGGTGGACAACTGAGCGTAACCATACGAATTCTCTGCTAGCTTCATGGATGGCAATGATCACTGAGTGATTGGACGAGGTCGCCGTCAAGGTTTGCTTGATGGATCTACAGGAAATGGCTGTCCCTCCATAGGTAAACACGTACCCAGTCTGTGACTTCGCGTTGTGGGGATTAGACAAGTAACCTGCATCAGCATAACCAGCAAGTGTAGAGGATATTCCATTTTTGTAAAAGAGTCCCAAATCTGTATACCCTTAGAGGTAGCGCAGAAGGTGCTTAACCCCGGTCCAGTGGTGCTATGTGGGCACTGCACTGTATCTGGTTAGTAAATTTACTGCGAACACTATATCGGGATGCGTGCAGTTTGCCAGATATAAGAGTGCTCCGATGGCACTTAGATAAGGGACTTCTGGACCAAGTATATCATCCCCCTCTTCCAGCGGCCGGAAGGGGACTTTATGTGCATCCAGAGATCGTACCACCATAGGTGTACTGAGTGGATGACATTGGTCCATATGGAATCTTTGCAACATTTTCTTTGTGTATGTGGTCTGATGTAATAGGATTCCATCTTTTAGATGTTCAATCTGTAAGCCAAGGCAGAATTTCATTTTGCCTAGGTCTTTCATTTCAAATTCTTTTGTTAGGCTTACAGATATCTCAGCGATCTCTTCAGGAGATCCAATGAGATTCAGATCGTCTACATAGACAGCAATTATTACGAATACTTTTCCCTTTGTTCTTATGAAGATACAAGGGCAGACTTCATTATTGTTGAATCCTTGTTTAACGAGGAATTCGTTGAGTCTGTAGTACCACATTCTTCCTGATTGTTTGAGACCATACAGTGATCTTTGCAGCTTAACAGAGTAGACATCCCGAGGTCTATCTTTTAGTTCAGCAGGCATTAAAAAGACATCAGGAAGTTTCATGTATATCTCCTTGTCGAGATTATCGTATAGATATACAGTCACAACATCCATTAGCTACATATCTAAACCTTCCTTTGCTGTTAAGCTTATCAGGAATCTGAAGGTGATCGCATCCATGAACGGTGAGTATGTTTCGTCATAGTCAATACCCGGTCTTTGGGAAAAACCTTGCGCTACAAGCCTTGCTTTGTAGCGTGCGATCTCATTATTTTCATTCCTTTTTCTTACGAATACCCACTTGTATCCCATAGGTTTGACACCGGTAGGTGTTTGGACTATTTGCCCAAAGACTTTGCGTTTCTGAAGCGAGTCCAGCTCGGCTTCTATTGCCTGATTCCACTTTGGCCAGTCATTTCTACATTTGCATTCAGCAACGGAATGTGGATCATGGTCATCGTCGCTTCCGGCGACGTGAATAGCAATGTGAAACGCGAAGTCATCGTTGACGACTGTACTCTTTCTGTCCAATACCTCCCCAGTACATACATTATTTAATGATATTTCAGTTTCTCTCGGCAGTTCCTCTGCAGTGGATTCCGGGAGAGGAGAGGGTATGGACATGAGCTTGTTTGTCTATGGGGGTATTATCCCAAGGTCTCCGGATATTTTTCTTTTTCTTGGATTTTTATCCTTGGAGCCTGGTGGTCTGCCTCTTTTCTGTTGCGGTGCAAGCACTTCTACTACTGGTGGATTGCATCCATCTTTTGGGATGTCAATCCTAGCTGGAGTGTTTGCAGCAGGGATGTGTGATTTGACAATCTTCTGGTTGTCAGTAAACGAGTCCGGTAATTTATAAACTGTGTTCTGGATGTGTAAGATCTTCTGGATCTCATCATCACATTGTTTTGTTACTGGATCGTAGTGGGTCGAACTTTTTGTATCCCACGTTAACATTTGCTTCGCGCTAGACTTTTCAATGTCTAGGCCAATTTTGGGGAAATGTGTCTCATCAAAGTCACAGTCTTCAAGACGTGCCTTAAAAGCGTCCCTCGTCTGGGGTTCTAGGTATCTTATAATGGAGGGTGAATCAAACCCTACATAAATACATAGGCAACATTGAGGGCACATCTTGGTCCTCTGGGGTGGTGCAATGGGGATATAAACTGCGCAGCCGAAGATTCTCAAGTGAGAAATGTTCGGTGGCGTTCCATATGCAAGTTGCATTGGAGAGAGACTCTGACCTCCTGAGGGTCTTATTCTTATCAGTGATGCAGCATGCAGAATTGCATGTTTCCATGCATCCACCGGTAACTGGGATTTCATTAGCAATGGACGTGCAATCCATAGGAGTCTTTTAATTAGCGACTCAGCTAACCCGTTCTGGGTGTGAACATGTGGCACCGGATGTTCAATTTCTATTCCTGTTGCCTGGCAGTATTCTTGAAATGACTGAGAGGTAAATTCCCCCACATTGTCCAGACATATTTTCTTTATTTGGTTGTCTGAAAAATGCGCCCGCAACTTTATAATTTGTGCCAGGAGCTTTGGAAAAGCTAAGTTGCGGGTTGAAAGTAGACACACATACGAGTTTTTCTAAGATGCATCATTCAGTACCATGAAGTACCGGAAAGGGCCACTAGGGGGTAGATGGGTCCACATACGTCTCCGTGTATTCTTTCGAGGAAGCTTGGAGACTCAATATCCACTTTAAGTGGTGATGGCCTTGTTATTAATTTACTCTTGAAGCAGGGTACACAAGGGAATTCTCCCTTCTGAAGAATCTTCTGGTTCTTCAGGTTATGCCCATGGGATTGTGATAAAATGCGGTGCATCATCACAGATCTAGGGTGGCCAAGTCGATCATGCCAATGTAAAAATTTGGCTGATGTCGGGCACTTCAGGTGCTCCGTCAGATTTGCTTCCTCTCTCCGAATCTTTGTATGGTAGAGGTCCGAGGAGAGGCTCTCAAAACGTTCAAGTATGGTTTTAACTCCATTTTCTTGAGACGTTACATACAATAATTCTTTTTCTTTTACATTTGCTGTTTCCAAGTGG
Organism: Scilla litardierei; assembly: GCA_030789695.1. Classification (NCBI taxonomy): domain Eukaryota; kingdom Viridiplantae; phylum Streptophyta; class Magnoliopsida; order Asparagales; family Asparagaceae; genus Scilla; species Scilla litardierei. Next base: position 133,937,026 of record CM061140.1, on the reverse strand, counting down.
AATCCGTTCAAACGGATATCTTTGAAACTTAGTAAGTTTCGCTTGGAATTCGGAGAGTAAAACGCATCTTTAATTATTATTTCTGTTCCTTTGGAAAGCAACAAGGTTACATTCCCAACACCTTCAATTATATCCTATAGCCCTGAAATTGTATTTACAGGGTTCTTATACGGAATAATGCTATGAAAATAGCATTTGTGCTGAAGGATCGTATGTGTCGAAGCACTGTCTACCAAGAAGTCATGAGAGCATTCCATCTAAAAAGATGAGTAAAACATTTGCATTCAGAAACTAAATTTTATTCCAAGGAAATCAAATTACATAAAAAGCTCTCATAAAATAGATTGTTCTAAAAATAAAATGCTAAGATAAATGTAGTAGGCTATCAAGCATGTCCTCTGATTCGAAGTCTTTTCCTGTGAACTTGACTGCATTGTTTGCAGCCACCAGGTTTGTTTCAGCTTTCTTTTTCTTGCTTTGTTTATACAGCTCCTGGAGATGCACTGGGGTCCTGCACACTCTGGACCAGTGGCCTGTCATGCCACAGCTGTGGCAATGGTCTTCCCAATCCCTCTTGGGTGGGGGTGCATCATTTTTTTTGTCATTTCTGCGCCAGGTGAACTTGCGCTTCCCTTCATTCTTCCGCTGTTGTGCCTGACCCTTGGCTCTTTTCTGGTGTACCCCTTTCTGTGGTCTTTCTTTTCTTTTATTATCTGTAACGACTGGTTTTTGTATGATTGGATTATCAGTGGGTTCTGCTTGTAATGGTGGGTTCTCTCCTTGTGTGGTTTCCATTTCCATAATTCTCGCTTTCATTCATCTCGTTGAGATTTCCTAACTTTCGTTTTCATTCCTTTTGATGTGATCTCCTAGCCTCTTCCTTAGAATCATTGAACTCGGAGTAAGTCCCTCGTGACGAGCTTCATATCGATCATATCTTAGCGATAGGTTGATCCTAGAAACCTTAGAATTCATCCCGGACCTTCGCGCTCCATTTCGAGACTTTTCGTGCACGTTAGTTGGTTCAAGAAGATCAACCGACCGACTAGATTCCAATTTAGTCGGTCAGGAAATCAACTGGAACCGACTAGTTCATTCAATCAATTATTCTGGAGTTACTGTTTATCTTTAGTCGGTCTAAGAACATCTTTCGACCGACTAGATGCTAAACTAGTCGGTCAGGAATCCTTCTCAGACCGACTAACTCACATTTCCATGATCTCTCTCAGAATTCAGCCTTTAGTCGGTCAATGAACACTCACCGACCGACTAGTTCTCAAACTAGTCGGTTTACAAGCCTTCACAGACCGACTAACTCATAGTCCAGTTTTCCTGAGCGAGCTACTGTTTACTCTTAGTCGGTCCATGTTGAACGACCGACCAACTAGATCCTCAACTAGTCGGTCACCAATCCTTCTTTGACCGACTAATCAGCCCAGGAAACCCTAGTTTTGCCCTAGCCGCCACACTTTTCTATAAATACGCCCCAAACGTTTTCTTCTTCTTCCTCATCACCCCAAACCCTAATTTCTCCCTCATTGAGCCCCCTTCTTCCCCAAACCATTGATCCTTCATCCCAAGCTCATCCATCATCATCCAAACCCTCATTTCACATATCCTACCTCTCCTCAACCTCAAACCCTCATCAAATCCCCAAAAGCTTCATCCAAACCCATTTCTCCAGATTTCCCCCATTTCCAGATCTGAGCCGGATCGTTCTTCCATTGCCATGGTTGCTCGGCATCGTTCCTCCGCTTCTTCACGGGTAGTATTCTTCCTTTAATAATCTCATAACCCACACTTGCTATTTGTGAAACACTAATAAAATGGATCATTAGAAATCGTAGGGTTCAATTGTGAATACGGATTAGTTACCATTCTAATGTTGTTTTCCATGACAGTGATCCGTTCCCGTAGATAACAAATTTGTGTGATGTGCCTACGTTGATCGTCATCCCCGGTGCTAGGCAAGTGAAACTTGCATCTCTTGATTTGGGCCATGTCTTAGGCCATTTACCTTGCTTTAGCGTAAAAGAGACTAGACGGTGAAAGGATAGCCGTTTAGACGCCATTGACCTAGCTTGACAACGAAGCTTGGTCCGTCACCCTCATCATGCTTGTATGTCACGTTTACTTTCCCTTAACGGTACGCGTATTAAATGTTCATGTCATCCGTGCATCCTTAACTGCTATTGCATTTTAACTGCCACGTTTAATTTAAATAAACGGTACGCGAATATTGTTCATGCCATTGCATTTTGCCTGTCATGTCTAATTTAAATAAACGGTACGCGAATATCTGTTCATGTCATTGCATTTTGCCTGTCACGTTTAAATACAATTAACGGTACGCGTATTAACTGCTCATGTCATTGCATGCTTGAATACTCATCGTGATTGCGTAGCTTTGCTAAATACTTGTACTATTGTTCTGGCTAGGCACCCACCTTGCGTGGGCACAATCCTATGCCATTTGCACTTTCTGGCTCGTGTTCCAGAAGACGAGCTCAACACAGCCTGCGGGCAATAGGGCACTCGTTGAGTGACCCCTTGTACTTGATAACTTGAACCCAGCATGCGGGCAAAGGGCACTCGTTGAGTGATCCCTTGTCCTTGATACTTGAACACAGCCTGCGGGCAAAGGGCACTCGTTGAGTGATCCCTTGTACTTGTTACTTGACAATACTTGTCACACTTGCCACTTGTACTTGTCCGTGTTTTACTTGTAAAACTTGTTATCCATGACATACTTGTTACTTGCTACTTGTACTTTACTTGTCACTTCCATACTATACTTTCCATGCCATGCATCATACTATAACTGCTAGGTTGTTAGTTTACCTTTCTTTCAGTTTCCTTGCACAAGTCTTTCCAGACTTGCTGACATGTGCTCCTCTCTCTTTTGGGTGTCACATGTTAGACCCAGAGCCAGAGCTTTGTTGCAGGGGATATGGTGTTGCTGATGCTGATGTTTGCTGTGGAGGTGAGTGGACACCAGGGGCCTGTCTGGAAGACCGCTCGTGTTCACTTCTTTGTTTAGGTTTGCTGTTAGTTGTTGGTGCGTGGCACCTTTGTATGTATGTTATACCTTGTTGGCCATGTTTGGGCCTTAGACTCTTTTCCTTTTAGCCTGATGGCTTTTCTGTGATATTGTAATTTAATTAATGGATAATCTGAGATTGAACATTTTATCTATCTCTCCTTCTTGTTATTATTGTTGTTCTGTATTGCATTGCAAGGACCTGCCATTTGTAGTTCTATTTGACGCTTATCGGACTTGCGGCTTTTCAGCTTCAAGTCTGAGCGGACCTTCTCACGTCTCGCCTCCACATTTTTGGGAAGCGGGGCGTGACAGGTTTTATTGGTGGCCCATGCAGGTCCATTTGCAAATGTGAACTATCGGAACAATGATAATAATTATGGAATGTCCATTAAATAAATTAGAACATCCAATTTATAAGCCTTGAGTCTAGTAGTTTTCCTATGTCACTAGGTGGTAGGAAGACTTAGTTAGACGTCCGTGCTTGCTAGTTAGAGGCCCCTGATTGTTAGTTAGACTCCCCGCTAGGAGTTGATTTGGTCGTCGTAGGAGTTACCTTAGTGGTTCCTGTCTAGCTTTGACTAGGGTAGACTTCTAGAATTCTTTGGTCTCTCGCTTGGGTTCATCGATGTCGGACCAAGCTGAACTCATTTCATCGCTGTCTAGCCCTTAGGGAAGTCTTAGCGCTTAGTTCCATAATCTTTAGCTGGTTGACCGTAGGAGATTCCCGTAGATTTTCCTAAGTCATATCCTAGGCGTATTTGTGCTTTGATCATCCGACCAAATCCCTTGCCTCGATTCCCATGACCACCACGTTTCTATAATCGTTGATCCTTCGAATGTCCTCATTCGCAATGCTTAATTTCTTTTAAAGTTATTTTTCGATTTCCCTTATTAAAGTTTTCGTTAAGTTTAAATTTTGTTTTAAACCCGCTACGTATATACTTAAAATTTCTCACTTTTCGATTGAGTCAAATTCCTTGTCGATTTCGGAGTCTAATGGTTGAAATTATAATTGCTAACTCGTAACCATTTACTTGTCTATATTTTCGCATTTCGGTTTAAGGACTCCAATACTATTTTGGAAAATTCGATGTACCATTTTCTAACTATGAGATCCATTTTAATCGCATAGCATACATACTTTAAAATCTTTTCTAAGCTAAATGGAATTTCAATTGTTATATGTATACTTATATCTCGTACTCTTTCGTTGACTTAAATTAATTTTTGAAATTCGAAAGTTTTGACGAGATTTTGATTACTGTTTTATAATGTTTTACAGCCTATACCTTTCATACCTATTTGAATATCTTGTCCCTTTTCATAAATCGATTTAATTCTGAGCCGCAATTCTATTTTCCAAATTCGATTTATGAATTTTCCTTTCTTATTTATGCTATTCAAATGACTCGTCGCGCTCCCTTAATATACTTTTCAAGTCACAGATGATTTCAGCTTTCAACAAATCAAAGTTATGTTCAAACATTTTCCCGACTACAGATTTTTGGAAAATTACGTTCCGTAACCACTTCCCTTGTCCTCAATTCACATGACCACCTCATTACAATTATCCTTGATCTTTCAAATATGTTCCGTTGAAAATCTTGATTCTTCCAAAGTTATTTTCGAATGCTTTCCTTATTTGAAGTTTCACTCAATTTAAATTTTGTTCTAAACTTCTTTAAATATGTCTCCCTAAATTTTGATGGAGTTAAAAGTCGTTCTTGAATTTTGAAGACTGTTGGTCGTAATTTTAAAAATTACTATCTTGTACTATTTTTCTAACAATGTATCTTTCGCATTTCGATTTTTTTTAAACTTTATTACTATCCTGATGGTTCGATATACCGTCCTTTTTCCTAACTACAAAAATTTATTTTAACCACTTATCTTACATACCTTTTGGGGTATTTTTCCAAACTGAATGGACTTCAACTAATTTTTGGTATATATCAATTATAGGATCGTCGTACTCGTACTTCAAAAGTTTTTATACCAACACGTTCTTTTGGCGAATCCTTATTTCCCCCTAAAAGTATCTTCGATCTTCTTCTTTCGTTAAGTTTAAATTGGTTCGAAACACTTTTGTTATATGTGAGGTTTCATGCTCCTTCGCCGACTTAAATTATTTATGTTTTTAAATATCGGAACTTGTGTTGAGATTTTTAGATTAGAAGTTTATAATATTTTCTGCATATACTTTCGTATCGATATAAATGTCTTGTCCCTGTTCATATACCAATTTCATTCTGAACCGTATTTCTATTTTCCTAACTCGATTCATAATTTATTTTCTTACTTGTGCCATTAAAATTTTATTCGAAAACACCTCGTGCTTACTCTTAATAAACTTTTCAAGTCCCTTTGGACTTCAGCTTTTAGCAAGTCGATTTTATGCTCAACATTTTCCATATTTCAGATTTTTGTTTAAAAAAAAAATTTTATTACTATTTCGAAATCATTCCTGACTTAGACCCTTCATAAAATGGTTTAAAAGTTTTAGTACTAACTTGATGAGTTTAAATATCTTTTTCTCTTTCCATACTACTAAGATATTATCTTTCCATTCACCATACACACTTTTAAGATAATTTCTGAAATATGACTTCAATTATTTTTATATATCGGTACCACGTTCGTTTTGCTCGTACATTAAGATCTTGTATAAATCAATTTTGTTGGCAAATCCGGATTACTCTAAAAGTATTTTCGATATGGTTTATTTGGGATTTCTCTTCAGTTTTAAGATTCAGAAACCTTTAGCATGCGCTTAAATTCTCCACACTATACTTGATCTGATTTCAATCTTCGAATCTCAAAACTTTTCCAAAATTTTTAGGTTGCTGCTGCATAACATGTCTGACCTATGTTTTAATGTTCGAGTAAATGATTTCCTTTTTCCTCATGATGATTTTATATAAGCCAATAAACCACTTTTCCTCTTATTACGTATATTCGTCTCAAACTCGTTTTCAAACAATTTGTTTTACCGACCTCTAAATATTTCTATACGAAAAGGGGCTCCAACTTTTAAAGTATAACGGTCTTCAAACCTTTCGTGTTTTAGAATATGTTATTTACACTATTTTCCATATGTCCCAATGGAGCATCATTACATCATTACACGATCGTTTTCATGCTTTTCGATCTTTCTATTCGTTACGCATGTGATTTCAGTTTCTTCCTTTTTGTCTAGCCCTTAGAGCTTGTCGTTGCCTGTGTCAACCTTATTATAGTTTGGTGGGCCCATTAGTTAAGTGGTTATGTCGTCGTAGTGTTGATTTCGTGGTGTGTATATAGTGGTATGGGTGTTGGCATTTGTGTGTTGTGTGTAGGTAATTTTTTGCTTGAGTATGATGTGATATACGTATGATATCAGAATGATAATTTTGATTGGTACTACTTGTTTTATGAGATGTCGTATGCGTGTATATCAGGAGGTATACCCGACTATTGCATCTCTTAAACTTGTATGTAGTTGATGTGTTGATATGATAGTTATAAATGGATGGATATGGTGTGAAAATATGTGATACGTGGATGTGCATGCCTTAGAGTGGATTGGTATGTGTATGGATACTGTGTTACGCATATAAATGTCCTGTTATGATTTGAGTCTCACTCAAGCTTGAGTGGGTATACTCTATGTACCTTGGTATAATTGTATGTGGTGGTGAATAGTGATGGATGATGTATGTATGGTGTTTGAATTGTTTGTGCTTGGTTGTGTTACGCACACGATTGTGGGTGGCTATACCAATTTATAGTTATAGGACTATATGTGAGGTGAAAATATGGTGAAATATTTGCATGTATTTGAATGACTAAATAAATGTGAAATTATTTTCAAATAAGAGAGGCTTGGTTATTTTCTTATAGTAAGTAATAAGTGTTTATTGTTGTATAAATATATTGACTATATATATGTGATTGAAATATGTGTATGAAATTGATTGACTATAATAAGTATGAGTGTATTATGTGCGTGAAAATATGTGTGTAGTGGTAGTAATATTTTATTTCTAGTGCATATATATATATAAGCACTCGAAATGAAAGTACTTGGTTGAATTTATGATGTGATATTGGTTGAGGGTAGTTACCCGAGCGACTATATATATGTTAGAAAGTCCGAGGACGGACTTTATTCTAAGGTGGGTAAGATGTAACGACTGGTTTTTGTATGATTGGATTATCAGTGGGTTCTGCTTGTGATGGTGGGTTCTCTCCTTGTGTGGTTTCCATTTCCATAATTCTCGCTTTCATTCATCTCGTTGAGATTTCCTAACTTTCGTTTTCATTCCTTTTGATGTGATCTCCTAGCCTCTTCCTTAGAATCATTGAACTCGGAGTAAGTCCCTCGTGACGAGCTTCATATCGATCATATCTTAGCGATAGGTTGATCCTAGAAACCTTAGAATTCATCCCGGACCTTCGCGCTCCATTTCGAGACTTTTCGTGCACGTTAGTTGGTTCAAGAAGATCAACCGACCGACTAGATTCCAATTTAGTCGGTCAGGAAATCAACTGGAACCGACTAGTTCATTCAATCAATTATTCTGGAGTTACTGTTTATCTTTAGTCGGTCTAAGAACATCTTTCGACCGACTAGATGCTAAACTAGTCGGTCAGGAATCCTTCTCAGACCGACTAACTCACATTTCCATGATCTCTCTCAGAATTCAGCCTTTAGTCGGTCAATGAACACTCACCGACCGACTAGTTCTCAAACTAGTCGGTTTACAAGCCTTCACAGACCGACTAACTCATAGTCCAGTTTTCCTGAGCGAGCTACTGTTTACTCTTAGTCGGTCCATGTTGAACGACCGACCGACTAGATCCTCAACTAGTCGGTCACCAATCCTTCTTTGACCGACTAATCAGCCCAGGAAACCCTAGTTTTGCCCTAGCCGCCACACTTTTCTATAAATACGCCCCAAACGTTTTCTTCTTCTTCCTCATCACCCCAAACCCTAATTTCTCCCCCATTGAGCCCCCTTCTTCCCCAAACCATTGATCCTTCATCCCAAGCTCATCCATCATCATCCAAACCCTCATTTCACATATCCTACCTCTCCTCAACCTCAAACCCTCATCAAATCCCCAAAAGCTTCATCCAACCCCATTTCTCCAGATTTCCCCCATTTCCAGATCTGAGCCGGATCGTTCTTCCATTGCCATGGTTGCTCGGCATCGTTCCTCCGCTTCTTCACGGGTAGTATTCTTCCTTTAATAATCTCATAACCCACACTTGCTATTTGTGAAACCCTAATAAAATGGATCATTAGAAATCGTAGGGTTCAATTGTGAATACGGATTAGTTACCATTCTAATGTTGTTTTTCCATGACAGTGATCCGTTCCCGTAGATAACAAATTTGTGTGATGTGCCTACGTTGATCGTCATCCCCGGTGCTAGGCAAGTGAAACTTGCATCTCTTGATTTGGGCCATGTCTTAGGCCATTTACCTTGCTTTAGCGTAAAAGAGACTAGACGGTGAAAGGAAAACCGTTTAGACGCCATTGACCTAGCTTGACAACGAAGCTTGGTCCGTCACCCTCATCATGCTTGTATGTCACGTTTACTTTCCCTTAACGGTACGCGTATTAAATGTTCATGTCATCCATGCATCCTTAACTGCTATTGCATTTTAACTGCCACGTTTAATTTAAATAAACGGTACGCGAATATTGTTCATGCCATTGCATTTTGCCTGTCATGTCTAATTTAAATAAACGGTACGCGAATATCTGTTCATGTCATTGCATTTTGCCTGTCACGTTTAAATACAATTAACGGTACGCGTATTAACTGCTCATGTCATTGCATGCTTGAATACTCATCGTGATTGCGTAGCTTTGCTAAATACTTGTACTATTGTTCTGGCTAGGCACCCACCTTGCGTGGGCACAATCCTATGCCATTTGCACTTTCTGGCTCGTGTTCCAGAAGACGAGCTCAACACAGCCTGCGGGCAATAGGGCACTCGTTGAGTGACCCCTTGTACTTGATAACTTGAACCCAGCCTGCGGGCAAAGGGCACTCGTTGAGTGATCCCTTGTCCTTGATACTTGAACACAGCCTGCGGGCAAAGGGCACTCGTTGAGTGATCCCTTGTACTTGTTACTTGACAATACTTGTCACACTTGCCACTTGTACTTGTCTGTGTTTTACTTGTAAAACTTGTTATCCATGACATACTTGTTACTTGCTACTTGTACTTTACTTGTCACTTCCATACTATACTTTCCATGCCATGCATCATACTATAACTGCTAGGTTGTTAGTTTACCTTTCTTTCAGTTTCCTTGCACAAGTCTTTCCAGACTTGCTGACATGTGCTCCTCTCTCTTTTGGGTGTCACATGTTAGACCCAGAGCCAGAGCTTTGTTGCAGGGGATATGGTGTTGCTGATGCTGATGTTTGCTGTGGAGGTGAGTGGACACCAGGGGCCTGTCTGGAAGACCGCTCGTGTTCACTTCTTTGTTTAGGTTTGCTGTTAGTTGTTGGTGCGTGGCACCTTTGTATGTATGTTATACCTTGTTGGCCATGTTTGGGCCTTAGACTCTTTTCCTTTTAGCCTGATGGCTTTTCTGTGATATTGTAATTTAATTAATGGATAATCTGAGATTGAACATTTTATCTATCTCTCCTTCTTGTTATTATTGTTGTTCCGTATTGCATTGCAAGGACCTGCCATTTGTAGTTCTATTTGACGCTTATCGGACTTGCGGCTTTTCAGCTTCAAGTCTGAGCGGACCTTCTCATGTCTCGCCTCCACATTTTTGGGAAGCGGGGCGTGACATTATCTCTCTTCTTTTTTAAGGAAGAGGTATTGTGAGCTTCTGGTAGAGGGGCAGTGCCAGGAGGGCGCATATTGTGAGTGGCGAGAAGAAGCTCTCTGTTTTGTTCGGTCATGAGTAAACATGACAGCAGCTCAGAATACTTGGTGAACTCGCGTTCACGGTATTGCTGCATGAGTATCACATCTTTTTCATGGAAAGACGTATACGTCTTTTCAAGTATGCGATCTTCTGAGACTTTCTCACCACACAACTTCAGGCGTGATGTGATGCTAAAAAGTGCTGAGTTGTACTCAGCAATGAACTTGAAGTCCTGCATTCTCAGGTTCTCCCACTCATATCGTGCCCTTGGGAGTATAACATCTTTCTGATGTTTATACATATCCTCAAGGGCGGACCATAGCTCAAGTGGATCTCGACCGTAAGGTACTCAGCCTTTAAGGTCTTGTCCACATGACGGTGAATATAGATAATGGCTTGCGCCTTTTCTATATCGCTAACATTTTCTTTTTCTGTTACAGCAGCAATGAGGGACTTTGCCCGCAGGTGAAACTTTACATCTAGCTGCCAGCTCAGATAATTTCTACCTGATGCATCCAGCACTTCGAAATCAACGCTTGCAATTTTAGTCATTTATCTAGCAGAGCACAAACATGCATGAATTAATATTTTAATCAAGGAAAAAATTTTCATGTGGATGCAATATTTAATGAGAAGCTAAATGCGTGGATCGGCCAGTCCCACAAAAAAAGAGTCCAAAGTCCATACAGTCCATATTACACAATTTGCAGTTTAAAAGGAAAATACAACTTTGGAAACCATGTGGGTCCCAAATGATATCTCCAGCTTCAATTGTGGCCTCCGTCTCCATGGAAATTGGTCTTCTGTCTTTAACATTTACATAAATTCCTCACTACAATTTCTCTCAAAAAGAAAAGAAAAGTTTTCTATGTAGAAGGAAAAGTTTCCCAAAAATGACATTTTCTATGTAGAAGGAAAAAGTTTTCCTTTTTAAATTATCCCAAATAACCCTCAAAGTTCCCCAAAAATCCCTTATATGTCCATTTATACGCCCCATAATATACTATGATTTTTCACGAATTTATAGGCCCATAAACGCCCTTTATAATTAATTTTTAGCCCAAAAAGTCTTTTAAGGCTTATCTGTTAGCCTTCGCCTCACCTTTGTTTTTTTGAAACAAAACGGTCCTGCGGGCCTGAAGCCCGCAGGTTGGCTGCGGGTTTCAGGCATGCAGTCATTTTTTTGAATAAAAACTGACCTGCGAGCCTGAAGCCCGCAGGTTGGCTGCGGGTTTCAGGCCTGCAGTCATTTTTTGAATAAAAACTGATCTGCGAGCCTGAAGCCCGCAGGTTGCTTGCGGGCTTCAGGCCCGCAGTCAAACGTTCTTTTTTTTAATTTGGGCTCTAAGCCCATTAGGGTTTTTGGGGGCGGCGGCTAGGGTTAGCCGCCGCCGCCCCCTGCAGGGGGAGGCGGCGGCGGCGCGGCCGCCGACCCCCTGTAGGGGGGCGACGGGCAGGGGGCGCCGCCCCCATGCAGGGGGGACGGCGGCGGGGCGCCGGCCGCCCCCCTACAGGGGGGAGCGGGCGCGGCGGCCGCCCCCTATAGGGGGCGCGGCCATTGACGTTGGGGGGAACCCGAGAAATTGGATTTTTGGGACGAAAAATTCGTCGTTTTTAGGCGACCTAGCAAATCCCCGTATCGATCTTGCGAGATCTAGGGGTAGAACTGTCACGCCCTGCTTCCCATTAGATTTGGGAGCGAGGACGCGAACGGGCCCGCTTATGCAAGTCAGGAGGAGGTACTTTTGCTTTTCTTTCCCCATTGACTTAACACAATAAGCGTCTGTGTGAAAATCGCAGGTTCTTGCTTGCATTACTTAAAAACAACACAGATGAAAAAATTATTACAATCTCATTCGTCTCAAAATTACAACAATGCAGAGATAGAAAAAAAGAAGAGTGGGTCTTATGACCCGTACAATAAGTAAAAAGAAGTGCAATGAAAGTTCTCTAGTTTGACAGTTCTTGGTCCACTGGTTCAGCTATCTCAACTAGTCCTCCTGGTGCTATAGCTCGGGATCTGACATACATCCAAAAACATGAATGTATGTCAGCAAGGGTCTGCAAGTAGAGATTAGAACCCAAGGCAAGGTATACAAATTTATACTGAATTTAAGAGGCAATTATAAATTTAAACGAGATAACAATAAAATTTTAAGCATGTTGATTTTTAAAGTAAATACATCCTAACATGCAGTTCTAAGCAATCTGACGAGTAAAGTAAAGCATGACAATTTCACTGAGATAACAATTTCACTTTGCAAGTTTCAAGTTAGTGTCACACGTCTATAATAGGGTTCTCACTTTTAGGACGTGATGAGTGGGTCGTTCTTCACACGGGGGCTTACCGTGCTTGGCGCTAACCCATCGCATACGGGTGGTGCCCTTGAAGAGAGTACACGGTCATACGCCTAGTAGCCGCTCAACCCGAAACCAAGATTGGTGCTGGAACACGAGCCAGCCTAGTCAACTCACATGGCATCACGAAAGTCACGATTTCGCATTCGAGGCGCACGATTTCACGATGTCTCACTCTCTTGTTAGTTATGCATCAATAACATAATCATCTGTTCTTTTACAGCATTTTCCAGAATTACAAAACAACATTCCCAATAATTTAACAAAAGAGTGAACATGAGAGTTTAACGATTATGATGCAGAAAGCTAACTTTACATGCATTTGTTCTAAACTAAGGTATATCAAATTATATGCCGTTGGATCCCATTTTAGCCACGGATGTCGTGGAAGTGATTTCACGCGTCATTTCACGTGCAGGTTTTAAGTTATGTAACTTTACATACAAGAAGCTAAAAGAGCATTTACCTTCACAAATTCACTATAAATTGCATACTTGCCTGATTTCGGTGATTTTGGTGCCGTTGGGTTTGTCTCGACGGGTACTACGTGTCGGTATGTCCGGCTTTCTGTTTCGGTTAAACAAATCAATGAATTAGATTTTTCGTGAATAAATACAATATTAAAATAATTCCTAATTTGGGTTCGTCTGATTTTATCAGGTTCTCTGGCTAGGTTGATGTTTATATTATGTTAAATTAACTTGATACGTCTTATTTTATTCTGGTTCTATTACCATAACATCATTTACATGTTGAAATCAAATTAACATTTAAATAACACTATCTAATATTAATTAACTTACTAATATTAACTAAACTAGTCACATGTTAGCCATTGTATTAAATAGCAAAGTTTGACTTGGGATAAAAAGTTATCAGGCTATAACTTACCACTAACATTATTAAATATATAACACTATCCCTACTCCCTTTCTCTTTTTATATCTACTGTCACTCCCCTTTCTCTTTGTTAACAGGCTGTCCTTCTTCATTCTTTATTTTTTTATAGTTTTCATTGCTTTGCAGCAAGCAACCAACGCCAAGGGGAGACTTACACACGCGGAGGGAGGAGGTGGCTCTCCGGTGCGGCGACGACGGCAGCAACTAGCAGCAGGCGGTGGCGACAGCTGCTCCGACGGCTCCAGGCGGACGGCGGCGACGGAATCCGGCGCTGGGCGACGCACGATGGCTCCCTCCGGCAGCGGGCGGCGCGACGATGAGCTGGGCAGCGCGCTCGGGTAGCGGCCTGCTGGCGTGCGACTGTTCAGGCGAGGGAAGCTCGGGACAAGGAGGGAGGATGGAAGGGTTTGAAAGATCTGAAGATTTGATTTTGAAATTGGTTGACCTGTAGTTTGAATCTGAGTTTTGTGTATGAATCAGAAGTTGATTTTCAGATTCGAGTGTTTCGCCCCTCTTTGATTCTGATTTCAAAATCAGTTTGGGGTTTGTGTTTGGTGATGATTCGATTCCGGTGTGGGCTGAAATTTTATCCATCAAGCTTCAACTTTCAGTTTGAGCTTTGTTTGGAAAATGGATTTCTGGGGAATAAATGATTTGGGGCTGATTTGTTTGATGAAGAACAGATTGTCGGTCTGGGTTTTGTAAAATGGTTTTGATTTGGAAGTTTGTTTCAGATTTTGGATTTTGGTTTCGAATTTGGTTCTGAGAAGAATTAGGGAAGTTGAAGTTTGATCTTGGGGCTGAATTCGAAATGGGTTGATTTTGGGGACTGATTTGGGTTGTGATGGGTTGCAGGGAAGAGGAATGTTTTGCTGGTTGGAGATGGGTTTGCTGCAGGTAAAACGAAGGGGAGAAGGAAGTTGCATTGAGTGGAATAATGAAGCTTAGGAGCGTACATATCCTATTAACATTAAAATGTGATGAATGAGTTTGGTGGTTGGGTGATGCCTGCCAACGAAGAAGGGGAGACAACTTGATGGGAGAGATAGTTGGAGGTGTGGGGAGAAGGTGATTGAATTGGGTGTTGGATCTCACAGGTTTCATTCGGTGGGATTCAATAGGGGTAGAGTTAGGTTAACGTAACTTAGTTAACTAGTAAAAGTAAATGATATGTAGTTAAAGTAATTAGTGAGAAAAAGTAATTAGTAAAGAGTATATGGTGAAAGGTAAAAGTAATTACTAAATGTAATCAGTGATTAGTGAGAGTAATTAGTGAATAGTAAAATTAATTAGTAAGACTAATTAGAAAAATATTTAATGGATGGTAAAAAGTAACCGTGATTAGTAAAGTGATTAGTGAATATAAAAGTTATTTTAATAATAGTATCTAAAAACTCAATTAGTAAAACCGACTAGTAAAAGTAATTAGTAAAAATATTGGGTGGATGCTAGAATGGTAAACGTGATCGGCGAAGAGTAATAATTATAATATTGAAATACCGATTTTCACAACCTACTCAAAAAAATACGAAATTGCCACGAGTTCGTATCCTCGCGAGAAGTACGAATACAAGGTCCATTTTAAGATCGTATTTGCATCAAATTCATATACTATAATACGTAAAAATATTTAAACTCAAAGTCATATTTTAAAATTGTATAAACTATTTTTTTTTTCAAATCCTTCGGACGTATTTGAATCCTTTTTTTTGTAATAGTAATACGTAAGAGACGTAAAATGTGGAAATACGTGTATTGCTAGATACGGGTCATTACACCCTATCCACCTTATAAAAAATTCCGTCCTCAGAATTTCTTAGGATTGAGTCACCTCATCGTATTCTACGAGGTAAACTATGATCTGGAAATACTTCAAGATGAAGAAGTAAACTAGTCAGGAAGTGATACATGTGATGTGATTGAGTTTTCAAAAAGAGATTCGGATGACTACGCACCATCGATGGCCTTAATCGCTAGTGGGCAAGAGAAAAGACTAGGGACAGATACCCAAGATGTGTACAGATGCGGATGAGTGATGAATAATGTATATATGTATCCTCTTAGCAGCAACCCCAAAATCTTAACACACATGTTGCTAAACTCATAACCTCAAACAGTGTTACTAAAATAGATCATCATTACTCGTCTCATCGCCGAATCATGTTACAACTATAAGCATATCATAAAACTTAGCTACAAATCCGACCTTATCGTTCGAATTCTAACCCAAGGTTCTTGCTTCAAAATAATCAATACTTTATACCAATTAACCATTGAAGGAAAAACACTAAGTATCCTCAACCAATACCATTTGCAAATTTCTTCACCCTTCACTTGTTATTGATATTAGAGCAATAACATCTTCTATGAAATCTCTAATGTATAGTTCATCTATAGCCAAATTCTCCAAAATTATTTATTCTCTGAAGTGGTCTTATCCATTATATATCATCACATAGTCCATTGTATAACCTAACTTGCAACACTACAATGGAGACATCTTCCAACTCCAATCTTATCTTTATATCTGATGACATACCAATTACTAATGTATGATGACAATTACAAATACGCCTAGTATACATCACCCGTTACAATCAATAATTATCCTGCTCCCAACACATTCTTTCTCGTGACAACTCATAAATTTAAACACCTAATTAACAAATTTTTGAATCACATCTCATCATTTCTCATTGAATCTTATCTCAAGCAACTTAGATCAATTAACGCAACCATCCATTCGTAACAACTTATCATATCATTTTCGACGTCTTCATCTTGCTATCCGTACGATGAAGTCTTATTACGTTAAATACTCTATTATCGTCATCATAAATCATGTAATATCTACAAGGCTACTCTCAGCTGCTATTAAATGAATTCCAAATCCGCAATATGTACTCGTCTTCATGTGCACCACTCATAGTATGGATTCCTATTGAAGCCATTATGAATGGGTATATACTAAATGTGAAATATAATTCTCGAGCACATTATTCCATCCATCATATTGTAAATAATCAACACAACTACACCTTACATCATTATAATCCCCTAATAATAACAATAATTATATCTAAGCATTCTAACAGTATAACAGATAACAAAATTTAACACTGTTGATGATAGAAATAAAAGTAGAAGTAAACATTTTAAAGAAAAGGTTATAACGCGCAAATTTAGAACTAATCTCGCTAAAGTAAGTAAATAGATGCACTAAGGTGGTAACCAAGAGATAGTGAAGGATACAGAGCTGTTTGATGTAACGAATCAAATTTGCGACGAATGGGTTCATGTGAGGTAAGGGTATGGAGTTAACTTGATCAGAAAGATAATCTTAAAGAAGTAAGAATAGACATGCAATTACGAGCGGAAAGTAAAGTACTGGTGGCTGCTCAAGTGCGGCAAGTAAAGTGCATGTAATGTATAAAGTAAAGGTGACTGTGTAAGTGCAAAAGTAACGACGGTGGCATGTCATATGGTAGTAACAATGTTTTAATTAACATGCAATGTGATGACAATAGTGAGACAACCAGGTAGACGCAGTAACATTGAAAAGGACACGTAATAGAGAGCATGAGGAAAACAAATGTTGCTTGACTATCTAATAGTGTAGGCTGGCCTAATAATAAGAAGTCTAGCTTAACTCCCAAAACAGCCAAGCAGTCAGGGCTTGAAGGCACATGTCACTTCTATGACCGCAGGACAAGTCATTTGGTTGACCAACCCCCTTCCCATTCCTTTCTAGACACTGATCCAGTAGTAATTTAAGACTGCTTATTATTATACCGTTCTATCACGTTCGAGTAGTCTCGACTTAGTCTGTGGAATCGTGGTATCAAATCAGTAGTCGTGGCAAGAGAGATGGTTATGAATGATTAAATGGGATAATGGGAGGCATGTGTAAAATGTGATAATATCCCAATAACGTATATAAGGATAGTGAATAAGGAGCATGAGTTAAAATAGTAGATAAGCAATAGACAAAAGAGTCATGGGTGTAGTGTTTGTTTCGTAAATGGAGATAGATTATTTTTAAAAAAAATGTAAAGTATACATACGATGAATACGGAACTAATGCGCTGAAATAGTTTAAGTTTGATTTAGTATAAGAAGTATTTAAAATTAGTATATGGTCGGTTGTTTTGAAATCTGTTGTAGTATAGTACGAAAGAAGATGCCATACATAATCATGATTCACGTCCTTGCGGTCCAGCAGACACGGCCAGGGAAGTGACTAAGCCAGGATCACTTACCCCAAGTCTAGCTAGGGTGATCCAACAAACTTAGGCAAGTACATTGGCCGGATCATGGTCCATTGAAGGAAGTTTATCATTTATATGCGTGCCATTAACAAAAGAGTTTAAAGATAAAGATCTCCATATGTATAAGGTAAAATGGGATGGTATAGATTTGAAATCATTAAAAATTTAGTGACTAAAAATTTTCAGCGCAGGAACTCAAAATCAAAGAATAATTTTAAATCAGTGGAAAATATGAGGCCTATGTAAAAGATTTTAAAAAAAAGTTAAACTGGGCGAGAAATTTCATAAAAGAGATAGCGATAATAAAATAGTAATGGGAGTGATTCAAATGATAAAGATGGCTGTCAGGAAGATCACATGGGTCGAAAGCAAGGATTAGAATCGGATGATCAATGTGAGT
This sequence comes from Scilla litardierei, assembly GCA_030789695.1. NCBI lineage: Eukaryota > Viridiplantae > Streptophyta > Magnoliopsida > Asparagales > Asparagaceae > Scilla > Scilla litardierei. The sequence continues at coordinate 133,919,173 of CM061140.1, read as the reverse complement.
ACGGGTAGGAAATGACTTGTGAAAGGCTACGATAGATTCGTAAAGTCAAATAGTGGAACGTGAAATGAAAGGAGATTAAAAATCAAGGATATACTGATTTGGTTGACTAAGGATCAGGAAGCTTAGGACTGGAATTTTCCGATGAAGTTGATTGAGGTAGAAGATCCTAGGGAAGGTGTTGTTTGGGTGTCAAGATTGTAATATTATCTATGTTGTTTTAAAGTATTTTGCATGAGCATTGACCTGCATGGGCTGTCACTAAAATCTGTCACGCCCCGCTTCCCATTAGATTTGGGAGCGAGGACGCGAACGGGCCCGCTTATGCAAGTCAGGAGGAGGTACTTTTGCTTTTCTTTCTGTAACGACCCGCTCTCGGGGGCCCGTTACTTATTTGGTTTATTCGCAGGTTCCGCAGTTTACCAGTGAAATCAGCATAGCCACAACTCCGAGATGTATCACAATACTCAAACCAGCGTACATACGTTATTACAGTCCAAATTAAAGTACAACAACAACCAGCACACTCTCTTTCTAATACATGAAGGAAGTACTGAAAGGAAATACGGAAAATGAAAGTACATGGTACAACACACACCAACAGAAAAGTAACTAAAACTCTGCAGCCTCTGGGTCAATGTAGGCTCCACGAACTCTGGGGCAATCTCCTCGATCATGTCTTCGTCTGCCGGTGCCATAAATGGAACCGAAGGTAAGTCACAACAATTCTAGCGATAGAAAAAGAGGAGTGCACAAATATGGAGCAGTCTATAGTAAACAAGTGCGGAAAGTAAAGTAGGGACAGACAAGCATGCAAGTGCAATAAGTAAAGTACATCAAGTCAAGCATACAAGGGTGACAAGTAAAGTAAAGGTGACTGAGCAATGACAATAGCAATAACCATGACGATAGCAATGACAATAGCAATAACGAGAGAAATTGTGCCTAGCCTAGTTTGTGACTTATAACGGGAAGTACAGTGAGCAACCAAGAGGCCAACTCTTGCCGCGGGTGCTACCCGGGCGAACTATGCTATGAATACTATGAATACTATGCAATAATCTCTGAGAACTGTGCAATAATCTGTGATCTGTGATGGTTGTCACCGGCACTGTTATGGGTTGCTAGAACCCGCACGGTGACAACAAAGTCTGGACTAGTCGCTCCCGCACTTCCGCAATTATAAGTTACCCCAAAACCCAGTGTCTGTGCAGGTTACCGTACTTTGCAATTTTACCATTCATTTACTGTTCTTACATTTCCAATTACAATCTTTCTGTCAAGCAATGTCAATAATCTGTTTAGGTCAATAACTGTTCCGAGACTAGGTGTCAAGTCCTATGTTCATACGAGTACACTATCTATATTTCTAAGGGTAGAATTTACTGTGACTTACAATCTTCGAGGTGGTGGTAGTGATCCGGGACTGGATCTAGTGTCGATGCACGAGATTTGCTACCTGTAAACACAAGAGATAACTAGTTAGAGAATACCCTATTTTCTTATTTATTTAAGTTGAGTGTCTGATTTTAAAACTGGTTAAAACGGAGATGAAAAGGGTCCTAGATTTTTATATAGACTATATATGATAAAAATAGTTTTACTGCAAGAGAGAATATTTTTCTGAAGTCTATAGTAATTTTTATAATTTTTAGAAACTCAAAACCCAATTTATTCTACTAGCGCGTATCTTCCGTAATTTCTTACGGGAGCAATACAAGTCGGAATTACTCGAGTGAACAGTCAAAATGACCGTCTCGAAGATCACTTTCACATATAATTTTCTCACGTATTATTGTGAGTGAGAACAGCGAGTTACGATTTTTAGTAAGATTTATACGTATTTAAATTTTAGGTTCAAAAAACGATTCTGGGAAAAGTAGGCGTCTGCTCGCAGTGAGACTAGCGCCATTGGATCCGAAATATCGTTTCGGATTTTCTGGAGCTATCCCCACATTTTTCTGGGCCCTGTATTTCAAGTTATGAATTTTATACCATTAAATCCTATTATTAATTATTTAAAAACACGAAAATACGGAATTTCCTCGTAATTACGCTTTTGCCATCGGGGGCTTTTTACCGTCGCTGTTCGTTATCGACGGTGGAGGGGGTGTCTCCGGCGCTCGGCGGCGGCGAGGCGGCTGAGCGACGGCGAAAGTCGTCGGTGGGCGGTGGCCGACGGCGAGGGGCGACGCGGGGGCGTGGCGGCGTGGCGGTGCAGCGGGAAGCGGCGGGGGATGGTTGCAGCGCGAGCACGGCGGCGGAGTGACCTCCGGTGGCCTCGTTGGCGTCGGGGGTGAGCTGACGGGCGGAGCTCACGGCGAGGCGGGGCGGCGATGCTGCAGCGGGCTTTGGGAGCGTACGGCGACGGAGGGGGCGGTGCTCACGGCGGCCAGCGGCGGCGGGCGCTGCTCCGGCTGACCGGCGTTGTCGAGGCCGGCGAGCGGCGGCGTTGGTCGGGGCCGCCGGAGAGCGGTAGAGGAGAGCGGTAGAGAGAGAGCTTGGCTACGTTTCGAAAAAGAGAGGGGGGTTACTGTGTGATGGGTTGGAAAAATGAATGATGGAGAGGGTTAGAGAAAGCCTGTGTCAATGTTATAGCTTGTGCTTGGGGTTTTGCCTGAAACGTGAAAGAGAGAGAGAATGCAAGATAGAAGATGGAGGCTGAGGAAAAGCTGGGTTTGACGAGTGAGCCTGGGGATGGGGGGTTAACTTATAGGTTTATATTGATGGCATTTTTGTTATAAGAGGGAGACACGAAACTTAATTGGGATGGTGAGTGTTGGATCTGAATGAATTCAGATCCAACCAACAAGTCGGTTAGGTTAAAAATTAATCGGGGGTAAAGTAACTCAGTTAAAAAGGGATTAGTAAAGGTGAATAGTCGCTAGTGAATGTAATTAGCAAAGCGGTGAAATATAGACACGTTTTCACAAACGACTCCGAAAAATTACGAAAACATACCCACGGGATCGTATCGACGCGAGTATCGCGAATACAGGATCCGTTCTGGGATTTGAGCTACGGAAGTACAGGTTTTTGGCCAAAACATTTAGAAAGCGGGTTTGCGGGTTCTATGCTGAAATGATGTCTGAAAATTACGAAATTAATGTGGGAAGCCCTAAATGATAATAGGATGTTACTGTAGAAGTTTGAACATGTTTTGAATACGTTTGAATAGAAAATAAATTCGTCGAATCAAAACGGTAATTTTGGAAGATGAATTTTAACAGGAATGTTTTGGGCATTTGAGGAAATCTGAAAGTGCTGAAATACAATATAATAAGTCTAGTGCTCTAAAATATTTTTATAAGAATTTTTGAAATCAGTCTTGTTATAAAACTCTTTACGAACATTTATAAAGTAAAATTAATTTTTAAAAATACGTAGAAATACGTAAATTGAACTGTTGAAAATTACTGGTCGTTACATTCTATCCTCCTTAAAATAATTCCGTCCTCGGAATTTCAAACTTAATAAAATAAAATAATTGCTGTTATTAAGAAGCTCAAACAAATAAATGATAAAATGGAAAATTAGGCGAATGATTTAGAAAATAAGTTGTTAATAGCATGAAATATAATGTGATATCATGGCATCAAGAAAACAAGAGATATTACTAATAAATATATACTATTAACATCACCATAGTTTCCGTAACTAGTTTCGAAACTTGGTACCATCACCATAGTTACTTCAGATTTCATCAAGTAGCCAAGACATGAGGTAATGGCACTACATGAAAAATGATAGTTATAATGATGAGAACATCTGTTCGAACTTGGAACCTGAGGTGACAAGCAAGCTTTATTTAACAACATAAAGTTTAAAACTACAACTCATGCCATTAATGCATACTGGGTCCTAACCAAGTAAATCATCGCCATAGCATACAAAAACGTGATGACTAATCCAAATGCATGCAAGCGGTCACAACTTAACCAGCAGAACACCAAAGACTTCATCTGCCACGCCAACCAGTTACAAGCCAATATCCAAATCGACACAAGAAGGCAGACATAAGGCCAACTCTCAAGGATCACGATCATTGCTACCACTACTTCCAGCAATCTCCACAATATCCAACAGTAAGCCAGCATCAAAGCTGTCCTCCAAATCAGGGCACAAGACTGGTATCTCATCTCAACACCTAAGGCCAATAGCAAGCCGATACTCATCCCAAGTGATACTGCTCCCCAATGCCATTGGTCGACATCTACGGCTAACACCATCAGCCCTAAGCAATTTAATGACCAAAAACACATGAACCCAAAAACACTAAGGAGCGCCCCTAAGAAGCAATCGAAGCTGGGCAGCTCAAGGGGGAAGAACAAGAAAAAGGAGCTCCCAAGAATTCCAATAACGGCGGGTTCCCAATATCCAGACCACACGGCAATAGCGAGGGAGACGGCGAAGGCTGTCGCTAAGCCAAGCAATCCCCAGAGTCGTCGATGGGCCATCAGCGGCTGTCGATCCACGGCGACGAGGGCTACGACTGGTTGTCGATCCATGGCTGGGGCCTCCGGGATGGAGCGGAGCTATGGGTGAGGCCGGAGGAGCTCGGGCGAGAGAGGTGAGGTGGAGGTGAGTTGGGGCGAAGGGGGAGCCGTGGGAATGACTTGGTGAGGAAGGAGAGGGGGGTTTTAAGAAGGGGAAAAAAGTGAGGGTTTGAAAAGGCGCGCCGAAAGTAGGCAATAGGGCAGGGTAGGGTTAGGCGGGAACGGAGCTCGAGGCGAGGAAGATGACAAAATCAATAATGAGGGGAGGTGGTAGGCGGGAAAGAATTCAAACACGTGGAAAAATCGGGTACAAGATTAAAGCAGGGTCTAGAAGAGAAACACGAGCTTAAGAAGGATGCAATAATGCAACAGCCTACACGTCGGGTCTGGCTCGATATTTCACTGGTCCTTCTGATCGGCTTTTGCTGAGGAACACTAACTTTGGATGATTGGGTATATCGATTTCTATCCTCCTTTGACGACAGTCAATGGTGGCATGAAATGATCTCAACCAGTCCATCCCAAGAAGTCGGCAAAGAGATCTCGTCTACAAATCACAACAGATCATTGGAGGCATCCGCTAGCTACCGGTAGTGAACCGCCAGCGGTCTCGACCTTCCAACGGGAGTCAGAGGTTCAACAGTGATAGCATGTGTTTGAACGAAACGACTGGCCAAGAAGCAATGTGTAGCTCCTGAGTCGAACAGTGTGAGGGCAGGTTTACCGGCTATTAAGACGGTACCTACCGTGATGAGAATCAAGTATAAGCTTACGATTTCTAAATATTAGAGCATGTAGCTTAGTGAAAAATCACATACCTGTGATTACTTGGCCCGTAGCTTCGGCTTCTTCCACTGTCATGGTATAAGCTTGGCGTCTCTGGGCGCCTGTCGTGGAGTCTGCCGGTACACTTGCTGCTGAGGAGGGAGTAGTTGACGTTGCTGAGCAGATGATGGTGGTCGCTTCCGGTTTGGAACTCGAACTTCTGGTGGTCGAAAATTCGAACGCTACTCTCCGTAGCCAGAGTTCAAGCGTAGAAAGATTCTGAGAAGGTCAATCGAAAGGTCATCAAGCTAAAAGAAGGGTGGTAGTGATGAAGATCGATGGCGTTACATAATCATGATTCACGTCCTTGCGGTCCAGCGGACACGGTCAGGGAAGTGACTAAGCTAGGATCACTTATGCCCAGTCTAGCCAGGTCGATCCACAGACTTTAGCCAAGCACATTGACCGGTATCATGGTCCATTGAAGGAAGATTATCATTCATATGAGTGCCACCGATACAAAAGATTTTTTATAGCAACTAATTAATCCTATCAAAATTTAGGTTTTGTTAAAGGCTTTTTATTAAGGCCAGATAGGTCAGCTTTATTAGGCTCTCTGAGGTGTTTCCGTCCATCATTCGGGTGTCAAACCTGCATTCATAGAAAATGTTAGCTTAGTCGAGTATCGTGTACGACACATCCTGGTTTCACTATACTGTTCACGAGGTATTTTGCACGGACCTGCGTGGGCCGCCAAAACTGTAACGACCCGCTCTCGGGGGCCCGTTACTTATTTGGTTTATTCGCAGGTTCCGCAGTTTACCAGTGAAATCGGCATAGCCACAACTCCGAGATGTATCACAATACTCAAACCAGCGTACAGACGTTATTACGGTCCAAATTAAAGTACAACAACAACCAGCACACTCTCTCACTAATACATGAAGGAAGTACTGAAAGGAAATACGGAAAATGAAAGTACATGGTACAACACACACCAACAGAAAATTAACTAAAACTCTGCAGCCTCTGGGTCAATGTAGGCTCCACGAACTCTGGGGCAATCTCCTCGATCATGTCTTCGTCTGCCGGTGCCATAAATGGAACCGAAGGTAAGTCACAACAATTCTAGCGATAGAAAAAGCGGAGTGCACAAATATGGAGCAGTCTATAGTAAACAAGTACGGAAAGTAAAGTAGGGACAGACAAGCATGCAAGTGCAATAAGTAAAGTACATCAAGTCAAGCATACAAGGGTGACAAGTAAAGTAAAGGTGACCGAGCAATGACAATAGCAATAACCATGACGATAGCAATGACAATAGCAATAACGAGAGAAATTGTGCCTAGCCTAGTTCGTGACTTATAACGGGAAGTACAGTGAGCAACCAAGAGGCCAACTCTTGCCGCGGGTGCTACCCGGGCGAACTATGCTATGAATACTATGAATACTATGCAATAATCTCTGAGAACTGTGCAATAATCTGTGATCTGTGATGGTTGTCACCGGCACTGTTATGGGTTGCTAGAACCCGCACGGTGACAACAAAGTCTGGACTAGTCGCTCCCGCACTTCCGCAATTATAAGTTACCCCAAAACCCAGTGTCTATGCAGGTTACCGTACTTTGCAATTTTACCAGTCATTTACTGTTCTTACATTTCCAATTACAATCTTTCTGTCAAGCAATGGCAATAATCTGTTTAGGTCAATAACTGTTCCGAGACTAGGTGTCAAGTCCTATGTTCATACGAGTACACTATCTATATTTCTAAGGGTAGAATTTACTGTGACTTACAATCTTCGAGGTGGTGGTAGTGATCCGGGACTGGATCTAGTGTCGATGCACGAGATTTGCTACCTGTAAACACAAGAGATAACTAGTTAGAGAATACCCTATTTTCTTATTTATTTAAGTTGAGTGTCTGATTTTAAAACTGGTTAAAACGGAGATGAAAAGGGTCCTAAATTTTTATATAGACTATATATGATAAAAATAGTTTTACTGCAAGAGAGAATATTTTTCTGAAGTCTATAGTAATTTTTATAATTTTTAGAAACTCAAAACCCAATTTATTCTACTAGCGCGTATCTTCCGTAATTTCTTACGGGAGCAATACAAGTCGGAATTACTCGAGTGAACAGTCAAAATGACCGTCTCGAAGATTACTTTCACATATAATTTTCTCACGTATTATTGTGAGTGAGAACAGCGAGTTACGATTTTTAGTAAGATTTATACGTATTTAAATTTTAGGTTCAAAAAACGATTCTGGGAAAAGTAGGCGTCTGCTCGCAGTGAGACTAGCGCCATTGGATCCGAAATATCGTTTCGGATTTTCTGGAGGTATCCCCACATTTTTCTGGGCCCTGTATTTCAAGTTATGAATTTTATACCATTAAATCCTATTATTAATTATTTAAAAATACGAAAATACGGAATTTCCTCGTAATTACGCTTTTGCCATCGGGGGCTTTTTACCGTCGCTGTTCGTTATCGACGGAGGAGGGGGTGTCTCCGGCGCTCGGCGGCGGCGAGGCGGCTGAGCGACGGCGAAAGTCGTCGGTGGGCGGTGGCCGACGGCGAGGGGCGACGCGGGGGCGTGGCGGCGTGTCGGTGCAGCGGGAAGCGGCGGGGGATGGTTGCAGCGGCGGCGGCGGGCGGTTGCAGCGCGAGCACGGCGGCGGAGTGACCTCCGGTGGCCTCGTTGGCGTCGGGGGTGAGCTGACGGGCGGAGCTCACGGCGAGGCGGGGCGGCGAGGCTGCAGCGGGCTTTGGGAGCGTACGACGACGGAGGGGGCGGTGCTCACGGCGGCCAGCGGCGGCGGGCGCTGCTCCGGTCGACCGGCGTTGTCGAGGCCGGCGAGCGGCGGCGTTGGTCGGGGCCGCCGGAGAGCGGTAGAGAGAGAGCTTGGCTACGTTTCGAAAAAGAGAGGGGGGTTACTGTGTGATGGGTTGGAAAAATGAATGATGGAGAGGGTTAGAGAAAGCCTGTGTCAATGTTATAGCTTGTGCTTGGGGTTTTGCCTGAAACGTGAAAGAGAGAGAGAATGCAAGATAGAAGATGGAGGCTGAGGAAAAGCTGGGTTTGACGAGTGAGCCTGGGGATGGGGGGTTAACTTATAGGTTTATATTGATGGCATTTTTGTTATAAGAGGGAGACACGAAACTTAATTGGGATGGTGAGTGTTGGATCTGAATGAATTCAGATCCAACCAACAAGTCGGTTAGGTTAAAAATTAATCGGGGGTAAAGTAACTCAGTTAAAAAGGGATTAGTAAAGGTGAATAGTCGCTAGTGAATGTAATTAGCAAAGCGGTGAAATATAGACACGTTTTCACAAACGACTCCGAAAAATTACGAAAACATACCCACGGGATCGTATCGACGCGAGTATCGCGAATACAGGATCCGTTCTGGGATTTGAGCTACGGAAGTACAGGTTTTTGGCCAAAACATTTAGAAAGCGGGTTTGCGGGTTCTATGCTGAAATGATGTCTGAAAATTACGAAATTAATGTGGGAAGCCCTAAATGATAATAGGATGTTACTGTAGAAGTTTGAAAATGTTTTGAATACGTTTGAATATAAAATAAATACACCGAATCAAAACGGTAATTTTGAAAGATGAATTTTAACAGGAATGTTTTGGGCATTTGAGGAAATCTGAAAGTGCTGAAATACAATATAATAAGTCTAGTGCTCTAAAATATTTTTATAAGAATTTTTGAAATCAGTCTTGTTATAAAACTCTTTACGAACATTTATAAAGTAAAATTAATTTTTAAAAATACGTAGAAATACGTAAATTGAACTGTTGAAAATTACTGGTCGTTACACTTCCCCCTTGACTTAACACAATAAGTGCCTGTTGTTGGATCTGGATCCTAGCCTAGAGGGGGGGGGGTGAATAGGCTAATAAAAAATTCTCGTGCAACCCACGAGAAATCACACGCAGTTAAAAGCACAACCAGAGTAATAAAAAGCAGACACAGAGTACACACAGATTTACCCTGGTTCGGTCGTCCCAACGACCTACTCCAGCCCCCAAAGCTAATACTAGATTGAATAGTGCAATAGGTACAAAGTCACAAGTTAGAGCACGCTCAGAGCACCCTCTACGTCCCTACACTCGCCAGACTCTCAGTACCCCACACACAGTGTTTCCTCTCACTATCAATCCTAACAAAGCTTTCTACCAGCTAGTCCCAAACTAGCTGGGTCCCACTTGTCTAGTCCCAACTAGACAAGTCCCAAAATTGTCACCAAAAACAGGTAAAAGTTTCCCCTACAGAGAACTTTACACTAAGACACAAATAAAGGAGTTTAGGGTTTATAAATGCTCAGTTTGTGTCTGTGTAGGCGTCTCTGTCAATCAGCACGTCGTCAGCTCCAATCTGACGCAAACGGTGTCTCAATCCGACTCCTGGATGTCAAGTTATGCACCGGTCTGTGCGTAAAGCAATTCCAGTTCAATCCTTAATAAAACAGCATGCTGTGCGCTCAGCAATCCTTAATAAGTTGGCAGTCGATGCGCAAGGTAATCCAGTTCAAACTTATTTCGGATTCAGTCGGTACGCAAAGCAACCCTTTAATAAACTCACATCCACGTCAGCTGAGGATGAGTTCAAACTTAGCTTCACTTGATTTCTCCTTCACCGACGATCGGTCTCACGCAAACAGTATTGACGGCGGCGGCACCTAGATCGTCGACGGCAGATTCCGATGAGCGCCTCTCCACGGTAACTTCGTCAGCGACGTTGGAGGAGTTCTTCGACTTGACTTGGTGACCTCTCCTCGACTTCGTTCAATGGGAACTCCGGTGATCAGCTCGAGGCAGGGACGACTCGTTCGTGAAGCTCGTCGGTGGCTTCAACCCGGGTAACGGCAGCGTTAGGACGGCGAGTGACTCCTTCAGCGTCCGGGTCAACGGCGACGTGCTTCAGGCAATGGCGATACGCCGTTTTGTTCGCGCACTTGAGGTGTTCGATCAAATGTCTGATCGAAGGGCTGCGACTCAGGTGACGGCAGCGGAGCTCTTTCGTTGTCGGCGACGATTATTTGCTCCTCCTTACGGCGATGTCTGATGAGAGCAGCAGCAATAGCGAATCCGAGCTCCGCTGCGACGACGGCGATGAAGAACTAGATGAAGACGGCGATGGCGGGCTCTGTTCTCGACGGTGGCGACTCTGTTTTCGACGGCGAGGACTTCACGATGTAGCGTCGAGGATTTCGCTCCCTTGGCAACGATGTGCAGCGGAGTTCTTCGTGGATGGCGTTCGGCAGCGGCGTTTGCTCCGGTGATGACTTCGCAACGGCGGCGTCGTGCTGTTCGTTGAAGGCAACGGCTTCTTCTGCAGCGAAGATGTTGGCGTTCACGGGCTTTGATGCTCAGCAGCTCCTCGATGACGCTAGGGCATCGGTGACTTCAATCTTCACAACAGCATGGACTCCGGCTTGCTGCGAAGAAAATCGACGGCTGTCTCCTGCTTTGGCTTTCGACGGCGTAAGTCTGGGCAGTGATTTGATTCGGTTTGTGCTGATGCGTGAGTTGCTCCTTTGGTCAAACTTTGCGGCTACTTGAAGGGATGATGAAGCTTGGTGATCAAAGAAGTTACAAGTTAAACATTGCGGCTTCTGTTGTTTCTTTGATCTTTGGAGATTAAGAACAGGTTGTGGCAATAGGAGGGCTTGCGTGAGTTGTTAGGAAAAAGAATTTTTGGCCGACCTCCTTTTGATTGTCGCACAATGAAATGTAGCCCCTCTTCTTTTCCTTTGTTTGCCGAAGTAATATTGTGTAGCCCCTCAAGATTTTTTTGGTTGCCGTGTGTTTTTTTTCTTGGTTGAAGATGATGCTTATATAGATATCCCTAGGGTTTTTGGCAATGAGGATTATAGGATGGGTCTTGTTCTTTGGTGAGAGAGAATCCCATGAAGTTAGGGAAATTTGAATTTGAACACAATTCAAATTGGTGTTTGAAAATCTAGGAGTTTGTAACCACTAGGATTTTGCACCCATCTCTGAATAGGAATTGGTATTGGTTACGGAGATTGTATAGCCATAGGATATATTCCAATAACTAAATAGGATTTGGCTCCATCTCTTCATGTTGGACCAATTCCAACTTTATTCTCAATTGATCAAGTCAAACTTCGTTGTGCACACATACACTCCCTCTCTCCCAACATGCTATACGAATAGCAATTTCGCCAAATACTGAGAATACATTGTTTCACCAAGCCTGAAACACACTGAGCACGCACATTAGATATACCGACACGTTTGTCATCATCAAACCAAGTTCCTAGATCGTTGCTTCCAACAATCTCCCCCTTTTGGTGATGACAAACCCATAAAAGATTTGTGCAATAGATATGAGTGTGTGAAGTGTGTTTCAATATTTCAAGCACTACAACTATGGCATGCACAAACAAATAACACATACAATAGCATGCTCCCCCTTCTCTCAAGCTCCCCCTTCAACAAGTAATACCGACAAGTCTTCAACAAATAACACCCAAATAATCCCCGACAAATCTTTCTCTTTTCTTTCTTTCTCCCCCTTTGTAATCACCAAAAGTGGATTAATGAAGTCACAAAAATATCGCATGCAAAAATAAATCATTATTAGATGTAGCGTGTAATTTGCATGAGCATTCCAAATAATAGACAAGTCAAGTTCATAGAATTTCATATCAAGACTTCTCCACCTTTGTGTAAGTGAAATGATATAGACAATAAAGTGCAAGAGGAGATTCAATATCAGAAAATCAACCAAAACAATCCACATTTTCCATTTTTCATGAATAACACTAGGATTGACTTTTCCCACCTCATCAAATATGAGTTCAAGTTACCGAACCTCAAAACATGGCCTAGAAGGACTTTTAAATGTGGGATGACATTGCTTGACGAGTTATATACACCAACGCTAATGATTACCCATGTAGCACAAGTTGGATACTCGTGGGTTGTGTTTTAGCCATGAAGTGTATCCATTTTTCATACGGAGCAAATATCGTTTTTTTTCATTCTTTTGTGCTAAATTTTAATTCATGGCTAAACACATCATATCCCTTAGAAATTTCAGAAATTAATCATTCCTACATTCACTTTCCATTATTCTTCAAAAGAATCTCCAAAAGCACTAAAAAGTCAAATATCGTGAAAGTGCAAATGTAGGTGTAGAAGTCAAGTTTGAAACTTATGAGACATGTCGTGGCTACTAAAAAGAATAACATCATGTTCATGTAGCTACAACAATAATGAATCGACTTCTACAAAGGATAGAATTGATCATTCATACAATACCACTTAAGAGATTCATAAGAGGATTCAATAAGCACGATTTTTTTTTATTTTTGATTTTTCAAATTTTTTTTTCAGAAATAAAAACATTAAAAATCATCCATGCAAGCACACAAACCAAAATAAATCAAGCACGCAAAAGCAAAAATAAATCAAGCACACACAACAATCTATGAAGGTATGCAATGAAATGCAAAGAGGGATAGAAAATTATACCTTCTCGTCGCTTTTTGACGAAGGAGCTAAAAGAATGAAACATTGAGTTTATTGCTCCTCGCCAAAACTCCATCACACCTACATGAAAGGTGTTAAGTGTGACCTTGGAATCCAACAAGGTCCACTAGTGTTAGCCAATATTGTTTTAGGAACCCACACTTGTTTAAACTTGATTTTAGTGTTCCTAAATTTACAATAGTATGAAGTATGGCCTACACTATCACAAGTAAAGCACTTTGCATGTAAGTTCTTTGCAATAGAAGGTGCATTGTGGAATTTCTTGAATTTTTGCTTTTCAACGTTTTTCAGACCAAAACCAAGTCCTCTTCTATTATTGCCATATAATTGATTCTCTAAAATAGTGTCCAACGATTGTTTTCCCGTAGAGAATTTCTTAATGGCCAATTCAAGATTAGAGACTTTGGTTTTTAACAATTTATTTTCTTCCACAAGCAATGTGCATTTACTTATAAAAGCTCTCTTGTTTTCCTCTTCCTTCTTTCCAAATTCAACCATTTTTCTTTTAAAATCATTATCCAACATGCAGAATTTATCATTAAGCTCTCTAATAACATAGTCTTTTTCAGTTTCGAGCTTAATCAAATCAAGTTTAAGCATGCTAATATTATTCATCATGGAAGGGCAAGAGAGACAAGGTGATTCATCATTAAAACTGGATTTTTCCTTTTTCAAAGTATCAATAGTAGAGTCACGAGCAACAATATCAATTTTGAGTTTTTCAATCTCTTTAGACATTTCATATTCAGATTGTTGCATTTCAAAGTTTTCATTTTGATAATCATCTATAGTGGATTCAAGCTCTACTATTTTATCTTGCATTTCTTTACAAAGAGTAAGGAGTTCAGTTTTACTACCAGAAGTTACCTCATTGTGTATTCCCATCAATGCCATGCATGAATGGGCTTCGTGTTCCTCCTCCTCGCTCTCAGCTTCGCTATCCATGTCCCAAGTAAGCACCTTGGATTTTCCCTTTTCTTTAGCTACCTGAGCTGTCTCATGTGGGCAATCCCTCATTCGATGTCCTCTTTTCTTGCATTTAAAACAAGTCATTCTATTAGTAGTATTCTGATCATAATTTTGCTTAGGAGACTGAAAAAAGTTAGAGCGATTAAACCTGGGTGCCATTTCTGCTCTTCCTTGCTTGGTCTGCACAAACTTTCTGAAATTTCTGACCATTAGCGCTATGTCATCATCATCTTCTTCACTTTCGTCAGCTTTCAGAGCAAGTGGCTTGGTAGCTTTTTCTTTTTCCTCAGGTTTCTCCCTTTCATTAATATTTTGCAATTCAAGCTCGTGGGACATTAGATTACCTATCAAGTCCTCCACCTTCATCTGTGACAGATCTTTCGCTTCTTGGATGGCAGTGACTTTAGGCCTGAAAGAGCTTGGCAGTGCTCTTAATATCTTCCTCACCTGCTCAAGGCTAGAATATGGCTTACCGAGCGAACTAGACTTGTAGACAATGTTGGTGAACCTCGCAAACATTTCTGATATCGTCTTTGATGGTAGCATGCGAAATCCCTCGTATTCCGTGCTCAGAAGTGCAAGTCTAGACTCCTTCACCTGTGACGTTCCCTCATGCGTCACCTCCAAAGTATGCCATATTTCCTGCACATTTAGACAATGTGAGATACGATTGAATTCAGATTTATCTAATGCACAAATAAGAGCATTCATAGCTTTAGCTTCCAATCATTATCATCCCACTTGTCATCAGGTTTAGGCATTTCAGTATTTTCAATTTTAATAACAGGTGATTTATAGCCTTTTTCAACAATTTGCCAAGCTTTATAATCAATAGAAATAAGATAGATTTTCATACGATTTTTCCAGTAAGCATAATCTCCTCCATTAAATCTAGGTGGTCGGGAAATAGACTGACCCTCAGCAAAAGCACTATCAATGTGGTCCATGGTCAACTAGGCTAGATATACTAAACTGGCTCTGATACCACTTGTTGGATCTGGATCCTAGCCTAGAGGGGGGGTGAATAGGCTAATAAAAAATTCTCGTGCAACCCACGAGAAATCACACGCAGTTAAAAGCACAACCAGAGTAATAAAAAGCAGACACAGAGTACACACAGATTTACCCTGGTTCGGTCGTCCCAACGACCTACTCCAGCCCCCAAAGCTAATACTAGATTGAATAGTGCAATAGGTACAAAGTCACAAGTTAGAGCACGCTCAGAGCACCCTCTACGTCCCTACACTCGCCAGACTCTCAGTACCCCACACACAGTGTTTCCTCTCACTATCAATCCTAACAAAGCTTTCTACCAGCTAGTCCCAAACTAGCTGGGTCCCACTTGTCTAGTCCCAACTAGACAAGTCCCAAAATTGTCACCAAAAACAGGTAAAAGTTTCCCCTACAGAGAACTTTACACTAAGACACAAATAAAGGAGTTTAGGGTTTATAAATGCTCAGTTTGTGTCTGTGTAGGCGTCTCTGTCAATCAGCACGTCGTCAGCTCCAATCTGACGCAAACGGTGTCTCAATCCGACTCCTGGATGTCAAGTTATGCACCGGTCTGTGCGTAAAGCAATTCCAGTTCAATCCTTAATAAAACAGCATGCTGTGCGCTCAGCAATCCTTAATAAGTTGGCAGTCGGTGCGCAAGGTAATCCAGTTCAAACTTATTTCGGATTCAGTCGGTACGCAAAGCAACCCTTTAATAAACTCACATCCACGTCAGCTGAGGATGAGTTCAAACTTAGCTTCACTTGATTTCTCCTTCACCGACGATCGGTCTCACGCAAACAGTATTGACGGCGGCGGCACCTAGATCGTCGACGGCGGATTCCGATGAGCGCCTCTCCACGGCAACTTCGTCAGCGACGTTGGAGGAGTTCTTCAACTTGACTTGGTGACCTCTCCTCGACTTCGTTCAATGGGAACTCCGGTGATCAGCTCGAGGCAGGGACGACTCGTTCGTAAAGCTCGTCGGTGGCTTCAACCCGGGCAACGGCAGCGTTAGGACGGCGAGTGACTCCTTCAGCGTCCGGGTCAACGGCGACGTGCTTCAGGCAATGGCGATACACCGTTTTGTTCGCGCACTTGAGGTGTTCGATCAAATGTCTGATCGAAGGGCTGCGACTCAGGTGACGGCAGCGGAGCTCTTTCGTTGTCGGCGACGATTATTTGCTCCTCCTTACAGCGATGTATGATGAGAGCAGCAGCGATAGCGAATCCGAGCTCCGCTACGACGACGGCGATGAAGAACTAGATGATGACGGCGATGGCGGGCTCTGTTCTCGACGGCGGCGACTCTGTTTTCGACGGCGAGGACTTCACGATGTAGCGTCGAGGATTTCGCTCCCTTGGCAACGATGTGCAGCGGAGTTCTTCGTGGATGGCGTTCGGCAGCGGCGTTTGATCCGGTGATGACTTCGCAACGGCGGCGTCGTGCTGTTCGTTGAAGGCAACGGCTGCTTCTGCAGCGAAGATGTTGGCGTTCACGGGCTTTGATGCTCAGCAGCTCCTCGACGACGCTAGGGCATCGGCGACTTCAATCTTCACAACAGCATGGACTCCGGCTTGCTGCGAAGAAAATCGACGGCTGTCTCCTGCTTTGGCTTTCGACGGCGTAAGTCTGGGCAGTGATTTGATTCGGTTTGTGCTGATGCGTGAGTTGCTCCTTTGGTCAAACTTTGCGGCTACTTGAAGGGATGATGAAGCTTGGTGATCAAAGAAGTTACAAGTTAAACATTGCGGCTTCTGTTGTTTCTTTGATCTTTGGAGATTAAGAACAGGTTGTGGCAATAGGAGGGCTTGCGTGAGTTGTTAGGAAAAAGAATTTTTGGCCGACCTCCTTTTGATTGTCGCACAATGAAATGTAGCCCCTCTTCTTTTCCTTTGTTTGCCGAAGTAATATTGTGTAGCCCCTCAAGATTTTTTTGGTTGCCGTGTGTTTTTTTTTCTTGGTTGAAGATGATGCTTATATAGATATCCCTAGGGTTTTTGGCAATGAGGATTATAGGATGGGTCTTGTTCTTTGGTGAGAGAGAATCCCATGAAGTTAGGGAAATTTGAATTTGAACACAATTCAAATTGGTGTTTGAAAATCTAGGAGTTTGTAACCACTAGGATTTTGCACCCATCTCTGAATAGGAATTGGTATTGGTTACGGAGATTGTATAGCCATAGGATATATTCCAATAACTAAATAGGATTTGGCTCCATCTCTTCATGTTGGACCAATTCCAACTTTATTCTCAATTGATCAAGTCAAACTTCGTTGTGCACACATACACTCCCTCTCTCCCAACATGCTATACGAATAGCAATTTCGCCAAATACTGAGAATACATTGTTTCACCAAGCCTGAAACACACTGAGCACGCACATTAGATATACCGACACGTTTGTCATCATCAAACCAAGTTCCTAGATCGTTGCTTCCAACACCTGTGTGAAAACCGCAGGTTCTTGCTTGCATTACTTAAAAACAACACAGATGAAAAAATTATTACAATCCCATTCGTCTCAAAATTACAACAATGCAGGGACAGAAAAAAAAGAAGAGTGGGTCTTATGACCCGTACAATAAGTGAAAAGAAGTGCTATGAAAGTTCTCTAGTTTGACAGTTCTTGGTCCACTGGTTCAGCTATCTCAACTAGTCCTCCTGGTGCTATAGCTCGGGATCTGACATACATCCAAAAACACGAATGTATGTCAGCAAGGGTCTGCAAGTAGAGATTAGAACCCAAGGCAAGGTATACAAATTTATACTGAATTTAAGAGGCAATTATAAATTTAAACGAGAGAACAATAAAAGTTTAATCATGCTAATTTTTAAAATAAATACATCCTAACATGCAGTTCTAAGCAATCTGACGAGTAAAGTAAAGCATGACAATTTCACTTTGCAAGTTTCAAGTTAGTGTCACAC
This sequence comes from Scilla litardierei, assembly GCA_030789695.1. Taxonomy (NCBI): domain Eukaryota; kingdom Viridiplantae; phylum Streptophyta; class Magnoliopsida; order Asparagales; family Asparagaceae; genus Scilla; species Scilla litardierei. The sequence goes on along the minus strand of CM061140.1, from coordinate 133,901,479 downwards.
GTCTATAATAGGGTTCTCGCCTTTAGGACGAGATGAGTGGGTCGTTCTTCACACGGGGGCTTACCGTGCTTAGCGCTAACCCACTGCATACGGGTGGTGCCCTTGAAGAGAGTACCCGGTCATACGCCTAGTAGCCGCTCAACCCTAACACCAAGGTTGGTGCTGTAACACGAGCCAGCCTAGTCAACTCACATGACATCACGAAAGTCACGATTTCGCCTTCGAGGCGCACGATTTCACGATGTCTCACTCTCTTGTTAGTTATGCAGCAATAACATCATCATCTGTTCTTTTACAGCATTTTCCAGAATTACAAAACAACATTCCCAATAATTTAACAAAAGAGTGAACATGAGAGTTTAACGATTATGATGCAGAAAGCTAACTTTACATGCATTTGTTCTAAACTAAGGTATATCAAATTTTATGCCGTTGGATCCCATTTTTAGCCACGGATGTCGTGGAAGTGATTTCACGCGTCATTTCACATGCAGGTTTTAAGTTATGTAACTTTACATACAAGAAGCTAAAAGAGCATTTACCTTCACAAATTCACTATAAATTGCATACTTGCCTGATTTCGGTGATTTTGGTGCCGTTGGGTTTGTCTCGACGGGTACTACGTGTCGGTATGTCCGGCTTTCTGTTTCGGTTAAACAAATCAATGAATTAGATTTTTCGTGAATAAATACAATATTAAAATAATTCCTAATTTGGGTTCGTCTGATTTTATCAGGTTCTCTGGCTAGGTTGATGTTTATATTATGTTAAATTAACTTGATACGTCTTATTTTATTCTGGTTCTATTACCATAACATCATTTACATGTTGAAATCAAATTAACATTTAAATAACACTATCTAATATTAATTAACTTACTAATATTAACTAAACTACTCACATGTTAGCCATTGTATTAAATAGCAAAGTTTGACTTGGGATAAAAAGTTATCAGGCTATAACTTACCACTAACATTATTAAATATATAACACTATCCCTACTCCCTTTCTCTTTTTATATCTACTGTCACTCCCCTTTCTCTTTGTTAACAGTCTGTCCTTCTTCATTCTTTATTTTTTTATAGTTTTCATTGCTTTGCAGCAAGCAACCAACGCCAAGGGGAGACTTACACACGCGGAGGGAGGAGGTGGCTCTCCGGTGCGGCGACGACGGCAGCAACTAGCAGCAGGCGGTGGCGACAGCTGCTCTGACGGCTCCAGGCGGACGGCGGCGGCGGAATCCGGCGCTGGGCGACGCACGATGGCTCCCTCCGACAGCGGGCAGCGCGACGATGAGCTGGGCGGCGCGCGCGGGTAGCGGCCTGCTGGCGTGCGACTGTTCAGGCGAGGGAAGCTCGGGACAAGGAGGGAGGATGGAAGGGTTTGAAAGATCTGAAGATTTGATTTTGAAATTGGTTGACCTGTAGTTTGAATCTGAGTTTTGTGTATGAATCTGAAGTTGATTTTCAGATTCGAGTGTTTCGCCCCTCTTTGATTCTGATTCCAAAATCAGTTTGGGGTTTGTGTTTGGTGATGATTCGATTCCGGTGTGGGCTGAAATTTTATCCATCAAGCTTCAACTTTCAGTTTGAGCTTTGTTTGGAAAATGGATTTCTGGGGAAGAAATGATTTGGGGCTGATTTGTTTGATGAAGAACAGATTGTCGGTCTGGGTTTTGTAAAATGGTTTTGATTTGGAAGTTTGTTTCACATGTTGGATTTTGGTTTCGAATTTGGTTATGAGAAGAATTAGGGAAGTTGAAGTTTGATCTTGGGGCTGAATTCGAAATGGGTTGATTTTGGGGACTGATTTGGGTTGTGATGTGTTGCATGGAAGAGGAATATTTTGCTGGTTGGAGATGGGTTTGCTGCAGGTAAAACGAAGGGGAGAAGGAAGTTGCATTGAGTGGAATAATGAAGCTTAGGAGCATACATATCCTATTAACATTAAAATGTGATGAATGAGTTTGGTGGTTGGGTGATGCCTGCCAATGAAGAAGGGGAGACAACTTGATGGGAGAGATAGTTGGAGGTGGGGGGAGAAGGTGATTGAATTGGGTGTTGGATCTCACCGGTTTCATTCGGTGGGATTCAATGGGGTAGAGTTAGGTTAAGGTAACTTAGTTAACTCGTAAAAGTAAATGATAGGTAGTTAAAGTAATTAGTAAGAAAAAGTAATTAATAAAGAGTATATGGTGAAAGGTAAAAGTAATTACTAAATGTAATCAGTGATTGGTGAGTAGGGCTGTTGACGAACGAGCTTGAACGAGCTTGAACATGGAGCTTGGTTTTGTTCATGAACAAAATCAATGTTCAAGCTCTGTTCGTTTACTAACCGAGCTCTAAAACCCTGTTCAAGTTTGTTCGTTAAGCTTACCGAACGAACGTAAACGAACATAAACGAACATTTACCGAGCTTGTTCACGAGTAATTAATCGAACGTTTTGTTCGTTAACAAGACTTATCGAGCTTGTTCGTGAACATGTTCAGGAACATGTTCGTGAACACACAACCAATTTTGTTCATGAACAGATTTTCAATCAAACAAACGAACATGAATTTTTTAATTAGGAATAATAATATTTAAACATAATTGCCAATGACTAAATCAATTAAATAAAAGGATTAAATATTTGCAGGACAAAAACAAATAAATCCAGCATAATAGCTCCATTGATCTCATTACAAGCATTCATTCCAAGCATAGTAAAAAATATAGTATTTGTCTAAATTTACTATTTTCGGTAGATGTTCATTCACGAACACTTAATGAGCTTGTTCATGAACATCACTTAACGGGCTTGTTCACGAACACTTAATGAGCTTGTTCATGAACATAAATGAACGAACACAGTTATGTTCAAGCTCTGTTCGTTTACTAACCGAGCTCTAAAAATCTGTTCAAGCTTGTTCATTAAACTTCCTAAAAGAATGTAAACGAACATGTACCGAGCTTGTTCACACGTAGTTCGTCGAACGTTCTGTTCGTCAACAGCCCTATTGGTGAGAGCAATTAGTGAATAGTAAAATTAATTAGTAAGACTAATTAGAAAAATATTTAGTGGATGGTAAAAAGTAACCGTGATTAGTAAAGTGATTAGTGAATATAAAAGTTATTTTAATAATAGTATCTAAAAACTCAATTAGTAAAATCGATTAGTAAAAGTAATTAGTAAAAATATTGGGTGGATGCTAGAATGGTAAACATGATCGGCGAAGAGTAATTATTATAATATTGAAATACCGATTTTCACAACCAACTCCAAAAATTACGAAAATGCCATGAGTTCGTATCCTCGCGAGAAGTACGAATACAAGGTCCATTTTAAGATCGTATTTGCATCAAATTCATATACGATAATACGTAAAAATATTTAAACTCAAAGTCATATTTTAAAATTGTATAAACTATTTTTTTTTCAAATCCTTCGGACGTATTTGAATCCTTTTTTTTGTAATAGTAATACGTAAGAGACGTAAAATGTGGAAATACGTGTATTGCTAGATATGGGTCATTACAAGAACAATCATACGTATGATTAAAGACATCGTTTTTAGCGATTTTATCTCTATATCCGTCCTCCGGATATAGCGACGGTTGAACGAAGCCTTACGCGGATGACGACACTCAATTGAGGAAGCCTTGCACCGCGCACGTGGATCTCCCGTCTCCCTTCGCCTTCGCAACGAAAAAAAATTTTGTGGAAAATTTTCTAGAGGCTCATGCTGATAACGTGTTATGAATCAACTATTAGGGGAGGAGCCCCCAGTTCTTTATTTATAGGCTATAGGGGAGAATACAAATATGAGCTACATTGATATGGGCATATCTCTAGGATAGCGCAGAATCTAAGCCAACTCCGGTTAAATAACCGTTCACAACAGTTTTTCGTTTGAAGATATGCCATTTTTCTTCATGTTTTTAATTATTGCATGGCGGAGTCAACATCTAATTGAGAAAAGAAAAATGTCTAAACAAAAAAATTTTCTACGTGTTATAAACGGGCTTCTTGGTGGGCCTACCCGTTAGTGGGTATCCACCCATTATGTAACCCTACCACTATAAATATAGGGCTATGGTCTCCATAGCCGCCAAGTTTACAACACGTTATCAGCACGCTCAAAGCTAAGCCGAACCCCTGCCGACGGACGGACGCGACGAACGGACGCGACGCGAACGGGCTTCCTTCACCGAACGTCGCTAGATCAGGCGGGTAGGATCTAGAGGTAACTTTCTCTCTAGATCTAAATTTTGTATATGCGCATATGTGGTGATTTAATTCTTTTTGGCTCAATCGATTAAAAACACCGTTTTTATCGCTAAAAATCACCCTTTTTCAATTAAAAAACGTATTTTTGGAAGAAAAAATTGGGTTTTTTCCACTAAAAATCGGATTTTTACCCGTTGTTTTTCCCCAAAAATCACCCAAACCCGAAATAGGGTTCACCGACCCCCCCCCCGTCGCCGGCAGCGGCGGGGGCCTTCCCGCCGTCGCTGCGGCGGCGGGAACCCCCCCGCCACTACAGGCGGGGATTTCCCCGCCGCCTGCAGCGGCGGGCATCCCCCGCCGCCGCCGGCGGGGGCAACCCCCGCCGCGGCAGGCGGGGGCTCCCCGCCGCCTGCAGCGGCGGGGCACCCCCGCCGCCGCCGGCGGGGGCAACCCCCGCCGCGGCAGGCGGGGGCTCCCCGCCGCCTGCTGCGGCGGGGCAACCCCGCCGCCAACGGCGGGGGCAACCCCGCCGCCTACAGCGGCGGGGCACCCCCGCCGCCATCGGCGGGGGCAACCCCCGCCGCGGCAGGCGGGGGCCCCCCCCCGCCGCCTGCTGCGGCGGGGCAACCCCGCCGCCATCGGCGGGGGCAACCCCCGCCGCCATCGGCGGGGGCAACCCCCGCCGCGGCAGGCGGGGGCTCCCCGTCGCCTGCTGCGGCGGGGCAACCCCGCCGCCAACGGCGGGGGCAACCCCGCCGCCTGCAGCGGCAGGGCACCCCCGCCGCCAGCGGCGGGGGCAACCCCCGCCGCCGCAGGCGGGGGCAACCCCCGCCGCCTGCAGCGACGGGGGCAACCCCCGCCGCCTGCAGCGACGGGGGCAACCCCCGCCGCCGCAGGCGGGGGCTCCCCGCCGCCTGCAGCGGCGGGCAACCCCCGTCGCCTGCCGCGGCGGGCCCCCCCCCCCTCCTCCCCGCCGCCTGCAGCGGCGGCCCCCCCCCCCCTCCCCGCCGCCTGCTGCGGCAAACGGGCCCGCCCGCCAGTAGCGGGTACGGGCCCGGCGTGAGTACCCCAAAACCCTAACTAGGGTTTCTGACCCAGAAAATTTTTTCGAATTTTCAAAATTTTTTCAGATTTATTGCGATTTTTTTCTCGTTAAAATCTGGACCAAAATGCATGTGATTTTTACTCATCGCAAATTATATTTGGATTTATGATTTTCTTTAAAAAACGTTTAAAAATTAAGAAGATCCTGCGACCGCTCTGCCGTTAGTCAACTAACCTAACGGTGCATGACGTTGCCTAGTGGTCCAATAATTTTTAAACGGTAGATTTCATTTTCCATTATAAACTGCCTGTGATGAATAAATAAAATTGCCTGCGATGTATAAACTGCCTGTGATAATGCCTGCTGCATTATAACTGCCTGCGATGAATGGTTAATATTTGCTGTGGTTTTGGATCGGCTAGTTTATCACCATTTTTATTTTTCATGCATTATTTTCCTTTTGAGAGAAAAATGTAGTGAGGATAATTTTGTAAAATTACAAGCCCGGCGGACGCTTCAAGAAGATGAAGGACTATTCCAGAAGAATAGGGGCCCCACGGGGGTTCCCGAGTTGTACTTTCTTTCTTTTTGGGACTGTAATGGACTGTAATTATTTATGGTGATTAGCCGATCCACGCAGCAAATATTTATGTCTGATGTGCTTGATTATTTATTTTTGCGCAAAATATCTAATTAATGCTATCTTTTTACATGCTAGAGTAATAAATGGCCAAAATTGCGAGCGTCGATTTCGACGTTTTGGATGCTTCAGGAAAGAATTACTTAAGCTGGCAGCTGGATATAAAATTCCATCTGCGAGCACAGGGATTGAGTCACGCCATCGCCTTAGGCGATAAGGTTTCTGACATAGATAAAGCGAAAGCAATTATCTATATCAGACGCCATATCGATCGGACCCTGAAGGCCGAGTACCTAACGGTGGAGGACTCGTATGAGTTGTGGACCGCCCTCGAGGACAGGTATAAACATCAAAGGGATGTTATCCTACCTCGAGCGCGATATGAATGGGAGAACCTCCGTCTCCAAGACTTCAAGTCTATTGCCGAGTACAACTCGGCACTCTTTAGCATCACCTCACGCCTGAAGTTGTGTGGTGAAAAGGTGACGGAGGAACGCATGTTAGAGAAGACGTATACATCCTTCCATGAGAAGGATGTCATACTGATGCAACAGTATCGTGAACGAAAGTTCACAAAATACTCTGAGCTTCTCTCATGCCTTCTGATGGCAGAGCAGAATCGTGACCTCCTTCTGGCCACCCACAACTCACGCCCTACCGGCACTGCTCCTGCGCCTGAAGCGCACCACAGCTCCTTCCAGAAGAAAAGGGGCAACTTCAAAGGCAAACCCCAGAAGGGCAAGACCATGAAGAAGCAGGCTCGAGGACCCCCTCCAAGAAACAACCAAGAGGGGAAGAAGAAAAATGTGTGGAAGAGAAAAGACGACGGCCAGACTTCTGCCCCCAGAAAGGACTGGGAAGATAAATGCCACAGGTGTGGCATGACTGGACACTGGTCCAGAAATTGTCGTACTCCACGCCACCTTCAGGAGTTGTACAAAGCAAGCCAGAAGCAAGCTGAGACAAACCTGGCGGTTCAAGAAAACCTGGCACCAATCAGGTTCATCGCCGAGGACTTCTCCAACGATGACCTGCTCGACTGAGGACATTTATCTACTTTATATGCATTGTAGTTTTTCCTTTTGAGAAACAATTTATCTGCTTATCTCTGGCATGTTTTAAGTACTTTTTCAGACATCAATTTAATTTTCGTAGTATATACCTTTGTGTTTTTTCCTTATACTGCGACTTTTCTTTAAAATAGATGGACTTTAAATGCCTAGTGGACAGTGCCTCTACGCACACGATCCTCCAAGACATCTGCTTTTTTCAAAGCATTAATAAATACGATGGCACCGTAAATACGATTTCCGGTCCATCAAGTATCATTGAAGGATCAGGGGAAGCACATTTTATGCTCCCCAATAGTACAAAACTACTCATAAAAGATGCCCTTCTCTCCCCTAGCTCACATAGGAACCTGTTGAGCTTTAAAGATATCCGCTTAAACGGATACCACCTAGAAACGGTGAGCAAAGGAAACAGTGAATACCTTGATGTAACGTTCCATAAAAACGGTGCTAAAAACACCGTCGAACGTTTCGAGGGACTCCCGTCGGGTCTCTACCACACAAGGATCAGAGCAATGGAAGCAAACACTTTGGAGCACCAGAAGTGCCAAAATCAACCAGAATTCAAACTCTGGCACGATAGACTAGGACACCCTGGAAGGAATATGATGCGTCGCATCATATCCCAATCCCGTGGAATTAATCCGAAAAGCCTGACGCTACTTCGGAAGGGTGCAAATCCTTGCCCCCCTTGTTACAAAGGGAAATTGATTACGAGACCATCCACCCTGAAGGTGGACTCTGAGTCTCCAAGCTTCCTAGAGAGAATACATGGTGACATTTGCGGGCCTATTCACCCCGCAAGTGGACCATTCAGGTACTACATGGTACTAATCGACGCATCTTCAAAATGGTCATATGTGTGCCTCTTGTCCACCCGCAACGTAGCCTTTGCAAAGCTACTTGCACAAATTATAAAATTGCGGGCACATTTCCCAGACAACCAGATCAAGAAATTGCGTCTGGACAATGCTGGGGAATTCACCTCACAAGTCTTCCTAGACTACTGCCAAGCAACCGGCATAGAAGTTGAACATCCTGTAGCTCATGTTCACACCCAGAACGGGTTGGCCGAATCTCTCATAAAGAGACTACAATGGATCGCTAGACCATTGTTAATGCAATGCCAGTTGCCGGTATGTGCATGGGGACATGCCATACTGCACGCTGCATCGCTGATAAGATTACGACCGTCAGGTAGTCAATCTTATTCTCCGATGCAACTTGCATATGGGAACCCGCCCGATATCTCTCACTTGAGGATATTCGGATGTGCTGTCTATGTCCCCATAGCACCACCGCAGAGGACCAAGATGGGTCCTCAACGGCGTCTTGGTATCTATATTGGTTTCGACTCACCATCGATCATTAGATACCTCGAACCCCTTACAGGGGACGCCTTTAAAGCGCGTCTAGCAGATTGTGAGTTTGATGAAAGCATTTTTCCAAAACTAGGCATTAACACACAGAAGCCAGAAGCTTCAAAGACCATTACATGGGACACAAAGACCTTATCCCATTTTGATCCGCGCACAAATCAATGTGAAGAAGAGATCCTGAAGATCCTTCAAATTCAGAACACAGTTCACATTTTACCGGATAAATTCACTGACAACCAGAAGATTGTCAGATCACACGTCCCTGCTGCAAATACGCCAGCTAGGATTGACATACCCAAAGATGGATGCAATCCACCTGCAGCAGAAGCGGTCGTACCTCAACAAAAAAGAGGACGACCCCCAGGCTCCAAAGATAAGAATCCTCGAAAGAGGAAAAATCCTGGAGCAACAATAACGATACCACCACAGGATGCTGAGCTCAGCCCAGCTACCTCTCCACTCCTAACAACCCCTGAAGAGGAAAATATAGGAGAAATTTCATTAAACTATGTACGTACCGGGGAGGTACTGGACAGAAAAAGCACAATCATCGATGATAACTTCGCGCTCATTATTGCCACTCACGTCACTGAATACGACGATGAGACCGATCCACGCTCTCTAGCAGAATGTAAACGCAGAGAGGATTGGCCAAAGTGGAACGAGGCAATAAGAGTAGAGCTGGACTCACTCTCGAAGCGCCAAGTCTTTGGACCTGTAGTCCTAACACCAAAAGGTGTTAAACCTGTGGGATATAAATGGGTATTCGTGAGAAAAAGAAATGAGAATAATGAGATCGTGCGCTATAAAGCGCGCCTTGTTGCACAAGGTTTTTCCCAACGACCAGGAATAGACTATGACGATACCTATTCTCCGGTCATGGACGCGATCACCTTCCGTTTCATCATAGGCCTATCCACGAAGGAAGGTCTGGATATGCAGCTCATGGACGTTGTGACTGCATACCTATACGGAAATATAGATAAGGACATCTACATGAAAATCCCAGACGGATACAAACTACCGACAAAAATGACAGAAAGACCTCGGGACGTCTATTCTGTCAAACTCCAGAGATCACTGTATGGTCTCAAACAGTCAGGTAGAATGTGGTACAACAGGCTGAGTGAATTCCTAGTGCAACAAGGATTCACAACAAATGAAGTCTGCCCTTGCATCTTCATACGAGCAAAGGGAACAGGATTCGTAATTATCGCCGTCTACGTAGACGACTTGAACATCATCGGATCTCCTGCAGAGATAGATGAGATATCCAAAAGTCTCACACAGACTTTTGAGATGAAAGACCTCGGCAAAACGAAGTTTTGCCTAGGGCTACAAATTGAACATTTAAGCGGAGGAATCCTGTTACACCAATCGACATATACAAAGAAAGTGCTGAAGAACTTTCTTATGGACAAATGTCATCCGCTTAGCACACCAATGGTTGTCAGATCATTGGATGTTGAAACAGACCCCTTCCGACCGCTGGAAGAGGGGGAGGAAACACTGGGTCCTGAAGTACCCTACTTAAGTGCAATTGGAGCACTCCTATACCTGGCAAACTGCACGCGTCCCGATATAGCGTTCGCAGTAAATCTACTAGCCAGATACAGTTCAGCGCCCTCAAAGCGCCACTGGAACGGAGTGAAACAACTTCTGCGCTACCTCCAAGGGTCTGTAGACATGGGACTATACTTCAAGAAAGGTGTATCCGCCGACCTGGTCGGTTACGCAGATGCGGGATACAGGTCCGACCCACATACCGCAAAGTCCCAGACCGGTTTCGTATTCACATACGGTGGGACGGCCATCTCATGGAGATCCGTGAAGCAGACATCCACAGCGACCTCGTCCAACCACTCTGAGCTCATCGCGATCCACGAAGCTAGCAGAGAATGCTTCTGGCTTCGATCAGTCATCAACCACATCCTCAAGACCACCGGCCTGAAGACGGGAGATCTTGGGCCTACTACCATGTACGAAGACAATGCTGCATGCATCGCTCAACTACGAGGTGGCTACATCAAAGGTGACAGGACGAAGCACATTTCCCCCAAGCTCTTCTGGACGCGATGAACAGCAAGTAGACAACCAGATCGACATCCAGCAGATCCAGTCCTGCAACAACCTGGCTGACCTATTCACTAAAGCTTTGCCTCGCAGTACCTTTAGAAAACTTGTACTAGGAATTGGGATGAGACAGCTGAGAGATGTACAAGCCTGAAGCTTGAACTTATCAGGGGGAGTTAACGTAGTGCTGTACTCTTTTTCCTTGACTGTTGGTTTTTCCCACTGGGTTTTCCACAGTCAAAGGTTTTAACGAGGCAGCCACATTAACTCAGGATCCAGAAGTATCCACCACTGATGTTATCCATCGATCAGGGGAAGTTACAGAGACTTGTACTCTTTTCCCTTAGCCACAGGTTTTTCCCACTGGGTTTTCCTTGGCAAAGGTTTTAATGAGGCAAGCACTCTTAAACTTAGAGATCCAGAAGTATCTCCAACCCCATGATCAAACAAGCTTCATGAACCCTGAAGTGTTCACCATGGCTTACAACAATGGATGGATAAGGGGAAGTGTTATAAACGGGCTTCTTGGTGGGCCTACCCGTTAGTGGGTATCCACCCATTATGTAACCCTACCACTATAAATATAGGGCTATGGTCTCCATAGCCGCCAAGTTTACAACACTACGTGTTTTTTCTTCTTGTAACGCTTTTCGGTCCCCCGGTCATCGAATCCTGGTTCCGCCCTTGTATGAGGCCGGCGTTCGAGTTGTGTGGTGTTTTTTTTTGGGTGCGAGTGCACATGCACTCGCTATTTCTAGTACATCACCCAATTTGATTCCCATCACGGTAGATAAACTCCTATTACCTAACATTCATTTTTGCTAATCTAAATAAGCAGCCAGAAATAACATATCAAGCGCCATTCGCCAAGCAAAACACATAAATATCCTATCACCCCCATTTAATAAATCTAATTATTGATTAATAATGAATCCAAAGAGATCAATTAGGAACCCACAAGTAACCCCAAGAACTCATCATCATAAAATGTTTTTTTTTGAATCTCTCAAGAGGTAGGCCACACACACACAGTAGAGATTACTGACAAAAGCCAGCTCTCATGGGGAATAATGGGCTCCCTTTCACGTGGGTCTCTTGGTGCTCGCCCTCAAAACGAAACCAAGCCCTCGAATTTTTAACCCCAAAATTTTAATTTTCTTCCCTCTTCTCTCACTGTGTGTCCACTATCTGTGTGCTCTGTGAGTAGCTCCAACATTCTCCTATCTTGTTCGCAAAGTTGCGAGCTTTTTCCACTTTTCTCTCCTGAATCGTTCTCCGTTTGGTCCCTTGCAGTTCTGGAGTGGGAGTTGATGTTAGGGTTTAGTGGATATCTCGTGTTTTTGTTGAAATTTTGGAATTTTTGAGAAATGGGTTTCATTTCAAGGAAGATTTTGCCCGCTTGTGGGAGCATTTGCGTTTGTTGCCCCGCGCTGAGGCCCAGTTCAAGGAGACATGTAAAGAGATACAAGAAGCTTTTGGCTGAGATCTTCCCCAAAACCCTTGTAAGTTTTTCCCCCTTTCCAGTGGTTTTGGGCGAGTGTGCCGTAGTTTTGTGATTTTTAGGCGGCACTGTTCTCTGGATTGGGTAAAGGCTTGCTCTTTGCACTGTTATTGGCTAGTTCTTCTTGTTAAGTTGTTGCATTGCTTGTGGTTGGTGCACACTGGGGTTTTGGGTTTGCCTTTAGTTCTTACGGGCTGATGTTTAAACCCTTACTAGATCTGAAGTTTTGTTTTACTTAATGTCAAATGTTAGCTTGGTTTGTATAGTTGATTAGCATTGTTTCATTTACTTGCAGATACTATACATTGATTAAAATTTTGTTCTTGTTTGTATTGTACATCTTGTGAGGAATGTTTGTATTATGTAAATTTTAAGTTATGATACTATTGGTTGCTCTCTAGATGGGTTGTTTAAAGTGCCAAAGATTTGCAAGGCTGCATATTTGTCTTGCCAAAAGCATTGCCTTGCATGTTTTTCCATGAACTCCAACCTAGTAATAGATTGATACAGTGATATAAATTAGGTTTGAAAGAGCGAAGATTCATAGTTTGAACCTTCCATTTTGGGGGCAGAATCGTGCATATTTGGTTTTGTGTGTGTGTGTGTGTGTGTGTGTGTGGGGGGGGGGGGGGGGGGGGGGGGGGTTTCTGGGCAGCTAATGTCATGTGGGCCTGGTTTGCAAGCAATTTGGCTGCAGTGCTTAACAAGTAACATGTGTTTGTGTCATGCTTTTATATTTGCAAATGTACATTTGTGGCGTTGTTCCATATAATTGACAATGTACCTGTCGCATCTTTTGCTCATTTCTCTTATATTCACCTATACATGGTCATCATCATCACCATCTTTGCATTCATACCAAAAAAATTGGAGTCAACTTCATGGACTCAATAGAAAGAATGTCGGATCGTGATCACGTCGGATTGTGGTATCAATACTTATTTTTCACGCATTACGGTCTAAAGCTTGTAGCTTTCTCTTCTGTCAAACTATGATCTGTTATATTCCTTCTTACCACGTCCATCCATGTCTTCCCCGGCATGACTCTCTTTCTCTTGATCTCAACACAGTACTTTGTCCACACAATATTTTGTCATACTCTTATGATCATATATTAATATGCACTTATACATTGAAAATTATTTAAATATGAGCTATGTGAAACTTAACAATTTTACGTTATATTGCTTGCTTGTGGTTGTAAAGGACACATGTGACGAGCTCACTTTTACATCATTACAAGTGCTATCAACGTAAAACTCATTGCCACCAAGTTAATGCATTGATTTATCTAGTAATTTATACATGGAATAAATACAAAGTACATACAGTTAGATTTCATTTGTGTAAGCATTAGCCAAAGATCTGTTCTAACCAGACACTTTATTTGTATCCAGGATGGTCCTACAAATGAAAGGAAAATCAGCAAACTTTGTGAATATGCTGCTAAAAATCCACATCGGATCCCAAAGGTAGGGGAAAAGAACTCTCTATCAACTTTGTGTTGAAGTTGGTATTAAATTTGATAATTGCTTTGGTTTCTTCAAATAGATTGCAAAGTTCCTAGAGCAAAGGAACTACAAAGAACTGCGTGCTGAGAACGTCAACTTTATCAGAATCATTACAGAAATCTACAATAAATTGCTTTATGTTTGTAAGGATCATATGTAAGTTTTAGATTCGTTTTGCTTAATACATATAATTTCTGTCTCTTATATACATTGGCGGGACCATGCCTTAAGTTTAGTGGGGTCCCCAAACATATATATTTTTGGTGGGACACAAAACATATATTTACACACACACGTGCATACATATACATTTATACATATAATTTTTTTTTTGAATTGTGGTGGGGGCCCATGCCCCCACACCCTAACACCTAGGTCCGCCCCTGGTTATATATGATTGTCTGAAATCTTACTTGGTCACATTTAGTAGCATGTGATCTTTTGGGTTAGTAGACATATAATAACTTCATGTTCATTTTTTCCCGAATCCAGGGATGGGTTGAAATTAATTCTACTTTATATGTTTTCGAACTCGTGATGCTTCTTATATTATAGTATATTTCAGTTGCATCTGCTAGGTTCTTACAGGATTTGCTCCTATACAGCTGATATGGTTGTTTGCATATCTCAAAATCATTTATCCTGCCTCGTAAATGGTCATTATGTTGATGCCTTTGGATCATGAAAATTATACCTATAAGCCTGATATAAAAGCTTGAAAGTAGTTAATTAAAATTTTAAGAAAAAATGTTTAATGATAAGAATATAATCCAATTAGCCACCTACTGAATTCACTACCATATATGCTGTAACAGCACCAACTAAGTTTCTTGTTGTTTGCACATATGTTGTGGTACGATAGGATGACTCAATTTCTCATCTTTCTTTTCCACCTTTTATGTTTTATTGTGCTATTTTGGTTTAGGGCGTGTTTTGCTAGCAGCCTCTTGAATGTGATTATTGAACTTTTGGATCACAAGAAACAAGCTAGCATACAGATACTTGGATGCCAGATTTTGACAAGATTCATCTATAGCCAGGTGAGTTCAGGGTACGCCAAGCTTGCTGATTTGGAATACTACATTGTGTCTTTGGACATTTCTTACTTACTGGCAATGTACAGTTCTTTGTTTTGCCGCAATTGCATCTAGATTCTAGGGTGAAGATCCATATAAGCTCTTGTGCTGGCAAAATCTGATTTTGAATGTTTTGCTTCTAATTCGGTCTGCGTATGAACAGGCTGACAGCACATATGCACGAAGCATTGAAAGTTTGGTTCACAAAGTATGTATGCTGGCGGTTGAGAATGGGGAAGAACATAAGAAGCTTCTACGGGCTGCAAGCTTGGAATGTTTATTGGCAATTGTATGGTAGCCCATTTCCCTCCAAAGTCTGTCAGGATATGTGGCTAGTATCATATCTTAGTGGCGGGTGGCGGTGGTCATTGTTGTTATGATACGATATTTTACTTACTATTTTTTGGGGGTTCCATTAACTATTGTGTTTTTCATTTTCTATTTATATTATTGGTGGGGTTTGAACTATATCCTGGACACTCATATTTTTCCCCTTTCCTGCAGGTTTGGTTTATGACAAACTATTCATACATTTTTGCTGATTTTGATGAGGTACGCATTCATTATCATTCATTTGCTGCAGCTTTCATTTATGACAAAATATTCATACATTTTTTTGCTATTTTCGATAGATACACATCCATCCATCCATCCATCCATCATCAGTCAAATTGTTTGCTATCAAAGTTGGTTTGGCCATTTAGCACAGTGTAAAGTTGAGAATTGTCCACAAAAGAAGTAACTTGGTTTTCACCAAAGGCTGTTGATAGGCTCCGAAGGAAAAATACTATTTTTATTAGATAAAAACTGAAATATAAGATAGATTGATTACACTTTAAGGGGGTAATCACCCTCCCAAGACGCCGGTAAGCAAGGACGTCCGCACTCTCCTAGATCTACCTAAGAACTCTCGTAGAATTCTCTCAAAATATCAATAATCAAGCATACCCATAAATGACGGCTAGCCCTAGTTTAAATAAGAAAACCTCCTCCATAAACAATGACTAATATGCCCTTAAAATTAATTAAAACAAAAATTGTCGAAAGCGCCCCAAGGTTGAGTCATCGGTTGCCCTTGGCGCGCGCGGCTTTCACGACCAGTGGATCTAACATCAAGGCGGTGCATGATCATACTGGCAGTGCTACTCCGAGTGGGAGTCGTTTTTCCATCTGATCCCTTCGTCCTCCACGTCATCATCCTCGTCTGCCACCGCTATCAACACTTGCAGCTTGCGACTCTCACAGTGGTGTCCCGGGGTAAAGCGCTCGTTGCATCTGAAACAGCTTTTCTGCCTCTTCTCTCTCATCTCGGCGTCGGTCATCCTTCGGAATTGGCCCCCAGCTGGCGGTGTGCTGCTCTGCTCCTTAGTCTTCCCAGTAATCGCTTGATCTGCTCCAGAGGTGACCTTCTCCCTTCCTGCTCCAGACGAGGTGCCCTTCTGTATCTGGCCAATGTAGCTGCTCCCGTCTCTCCTATCCTTTGTCCGGGAGTTCTCTACCAACTGCGCCATCTCGATGACATCTGAAAGCCCCCTGGGCTTGTTAGGTCTCACTGCAGCTCGAAGGCTGGGCCTCGGCCCCTTCAGGAAGGTGCCCTCGAGTGACTCGTCTGAAACGCCGTGTACTCTCTCTGTCAAAGTCTCGAATCTCGAACTTTTTCAGAACCATGGCCTTCAGCTCCTAGTCACGAATCTGCTGTCTCCTCTCCTTCCACTGGTACCAACCCAGAGCTCTCCCTTCCATGCAAATGGTTGCCGCCTCCAGCTTCTATGCCTCGGTCATGTGGTGCGCTGCGAAATATCTCTCTGCTGTGAACAACCAGACATATGGATCCTCCCCCGTGAACATCGTCATCTTCAGCTTTCGCACCCTGCAGTCTCCCAAAGTGCCCCTGATCGGGCCTCCCCTCAGTACGGTGATGCGGGCGATAGTGCTACCGTCTCTCATTCTGGTTCTCGTACTGTCTAAGTGGCACTCCTTTGCGGTCCCCATAGTCCCTTCGGTGACCTCCACGCTTGCGATCGAAGTCATCCCAACCTGCATCATCGCCGAACTCAGCCTCGTAGCCTCCTCCGCTGTCGTAATAATAGTCTCTACCCCGTCCGTCTCTGTAATACTGGTCCACTGCTGGCCGTTGCCCCAAAGGCCCAAAATCCCCCCCGGGGCCCTGTCCCCCTGATTTGTCATGCGCCAAGTAATTCCGCCATGACTTGTGCGTAAAGTAATTCCGCCATGACTTGTGTGCATATAGATTTTCCATCTAATATCAGTCGCATCACTACTCCGTCCCTGAAAATCCACCTTGTCCTCAAGGTGTGGCATGAAGTTCGCGGCGGCCATACTCCAAGTGCGTGCAAGCCTCCTCCCGGGTCAAAAGGGTACAATTGGTATCCATCGTCGTCAACGACGCCTAGTTGAAAGCCACGGACGTCGCCAGTCAGATCTGAAGGTCCTCTATACTCAAATTTGAAATGTTGGCGCCCTGAAGGACCTCAAACTGAAAATCAATGGCCTTGGGGCCCACGTCGCCCTCCCGAAAGCTCGAATGTTCGCTGTCTTGCGCTCTTGTGCCCAGAAAGTGGAAAACTTGCTGTCCGGCGCCTTGAAGAGCCTGTCGTCGCCGCTTGAGAGGCGAAAGCCACCATGGGAGACCATGCAGGGGCTGCCGGGGCCTGCTGGGCCCTTGCAGGGCCTGCCGCGACCCGCCGCCTTCTTGATGTGATGGCTATGTTTTTTCTTCTTGGGGGTCGCCCTCGTCTTCCACCGTCGCCTTCAGATCTGGATCTGAAAATTTCAGATCTGGATCTGAATGATCTGAAATTTGTAGATCTGGGCCTTTCTCGTCCAAAGTTGACGCTTTTTGCACATTATTAGGGTTTTTGCCGTCGTTTTCCCATTTCGCCAAGAGAAGCTCAATTCGCTCGATCCCTTGCATGATCTCTTGACGCCTTTGTCTGGACTCTTGGAAGTATTGCATGTGATCCTCTAATTCCTTCGTCGTCAATCTGCAAGGTGTCACCCTTTCCCACTGGATCGAAGAGATGAGTTCAGATATCGTCGGCGCCGCCATGGATCGTCACGAGTTTTGATACCAAATTGATTGGCTCCGAAGGAAAGATATGATTTTTATAGAAAATAATAGCAAAATGAAGATAATTGGATACAAAAGTAGGTGTACCCTCCTCTCAAGACGCCGTTATGAGGACGTCCGCACTTGTCTAATTTAAGATCTACCAAGAACTCTCAATAACAATTCGACAATCAAGCATACCCATAAATGACGGCTAGCCCTAGTTTAAATAAGAAAAACCCCTCCCTAAATAATGACTAATATGCCCTTAAAATTAATTAAAACACACATTGTCGAAAGTGCCCATAGGTTGAGTCGTCGGCTGCTCTTGCCCTTGCGCGCGCGGCTTTCACTGGCCCGTGGATCTAATAGCTGTCAACTTGAGTTTAACCTTTATAGTTGGTGCCAAATACATGACCAAAGTCTACAAACAATTGAAGGCCATGTCATAAATCCTTCATGGCTAGTCAGTGGTAAGATTTATCGTCCTTTTCGTCAAGCAGTAAGTTTCTGCAACTGCAGACTAACACTTCAAATTTCCCAGAATTAGGTTCTGTGCCCAGGGTCTACATGTGGAGAAATAGTATTACTTTAGAGGTAATACCGTCATCTCTAAGGTTCAAAATATGCCAAAGTTCTAAAAGGAACACAAGTCCAAAAATCTACTTTATATTACAACTAATATATGTTTGAATGAGAGGGCTTCACCTGTAAAATATTTTTCTTCCAAAATGTTTGAGAGAGTTACTGGATTCATTATGATCATTCTTCTTCCAAACTTGGCATCATCATCTTAGCTTACATTCCAAAAAAAAATTAGGGCCAGCTTCATTACTTAATAGAAAGAATGTTGGATCGTGATCACGTCGGATCGTGATGTCGAATATTTGTTTTCTACGCAATACGATATACATCTCTCTTCTATCAAATCAAGATTTTTCATATCCATCATTATCATTTCCATACATGTTTTCTTTGGATTAACTTTTCTCTCTCAATATTCATATGTTTTGTCTTTCTAATGAACACATAAATAGGGTTTTCACGTATATGATCAAATCATCTCAAACAATGTTATCTTATCTTATCCTCTCCTTTATAGAGATCACACTTACTTTCGTTAGGATATTCTTGTTTCCAATCTTATCTTTTCTAGTATTTTCACACAACTATCTTAACATTCTATCGTAACATTCGTATTTTTGCTACACTCAAATTCTGATTATGTTTTTAGTGATAGTCCTACACTTCATAGTATATAAAAATCTGGTTTAAATGCTATTCTGTATAATTCTTTTTAGCTGTAATGATACATTTCGATCACACAACACTTATGTTATGGTTGTCTATTTCAACTATCTTGCTTTATTTCTATGATAAACATCTTAATCCATGCATTATTCTGGATAACCGACTTGAGATAGCCAAAGTACTTACCGATATATGTTTCTCATCCACCTTCATTATTTTATAATTTTTATGTTTAGTCTACTAAATTTACATTCCATATACTCGGCCTTGTTCCTGGTAAGTTTGAACCTCGAGTTTTGAATGTCTACTTTCAATGTTTTAATTTTGTATTTATATCACTTCTGATCCCCATCTATCAAAACAACATTGTCGGCAGATAACAATAAAGGATTTTATCTAGAAGGCCTAGTGAGCTGATCCATCACTATATCAAAAAGGTTGTGACTTAGAGCCAGGCATTACTATAACCCAATGATGATCGATATTTTTTCTTCTGTTCTTCCACAAGTTTCACATTAGTGATTGTTTTGTTATCACGTGTTGCTTCCCATAATATTCGAATGAGAGGTTCGTGACATGCTTAAATCTAAAAGAAAATATATGAATTTTTTCATTTTCCTTGATTTAAACATGCCGAGTGTCAATGAAAAATATCACATAGGTTCTCCATACATTCTTCTTAACAAGCAACAAAATTAAGATCTAAAATTTATTACTTCTCAGTTTGAATTTAAATATCTTCAAAATAGAAATACATTTATTACAACTAAATAGATAAAAGTAGCAATGATAAAAGAAGAGGCTCTATGATCAGTACACAATTCTGGTTCATACATTATATATAGCTATTAAACAAAACGAAAATATGGCTAGCTAAACTTAAACCTATATAAACACATGCTCCTCGCCGTCAACCAGCTTAAGAGGATTAGCTTCAAAATATTCGCTCGCCTAACCTGACCGCCTAACCTGACCGACATTCAACAAAAATGATTGTTGTGTCGTCAGCGAGATGAACTCGGTAGGTTTTCCCAAAAAAGCAATTTAAATCCTTTCTTTTTAAAAAATACAGACGTAAAGAGGTGGGACGAATAAGGTGATCAAACCATGCAATAGAATGACAAGGTATCGATAAACTATGCATATCATAATCAGCAATAAATGGTGAAATCAACTAATGTCTCTAAAACTGTAATGTCAAGTATAACATGATGTCACTAACATATGGTATTAAGTGTAGCATGATGCTACTGATTTATGGTATCAAGTATAAGATGGTGATCTTAGTCTAATCGTGCAACTCATACCCGATGAAACGATATGCAATTTGGGCATTCCATCTTTCCGGAATAGTGATCAATATGGACACATAACCTTTCCTCATGGTGTAGTGTTGGTCAACATCCTTGCGTCGTAATCCTTCGTGAGTCGTAACTTTTCCCATTGCCATCCTACCTACAATTGTGGGTTAATGTCCATCATACTTTTCCATACTCCTATGGAATAACTGTTGTATATTAGGCAAGCTCATGATAAAATGGATGGAAATGACCGTGACATGTAAGATGCAACTACTGCCTAAAAATGCATGAAGGCATGATTCTCCTTAATGAACATTTGGTGGGAATTGTCAGGGATGTGATGACATGTTTCGAAACGTGATGACATGTTTTGAAACGATGAAAGAAGTGCGAACAAAGATGAAGGTGTTGGATCCTGGAGATGGCAAATAAAACAGTAGATGGGAGTGAATAATGTTTAAGAAATAAAACTTAAACTTTAAATTAAACTCTCTAATTTCTACATAAGATACCAAATAGTGTTACCCCACTTGTATCTTAATCAACAATAGCACAAACTTGCAAATATGAAGCATCGGAATATCAAGAACAATTGTAAGTATATGAGATAGCACAATTAAGAACATAATGAGATCAAGCTGACACATAGTATTTATCCTGGTTCACCCCTCCAATGCTACGTTCAGTCCCAAGCTATACTTGGATTAAATCCACTAACTTAACTTTCAATCGAGCGATAGTTAGACTTGCCTCTTCAACAAGAGGACTTTTCACCACCTCTACAACTAGAAGATTTACAACACCTCTCCAACAAGATGATTTTTCTCAACACATCACAATAGATGATTTCCACAAATACACCAAGTAAATAACCCACTACTTATCCCATCACAATTGATGATTTTCAACTTACAACTTTTCTTTCGAAGATTGAAGTGCACCCTTCATATATCCATTGAATTGAAACTTGTGTGAACTGCGAGGCTAAGGAACTTGACTCTCTTTTGATCTCAAATGGATAAAGATAAAGCCTTGGTGATCAAGAGAGTATTTGGTCAAAGAGATTTGAAAGAAAACTTAGAATACTTAGGCCAAAAGAAAGTTTTACTTGAGGGCGTGGGAGCGTTTGAAAACATTCTTTTTCACAAAAAATAGATCATTTAATTCATGCATAACTCCTCCAACAACTCTCATGATATATGGTGCAAATCAGTCAACACCGACTACCCAAAATACCCATATTACGGTCAATAAAAATTCTAATCGTTATGGGCCACCGGTTAGTACTAGTCGACTAGGCAATAACTAGTTGATTAGCCATATAGCTCTAGTTGACTAGTGCCAGTCATGCCAGAAGAGCTGTTGTGCTATGTAACAGACGAGTACAATTATTGTCCTAGCCTACCAGTGCATATGAATTAGTCGACTAGGTTCATAATTATAGTCGACTATTTTTCTAACATGATGCTAGCCTAGAACCAAACATCATCTAGTTAACTGGGTGTCGGTCTAGTGGGTCTAATCTGCCTTGAAAACATAGTTTTGACCCCTAATACCTAAGAAACTGTTTCAAAATAATTTGAAAATATTTTTAAAATATTTAGAGTGTTTTCTTAAGTGTGTGAAGCTTCAATTTAAGACTGTACAATGAATCTAAGGCATGATACAAATATACATAAAAATACATACTTCGAAGCTTTTGGTATAGTCCAACATGCTCAGATCATTGTCTTTGACTTCTTGTACTCCATGAAACTTGGGTGAGCTTCATTATAATGCTTTGAGTCCCCTTGCTTCTTTGTAAGCTTCATATCATTTGAGTGAGCTCCATAAGTCTATATTGTAAGCCACTTCATTTCTTTAAACTCTTTATAATCATTCTTGTGCATTTACACTCACAAACTTTATTAGCACACCTAATTGTTTGCTCATCATCAACATACACTTGGGGTGACTCAATATCCTAACAGAAGGCACTCATATTTGTCAAGAGGAAAGAAAAGCAAATGTTAAAATTTGAGAAGAAGATGATTGAGAAAGAATTAATGGCTAGCCTAGAGGCGCAAACTTGGATGATGAGGATGAGGATGAGGATGAGGATAATACTGAGGAGAGATCTTAAAAGAGCATTGTGAGCAAGCAAGGAAGATTTACCGAAGAAATAAGATTTATTAGTAGAAGAATGGAAGCAGAATCATCTGGGGTAGACAGATCCGGTACGGTTCGTGATGAACCTATCGACAGATCATATAGTCTGCTAAAATGTGGTTCTAGTCGCGCTGAACCTACAGACAAATCGACTAATCGACTGGTATTCTCAATTCCAGTTTAGGTAGTGCCGACCCTTTTACTCCAATGAAGAAAGACAGGACACAGACAACTTTAAAGACTATAATACTATATGTTCTGAAAAATGTCAAAGAGCTTTCTCGGTAGATGTGTAGACAAAAAATCCATACTACATCCACATTCCACTCAATGTGGCCAATAATCCATACTTCCAGCCCATTGCAGATGCTTTCGTGGAAGTAGGTCGTGGTGTTCCGCTACCCACTACTTGGGAGTTTTCTCACACATTTAGACATGGAGGTTGAGAAAACCAAATCATATATTGAAACTTTTTATAGCTATTGGGATAAATGTGGTTGCACACATTAGTGTGATGGTTAGACAACAAAGAATAGAATGAAGAATATTAATTTTTTTGTATTTGAACTACGTGACAATGTTCCTTGATTCGGTGAATGCAACCGACAGCTTTCAGAATGGTCCATATATATTTGATTTGATGGATAAATATGGAGAGCATACAGTCGTTTAAGTGTTACCGACAATGGAGCAAACTACAAATCGGCTGGACAATTGCTGGTGTAAAAAGATAACATCTGTATTGGACATTATGTACGGTGCATTGTATTGATTTGATATATTTTGATATGTCAAAAGAAGAGGATATCAAAAATATCGTCACGCAAAGTTAAATGGTAACATGCTTTATATACAACAAAGGATGGGTGCTCAGCTTAATGAGAAAAGAGACATGTGGAAAAGATTTAACCAGGCTTGCAATCACAAGATTTGCAACATACTTTATTGCATTGGACTCTATCTATGTGCATCGTGATGATCTAAGGAGACTGATCACCTCAAAACACTGGTCCAGAAACTTTCTTAAGCTCTAACTAAAAGATATGATTGTTGCAATTAACATGTACAATCTGATTCATGTGATGACTTCTGGCAAGACATCCTTAATATTATCATCATATTTGAGCCGTTGGTGAAATTTATAAGAGTGGTCAACAACGATGATAAGGCTGGGATGGGTTATCTCTTTGCGTTATTTTATCTTTTCAGGAAAATCCGTTAGGATATCTCTCATAGTTTCTTCCGTTAGGATATCTCTCCTAGTTTCTTCCTATAGGCCTGGATTCTTTTTCGTGACAATGTTACCTTGCAATTGTGCAAGTCTCTTTCACCAGCCTTTGTATTCCTTGTTTCATTATATTCCTATCATGGTAGATACTTGATTCTTTTGTTGTCATTCCTCATCTCTTGATGCATTTATTGATCTTAGACTATATACGTTATAACTATTGCTCATTATTAGTTAGATACAAACGAACCTGTAGTTTTATGAAGGCACATTTGTATTTAGGTTGGGCGGGAATTTCAAGTAGGCCTAAGTATGCGTAGGCTTGTCACCTTCCACTCCTTTAGCATTTCGGGAAGCGGTGCGTGACAAAAGTGTTATGCTTTGCTTTCACCAAAACTAACTTTCGACTGCTTCTTATGGTCACATTTTTAATAAACTCTAGCTTTTTGGAATTCACACTTTTAATTAGATCATGCTTTTTCAAAGATTCTTAAATTTTCTCCCTGATATGTCTAAGTTTAAGATGCTAAGCTGTGTTAAATCTGCATCCTATGACCTCTGCATCCAACATTAGAATCATTTATGATGGTTGCACCGTTTAGCAAATATATGTTCACGACATTCTCTTCTCTTATCAATCACTCGCAAACCTACATGCCAATACCTTGAGAACGTCCTTTTTAATTATCACCTTACAACCTAACGAATTAAGTAACCACACAGAAATCAATGACGTCTTCACCTCCAGAACATGTCACACATTAATCATGTCAACATTAATGAGAATGCGCACTACACTTAATACATATTAATTCTTATCGAACCAAAACCAATAGCCTTACACATTTATTATTACCCATTAGAATCGAGCCATGCTTATTCATATCATTAGTAGAGAAACAAGCCTTATTTGGTATCATATGAAACGATGTCTCGAAATCAATGGTCCAACACATGATATTCAAACTTCGACAAACAAGCAGTCAACACATCAAACTCATAATCACAACGTTTCTCCATCTTAGCTACTACAATCGATTACGAAGCTGGCACCTCTGCTTTGTCTTTCATCTTTCTCTCTAGGGCCTTGTGCTTCCAATGACCGGGTGTCTTTCATGTAAAGCAAGTTATGTCCTTGGTCTTTGACTTTGTCCTCTACATGTTTCTGCCTCTTCTATCACTTCGACCTCTATCATTCGAAGCAAGTAAATCTTGACTGTCTGAATTTTCACCACGCACACCAACTCATCTCATCCGATCTCGCAACTGTTCACTATGAATACCTGCCTTGATATCCTTAAACTCAATGCATCCTGATTATATATCGTGTTAACAGACATTGTGTACTGCCCTAGTAATGATATGAGCAAGATCATCGCCTCATGCTCCACTTATATAATCAATATGATAGCACTCATCTTCATCACAATGCCATTGAAGGCATCTACATGATCCTTCAACGAAGGACCATCACTCATCTTGAACGTAAAGAACATCTTTAGAATAATCAACCCGTTAGTGAGTGACTTTTTGAAATAGAGTTTCTTAAGTTTCTCACATAAGCTCTTAGCCATTGTCTCTTCGGACACTTGCCATATAACTTTATCCGAAAAACTTAACTGTATAGTTGTCAATCTCTGAGTCATCCATCTCCATCTTCTTTCTCTGACATATCCATCTGAACTCTATTAGTATCGTTCACAACCCTATAATCCCAATCCTTATGTAAGATGGCTTTCTTTTTATATTACTATATCTCAAAGTTTTTCTTTATGTCGAATTTCTCTATCTTGTATTGTGAACTACCAATCGTCGCATATGATCCACTCGTATACGAATTTGAACACACATATAAGGTTGTATTGCTTCTAAGAGAACTTTTCACCATCACTTTGATTTTAATTCAAACACCAAATACTTTGATACCACTTGCTAGGGGGTATGTCTTGATAAATCAATAAACATCTTGCACATGATCAAAATCATGAATCAACAATCGAAGCAAGTGATTTTTCTTTAATATCAAAACAACATCCACAACCAATTGCGGTAATAATAATAGAATGCAAATCAAATAAGAAACTATGCACATGACATTAAGATTTATACTAAGATTTATACCGATGCCATCCGAATTGGTATACGTCCAATTGGAAAGATCACCGTCAGATTACAATATGTAGGTATATGTGAATTTCCCTGCCTTAGATTTGTTTTTGGAGAAATTAAGATTTTTTGGGGAAAAAATAATGAACCAGACATAACCCACCCTATATTGTGGCTGTTGCTACTGTTTTGCACCAGCGGCTGCATCTATTTTTGCTGCTTAGTAACCAAAACTTAAGCACTAATTAGGTGATAAAAAATCCTAGCACCTAAACACCCCTAAGCCCAATAAAAAAACATCCCAAAACTAATCGGTTCCAATCCAAATCCTGACCACTACGCAAAACCTGGTCCAAATTCTGCCCGCAAAACATAACCCGAACCCCAGTTCTGCTATGTTCATAACTGTGCCCGAGTCTAGCATCGCGCAAATTGAGCCCCGTCTATGTGCATGCATGTGTTTGTATCACAGTTATGGTAAGTTTTTTTAAAATCTAAGAGAAAAGACGATGAAGATGAAGGATTGATGGGAAAAATTAGAAAATTTAGCTCTGATACCAGCCAAATGAAGGGGAATGAAATTGGAAGTGTTCTAACATCTAGCTTTTGAGTTGATGTGAAATTTGGGAATTTGGAAAAGAAATAGATAATGAATAATCTAGATTCAAGCTTCATACCCAGGTGAATCACTCGCCAACTCTATGCAAAACACATGCAAAAAGATTATTAAAATCATATAAGATAATTTTCACAAATTATTTTATCCATTCACTCTTTATCATCCTCCTAAAAATCTAAAATATATGCCTATATTTATAAAAAAGAAATAAAGTTCTATTTAGTCTCATACTTAGACTCCTAACATGACTCAAACTCTAAAATAAATTAAATTAGAAGAGTCTTCCTCAAACGGAAACTCAAATGATCTTAAAAATCAACCAAATAAAAGAAACATAAAAAGACTCAAAACCAAAAGTCTAAACTGGCTCAAATTGTTAAAGAAAATTCTAATAAATTCTATTTTCTTTTCTTCTTCAATCACGAGTCCTACTTAGAGTAGGACTTGCTTCAATTTTCAAAATAATTTGCATGTGCTCCATGTTCGGTCCACATCACTTTTTTTTCATTAACTCCAAATAAAATAACAAAAAATCAGGGATAATGACTTATAAACCCATCACTTAAGTATATTAACATTTTTACATCACTTAACATCCCTGTGCCGTTTAGTTTCCTTACGATGTTAAATTTTCATTGTATGTTTAAGTATATACCCTTTTCAGTCATCTTCCTACATCTTTCATTCCTGAACTTGAGCTTAATTATTGGGCATGGAAGAAGAGACATGGACATTTGTTGGGAGGGGGATGATAATAACAAGGTGGTGGAGGGGGGGTGAACATTTGTTGGGATGAAGAGAAGCAAATATCCTATGCAGCACATGGACCAAGCTCATTCGTCTTCTAATAATGAGGTGGATGATGATAACAAGGGGGATAATGATAACAAATTGTTCATCCCCCACCATCAATCACATCTATAGTCAACTTCCATCATATCCAAACTTCATCTTCATCCCAAACCTTCATCAATCATATCTCCATCTCCATTATCTTGTTATTGTCATTCTCTCTAGCAAGTTTCTCCTCTTAACCCTACAACAACAATAACAGTAAAAAGATAAAATAAAAATAAGAATAAAAAAGGAGAAGAAGAAGAGAGGAAGGGCCAACGGCTAGCAGGTCTTCATGGGCCAGCAATAAGGCGGAATAGAGTTGTCATTGAAATGATGACTTCTGGTGTTGCCAAGAAAGATGGAATGCTAACGAACAGGGGCTACATCACCTGTTTTTTCCGAATCCCCTGAATCAGATGTGGGAAAAGGAGGAGTCGGAGCTTATCAACCATAGGAATGCCAGATCGACTTTACTTTGCGAGCTACGAGGGTGACGACGGCACCAGTGGCGGCCCCTAGCTTAATTTTTTGGATTTAAAGTTATAAAATGAAAGTAAGAAAGGAGGAAAAGGAACAAATAGAGGTAAAATCAACATTACCGATTAAAATTTAACGGTGTCAGAGACTTGACTGCCTAGGGGTGTTAAGTGATGCAAAAAACATTATGGTACTTGAGTGTTTTCCAGGGAAACGTAAGGGATGTTGAGTTATTATTTCAAAAAAATCATTTGATGGATTATAAAGGTAAATTGGAGCAAATTGAAAGTGTTAAAAAGTAGGTTGTAACATATTCATGTTGAAACTTATGATACAAAACACCAAAAATGTCTCGAGATGAATCTCGGATTTATAAAAATTTTAAAGGGATTTTATGGATATTTTTAGGATACCGAAATCATGTTATGTACAAGCTCAGCCCATGATTATTAAATCGAAATTAATAAGCTGCACAGTAATCGGCTTAGCGGACCAACTTGGGCGGCCCAACACAGCGAAGCAAGGCGGCTTGCCAAAGGAGAGCTCACACGCAACACGAGTGAGGCGATCGGGCATCGGACACGCAACATCGATCAGATGCATTGTCGCCTGATCAGACGGCTGAGCATAACTCCGAAGTGGATTTGGAGCGAATCAGCGGGCACGCATAGTGCAGGGACACGTGGCGCTCTAAGATCGTATCCCGCCTCTATCGAACGGTTGATATTGTGGGGCGGCTGTAGAAAGCGGATCTGATTCGGATTCCGATCTGATCCCAACCAGTTTAGCCGACAGACCCATTAGTTATATAATGGGTTTTCGGCTAAGTTTTTTGACAGAATTCTCGAGTGGTTTTCTCTATAAAGTTTGCAGTTACTTGTATAATATATAGATGGCAAACTGAGGGTAGGTTGGGTGGAACAGGTGTATGTTTTTCTTTTCTTTTGCGTTGCTTTCATATTAGTGCGGGTTTTGTAGTGAATCTTCGTTTATTTGTTCGTTGTCACAACGATCCTGAAATTTCTACGGGGTTATCGATTGATGTGATCATCATCTCTTTTCTCCTCAACAAGTGGTATCAGAGCCCAACAATTCATTGGATATTTAATTTGGGAAAGTGATCAGTATCTAAAAATTGTTTTATGAAAGGCATGTGCTTGTTACTTCATACACTTATGTCAATGAAATGACATTGCCTCAAAATTAGTTTGGCTGTGTAAGTTTGCCGCTTCTTTCAAAATGATATTTTCATTTATGTGTCATTATTGTTTTGGAGTTTGTTTTGAACTTTTGATTTGTATTTGTTTCAGATAATTCATGCCATTTTGCAAAATTATGGATTTGAGGATCACATTGAAGACAGTGATCAAAGGCGTGAACCATACCATAATTGGGTTGATGAAATAGTTAGAAGCGAAGCAAGAGATGCTCGAAACATTGGTACTGGTGTTAGCCCAATTGCGACTCCTATTATCCCTCAGCCAGAGGCTAAGGATTCATCTAAGCTGACAAGGTAATGAACAAAACTTTCATGAACATATTGGAAGGAAAATCATGAAACAAATATCTCTGACGCACAATATCTAATTAGTGTAAAATTTATCATGTAGCTTCATGAGAACTTTGATCTATGCAGAGAACTTTGAAGCGTTGGTTTCTTCGTTTTGATAACCTAAATTGGTGACAGTGAGCATGTTGTACAATAAATGACCCCTATGTTCTTTAAAATGTAGGAATGTAGAAATTAAGGAGCAGATCTAAGTTTCAGATTTCTTTTGGCTAATTTGTATCCTAGGAATACCTCTTATTTCTATCATACATCAATCATTGTGATGCAGAGAGGAGCGTGAAAATCCAGAAGTGTGGTCACACATTTGTATTCAAAGACTGGTTGAACTTGGCAAGGAAAGCACAACAATGCGCCGTGTATTGGATCCGATGTTTGTCTACTTCGACAATGGTAGACACTGGTCTGCTCGACATGGATTGGCTTTGCATGTTTTATCTGACATGTCCTACTTGGCTAAGAGCTCTGGTAATTTTACTCACACATACAAGTAAATTTTCTTCTAGAAATTTCATAATTAGCTTATTACTTGCAGAAGTTGACAAATGTTCATGTTATAGCTATATAATGCATGTGGTAGCATGTCTCTGCAGATGTGTTTTTTCTGTTTCTTTGTAAGTGACAGATATCTTTTCTTTTCTTGCGACTTGTCCTGCGGCAAGTCAAAGCTCCCCACCGTATTTATCTTGAGCACTTGTTTGTGTTCTTATTCCGCATCTTTCTGATTGAAGGTTTAGTCTATCATACATCAGAACCTTTTGCTTTCAGGCTTATCAAGTCTGTTAGCTGGGTCTGGTCTAGACTATTTGGCCGACCGTTTTAGTGCCTCATTTTTCAGTGCTTCTGCGTGCTTGTATGTGGCTGTTGGGACTATTGTATCCTGAGGGCTTTGTTCACTCAGTATATGGTCAAAATTATTTAGCTGATTTACAAACAAAGTTTCGGGCTTCCATTTCAAAAAAGGAGTTGATTCATATGCTTCCCTTTGGTTGTGGATTGTGTCAGTTTTGGTTAATTTTTGTTTATTGTGGGTTAAATGGAATGCATCTGTGTTACCTTTAGTCCTTGTTTGACAAGAGCAGCGAACGTGTAAAATCTCACTAGTAGACATTATCAATTTGGCTTTTTGCTGTCTGTGTATCATTTTGTGGGATTTGTGTGCGCTTGGTGAGCACAGTAACTCCTGCTTTATTAGGAGTTATTTTCACCCCAAAGAGGTGGTTTTGTGATTTATAGGCAATACTTGCATAACCATTAGACCCTAACTCCAGACCATTTTTAGCTTTTTACCCCTAACTCTAGTATAAATCCTGCCGACAAACATAGCCTTACTGCACATAAACCTTTGAGTTTTACTTGTAGGACATCAGATATAATATCTTTGTTAACAACAGATTTTAGTCTTGATTTGTCAAGATGTATTATGTGCTCTCTATTATGATTGATGGCTTCATGGAGTTGCGCTTATTCTGTGTCTATTCTGGGAAGTAAAAAAAATCATTCAGTTTTTGAAAGCTGGATTTATGATGTGAAGAAACTGCAAATCCAAGATTGCTAGTCACTTGAATAGTGCGCATGGATATGTAGATGTGGTAATAGTGTAGCTTTGTTCCACTGATTCGGGTTCAAGGGAAAATAGAGGATCCATGAAGACCTTAACTGTGAACAATCCGTGGACTCCTTGGCTCCAGACGACGGCTGGGTTTCTCCATTGAGTCGGTTTAAGCTTGCAGTGCCTCAATCTCTCCTCAAGATTTGAAGAGATAGCGATATATTCAGACAAGAAGAAGAAAAAAATTATAGGAGGAAGAAGTGAGAAAAACTCAATTGATCTGATTCATTAAATTTTTGATGACCCCTGTATTACAACAATCCCCCTCTTTATGCAACTATTCGTAACAACCCAGCTAACAACCTAACCAGTTCTTAACTAATTACATTTGAGTTTGCAATAAGACGTGTTGAGCTTGCAAGAAGATGCGCTCTATCTTCAACTAGAAACGGTTGCAGGCGGAAGGAGACAGCTTGTAACAGCGGTGGTTGGAAGTGAGCTGCTTGCTGGAGGTAGAAGAAGAGTTCCTTCAGTTAGTTGGAACATTCCCATCTCACTTGAATCTCAATGGCCACGATTAGTTCACTTAAGCTGATCGAACAACCGTGACTTAATCACGTGAAACGCCTCCGCTCAATCCAACGGTTCCCTTTAAATCTGGCTGATGCTCGGATATTTGGCTGTGAATCGAAGCAGATGATTCATAACTTGGGCAATGGCGCTGCGACTCCAATTCCTCTCACGGCCGGCAAGCAACAGCTGCAGAGGCTTTAACACAATCTCCCATTTTTACTTAAGTAGACCAAATGCTCTCTCATCATGGATGTCTTCCTTTGTTCTGGTGCCACCTCTAACTAGCATCATTTATACTGTTTCTTCAAGTGACCTGGTTCCTTGCAGCAGAACTCGTTTCCTCGTAGATGTCAACATGTTTTGACTTGGATCCGAATCCGTCTTCACCTATAATTGTCTATCCTTTTCTGATCAAGAAAACGAAAGATATCAGTTACTGCAGATGAAGACATCATGGATGTCTTCCTTTGGTCTGGTGCCACCTCTAACTAGCATCATTTATACTGTTTCTTCAAGTGACCTGGTTCGTTGCAGCAGAACTCGTTTCCTCCTAGATGTCAACATGTTTGGACTTGGATCCGGATCCGTCTTCACCTATAATTGTCTATCCTTTTCTGATCTGGCAACCAAGAAAACAAAAGATATCAGCTACTGCAGACGAAGCTATAATCAAAATTTAATCCAGACTTCATCAATTTTAGAAGAAAATCGAAAAAAAATCGTAAATTTGTTTTATTTTGACAAATTTCAAAAAAGGTTTGAATTTTTTTATGGCTTCCAGTACAAACTTCGGGAATCCAACCTTAAACCATAAAAATTAATTGTCGATTTCAAACCTTCGCTTTATGCTATTATGTCATGCTGTGATATAGGATGTGCTAGCAGTTCCAACGGACTTAAATGTTAACATCATATTGCTTAATACTTTAATGAAATCCAAGTGTTCCGTCATTAGATCATGCAATCTTCATAAATTGTACATTTTCAGGTGACATCACTTTACTCGAAATAAACAATTTACACAAATTTGCATTCTTACCATTCCTTTAATTGTTTGTTTCTATCTTCATTCTTTATAACCTCGCGTTATAGTTAGATGTGCTTTTTATTCTGTACACCATTGATATATGTTTTCCCCATACCAATTTCTTTACTCAGGAAATGAACAGATGATTTTAGCTGCTGTCATCAGACACCTGGACCATAAAAATGTCGCACACGACCCTAGGATAAAATCTGACATAGTTCAGATTGCCACTTTCTTGGTTCGACAGCTTAGATCACAAACTGGGGTTTCTGAAATCGCTATAATCAGAGACTTGTGTTGGCATTTGAGGAAAAGTCTACAATCCACCATTGAATCTGTTGGGCCCCAAGATTCAGATTGGAACAACACACTTCAAAATTCTATTGAAGATTGCTTGCTAGAGATTGCTAAAGGAGTATGACTTTTCCCCTTCAAATTAGAGTGTTATGCTTAGTGACTTCTCTGTAGTTTGTTCTATGTTGCCTTTTGTTTTCAGTAACTTATAACAAAGGTAAGCCCATTCTTTCCGTTTCTGCTAGTTTAAATAAGCATTTGTCAATTTCCTGAAATTGCTAGATTGATGATGCATACACACTCTTTAATATGATGGCCATGACACTGGAGAAACTGCCAGCTGCTAAAACCGGTGCCAGAACAACAATTGAATCTTTGCTGATTGTTGCTCACATCATCTCCTTGACATCTGCCAATTTGCATTCACAATTGGTGAGTTGAATTTCCTGAAATATTTGAATTCCAATTGAACACTTCTAGCTCACATGTTCTGTTTCTGCTTAATGAAGTTTTGTATATAAGTTGAAATTATAGATTCAAAAATTTGAAAACTTATTTATTCATTTTTGATAAATTGTGATTGGTTATTAGGGTAAAAAGTCATTTATCAAGTATGTGAATTTATGAAATAAATGCCAGAAAAGGTATAGATTACTGAAGGGAAGAGTTAGCAGGAGGAAGTGCAAGTATGATATTTACGATTATCTTTGTATCCTCTGTCCTAGCCATTTATATTTTTGCTTTATGTTTCAAGAGAAGAATTCTAATTAGAAAGCAGCGTGGCATCTTCGATTGGTGCTTTGAGCATGATTACGAAAATTGGTAATATCCAATAGATTTTTCGACATGCATATGCTACTGCAATGCCCATCATTTTATATCGCTAACATTATAGTAATGGTGAAGATGTCCTATGTGGCATCTTTGTCCCAGTCATACTCTTTGTGGGTGCCACATGGGACTCCACCTCACCCCACTTGCCAAAAGTCCACCCAAAAATTGACCCACAAATACACTCTCACACCCAAAAACAATGGCCTAACTTCACACCCACCACTCAAAAAATCCCAAAAAACCCTCGACGATACCGACACACACAGCCACAGTTCTCACTTCTTTTCGGTTGTGCATGTGGACATCATCATGTTCGTGGGTTTTTTTGTCGTCGTGCCTGTGTGCACGGGTTATTTCTAGTTATAGTAATATATGTTGAAGTTTATGCTTCAAACTCAAACATGAACTTGACATAGCCACCGGGCGTCTTGTAGTATAAGACCAGATGTCTGGTTCTACCGCTCCAAGAGAAGTGTATCAGACAGATAACGACGACTGGTGATTTGCCTTCAGCCATCTGATTGCAGTGGGAGAAAAACTGAGCAGCTCTCGGGAAACTATAGCAATATTTTTTCAGACGTTTGGCAATCTTGGGTCAGATGTTTGATTGCTTGAAGAAATGGCTCGTCTCTATGGCACCAGACGTCTGGCCGCATGGCACCAGACGTCTGCGGCCAGAAGTCTGACGGTTGCGTTTACAGACTGGGCAAAAATCAATCATGGCTTTCGATTGATTTTAAGTCAGATCAAACGGCCATCAATCCCAATGGCCCCTAAACCCTATTTAAGGCTTTTCCTAAGCCCTAGAAGCCGTATGGTGAACCATTGTGAGATCCGCTAGAAGAAGAAATAGCAAGAGATAGGCTAGAGCTTGAAGAGGTGAGATAGTCTTCTCCTAAGTTTCTGATTGGGTTTTCTCCATTGCTTGTATGCTTGAGATCTTGTAATCGCTAGAGTGCTAGGATTATTTCATCAAGATAGTTACATATTGTTTGGAGAAGATTTGGAAGTCGATGTAATCTCTTTCTGTAAACATCTTTGATCTAGTAGAAGCCGTGACAACGGAAGACTGGACGTAGGCCATAGATTGAGCCGAACCAATATAAATATTGCTTCTGTGTGGTTGGCTTGTTCTTGATTTTGTGTGGTTGATTCTTGTGTATCTATGATTCGTCCCAAAATCCTAACTCTGTTTGTTTGAAGTTGACGATACGTTATTATTAATTATTATTATTATCTGCTGCGCACACATTGGTGTTGAGATTGCCTGTCGTTTAATTCCCAACAAGTGGTATCAGATCAATGTTGATGGGTAAGTAGGAAGTCGAGATGGCGTCTTCTACTACATCATTCAAGATGGACAAGTTCACTAGAAGAAATGACTTCAGTCTCCAAAGATTAAAGAGGAAGGCTTTTCTGATGAGAGACGGATGCTACCAGATAGTCTTTGAGAAAGACAATCTTGATAAGGATGCCACAAGAGGCATAGAAATCTGAGATGGAGAGATAGGCATTAAGTGTATTGCAATTACTTTCAGATGAAATACTTAGGAAGGTGTTTGAGGAAGCTGCTGCAGAGAAGCTTTGGAATAAGCTAGAATATGACTAGCAGGTTTTTATATGATGCAACAATTATATGTGCTGAAGATGAGAGAGGGCACCCATGTTAAGGATCACATCGATGCTTTCACGAAAATTGTGTTTGATTTGCAGAATATGGGGGTGAACATTGAGGATGAGCAATTGGCGATGATATTGTTATGTTCTCTGACGGATGATTTTTACCCATTGGTTAGTTCCATGATATATGGACGTGAAACACTATCTCTGAGGAGGTTGAGTCCGCGGTACACTCTGAAGTTCTTCGTGTTTGACTGGTCGATAGAGTAGTGATCAAGGGGGTGCACTTTTCATCTGGGGACGTCAGGATTTCAGAGGCGGCCATGGTTTAAATAAGGACACATGTCATTCGAGATCTAAATCACGAGGGCACAGAGACAAGTTTCACTTGTGCAAGGAGACTGGACATTGGAGAAGAGACTGTCCTAAGCTAAAGAAGAATGGAAAGGGAAATGAATATGCTTCTGGTTCTGCTTCGGTATGAATTAGTAGTAAGGACATCGACGATGGTGAGATTCTGATGGAGACCGCATTTGGAAATCTTAGGATCTCATGACTTTTGGATTTGGGATGCTCCTTCCATATGCTGCTGCATAGAAGCTGGTTTAGTTCGTATTGTTTTAGAGAAGGCAGTAACGTGCTGATGGGGAACAATATGGCTTGCAAGACCGTGGGAGTTGGAGATGTGCAGATCAAAATGCATGATGGAGTCATCAGAAGGCTTACCAATGTGCGTCATGTGCCAAACTTGAAAAAGAGTCTGATTTCTATTGGTGCTTTAGCTGGACTTGGGTGCATGACGGTCATTGAAGGTGATATATTGAAGGTGGTATCAAATGGTTCTCCAATTGTGATGAATGGAAGGAGAGTACATAATTTGTATGCATTTCGGGGCACACCGTGGAGGGTGAATCTAGCATCTCTCATGGCACAGCAGTGTTTTAAATATCGGATATCGGTCGCGTATCGACCTACGAAATTTAATATCAGATTGCGGATATCGGGGATATATCGGGGATATTGACTAAATATCGGAGTGTCATATCGGATGAGTAAAAATGATGACATATGCAAGCATATATGTATCTAAGAAGATATAAACTATACTAACTCAAATAAAAGTAAGTTTTGGTTATACTTCTATCATTAAACATAAATATTGGGGATATTGACTAAATATCGGAATCAAAGTGCCATTCATATCAGAGGCTAATGTGATGTCAAAATCAAATAAAAGCATAGATGTGTCTAAGAAAATATAAACTATAGAAACTCAAATAAAAGTATGTTTTCAATATACTTACCTCATTAAACGTGAATACCTGCCATACACTTGGTAGAATATTTTTTAAGTGATCACGAACCAAGCGAGTTAAATACCTACAAAATATGATAATAAAATCAGTATGCAACTAGGTGCGTTAAAAATTAATAAACAATAAACATGAATAATTTAACATTTACGATATGATTAGGCCAAACCTGCTTCAATGACAAACCAATTCAAATTGTTATATAATAAAAAGTAAAAAACAAACATCATATTAAAAGCAGAAGATAATGATAGATTTAAAACATGTTCCAGTCTCTCAAACATCAAAGTCATAAATAATCATCTCCATGATCGAAATCATCATTATTGCCCTCATCTAGCTCGTCACCCGATGATTCTGATGATGATTCAAACTCATCTTCTTCCATAGCCGGTTCCTTTCCTTTGGATGATGAAGATGCTCATTTCTTTGTTCTTCTATGTCACCATTCTTGAGCTCTTCTTTCTTTTAGGATTAGCTCACATAGCTTTGGCAACTTGTCTCCAAGTGAACTGCTCACCTAGAAACACATCATCATCGCTATCAGAAACTGAAGCACCATCATTTTTTGATACCAACCAATCAGAGACCTTTTCATTATCATTATAGGAAACCAAATGATCCCTATCTTTATTCTCTTGCTTATTTTTCAGTTTGGCATTGAACTTCACGAAGACTAAGTTACGTAGCTTGCTGTGACTTAGTCTATTTCTCTTCTTTGTATGAGTCTACAAAATATAAACAAATTATCATAAATTAACTATTTTTCAATAAATTAAAAGTTTTAGAATATAAATATATGATGAAAATAGTATACTATTTACATTTCAAATGTGCTCCAGTTTCTTTCGCACCCAGAAGTGCTAGTTGCCAAATTCGGGAGCCTCAATGTCATTTGCTTCAATTCTGGAGCATCGGTCCCATAGAAACTCTACCATGTGAGTGTCAAATTAACAAATATAAAAATAATCGCTTAACATGTGTTTATTTAAAAAATTGGTAAATAATAAAAATTATACCTAGTTTAATTTTTGGATTTTTTGCAGCATTCTTTGCAAAATCCCGCCCAAATAAACCCTTTTGGTTTTGATAGAGGTAGAGCTGCTCTCCAATCTTCTTAATAATATCATGATCATTTTCATATATGAGATGCATGCACTCTACAAAACCATCAAAAATATTACCATTTTCAATAGCTTCTTTATTAGGGTAATAGTAAAAATTGTTCAAGTAATACACAGTCTTATGCAATGGCGACTTGAGCTTCTCATCTCATCTTTTATTTATTCTCTTCCATATTGGAAGATACATCTCCTTCTGGGCAAGGGCCGATGCAATTTCAACCTTAGTGTCAACCAAATCACCATACACAAAGCCCATCGATAAGACTTTATCACCATCCACTCTCCTCAAAACTTTCACCAAAGGAGAGAACCTTCAAAGCCGGATCAACATTGTCACAAAACTTGTTACTCAGAACAATTTCTTGAACCAACAAAGCAAGGATTAATAATTCAGTTATGATTAAAAAAATTCGTGAAATAATCTTATATTAGTGTAAATAAATTTTAATTATGATTACTTTCCTTCCTGCTGGCTTGCTGGAAAGGTCACACCCTTCCCATTGTTCAGAACTAAACATCTGTTTCAATTCTTTTTTCTTATTTTTTAATGCACTCAATGTTAAAAAGGCAGTTGCAAATCTAGTCGCGTCGGGCCTAACTATATCTCCTTTTGTAAAGTCTCTCAGCAAGCTCAGAGTGATGGTGTGACGGTAAATGAAAATGGAGACATCTCTGCCCATAATAATGGCACTCTTGATCGGCTTGATTTTTGGCGATGTCCACGAGCATCAAATTAATGGTGTGTGTGCGGCACAGATCGTCCAAAAGATTCTTGGCCTCTTCACTGCCAGTTTTTTTGTCGCTGCCATATTATTAAATGCATTATCAGTATTTATCTGAACAACATTAACCTCTCCCAGTTTCTAAATTGCCATATCAACAAAAGCATGAATAAACGTCCCACTATGGCGCTCAACCGAACATCCTCCGAGTCAAAGAAAGCAATCCTGGACAGTGCACCACTATGTTCATGATGCTCTGTTGCTTTCGATCAGACCAAGCATCGGTCATAATGGAGCATCCATGAATGCCACAGCTCTATCTGAAAGATTTCAGTCTTTCATGTGTCTCCTCCACATCCTTCTCAAGACACGTCTCTCCTAACTCATAAGGAGTGGGAGCCTCCAAGCCTGTACCAAATTGATTGATGGCCTACAACATTTGCTGAAATGATCCAAGTGTTGCAGCATTGAAAGAAATTCCGGCTTCAAAGAACAACCTCGCAATATATCGGATTGTGTTCTCCCTTCTCTTCTTTCTCTCCTTCGAATCAAGTGTAGTCTGCTTCGTCTTTCCCATAACAACATCCAAATCTGCTGGAGCTTGAGTGGCATACTTATCCATCGGCCCAATCTTCTTAAACGTAGAAAAAGAACTCGATCGTGATGAAGACTCCTGGTGGGTCTCACTCTTATGTTCCTCTTGGGCACGTTACTCTTCACCAATGTTAAGGTCATCCATCAAAGCTTGCACCCCCGTTGCCTTGCGCTCCTTTTCCTTGTCAAGTTTGACAAGAATTTCTAGCACCTTGCTCCTCACATCATCCGGGACACTACCACATGGCCTCACATTTCCCATTCTTTTCGCAAGATGCGCCTTGAACCGGGTAATTTCTCTATTAACAATTTGATTGCAATAGTTGCATTGGATCTTAACAGTACTATGACTATCCACTTGCTTTCCATATGCCCAGCAATGGTCTCCTTTTGGACACTTTTGCTAGAAGCTCCGGAGGACGACATCTTCACACACTATAAATCCTATACATTAAATCATAATAACAAAAAAAGATGTTGAAAATGTTAATAAATAAAATAAAAACGATTCTAACTGCATATTTCAAATTTCACTAATAATGTGTTCTCTTTGATTTTTTGCAGGTTTGCACTTTTGCATAATCAAAATACAATTCATGGCTAGTTAACGGATTTGCAAGCAATATCATGATATGAAAAATTTAAGAAATTTCAAGCGGTACTCCAACTATCCAACATGACTTCAGAGAAATTTGACAAGCAACACCAAATCAACATTGTTGCAAACAAAGCATGTGCCAACTGGTGACTTAACAAATCAGCTCTTGTTCAATTAGTACTTATAAGTAAAATATTAATCATATGCCTACCCAAACTACAACTGATTTACCAAATCAGCCTAGAATCTTATTTGCCTAATACCCTTTTCTCTTTTAGAAGGTAATAGTGAATTAATAATCATGCATCAGCTAATCACTTGTTTAAATATTACCAAATCAAATTATAGCATGCAATTGCATGTAAAGTCATATTCAGTTAGTGATTGTAAATATTAAACATATGCCAGTTAGTGATTGTAAATATTAAACATATGCCAGAAGGATTCTAAATCAAGTATGTGACAAGCAATTAGAAGTGACTGATTAAGATACTAATCTCGGATTGAGTTTAAAGTAAAGGATCATGTGCATATCTACCAAATGGCAAGATAAAATTCTGCAAAAGAAATGTCCTGAAAGAGTACGAAAACAATGACATAGAATATAAAAATGATATAAAATATATTATATACTTCTCTTTGGTGTAGAAAGAGAATGGAACATGAGAAAGCAAGCATCCAAATCCTTCAGGGTCTGTCCAGTAGGTATGCGGTACATGGGATATGGAGTAGGTATGCGGTATATGGGATATGTGATACCTGCACAAGTTCACATGTTCCATGAATCTAGCAACCCTTCAAAATTTAAAATCAAATACGTCTATGGTATGCAATCAAGTCCTACCATGCAACAGAAATCCAGCTTTCTGGCAATAAATCGCAACTTCTAATTGTCTTCAACTTAGGGAATCGACTTGCGAGACCTTCATGAAACACAATCACGTCAGCACAAGCAACATGACATTAACAAAGATGAAAAGGTATGATCAATCATCGAAGAGAACTGAAAAAACTGATTTTTTTTTGGAAAAACTCACCTAAAACAACGGCGACGACCGAGCTGCAACTGAGTGGAGACCGAGATGCGAACGAATGGCAAAAGAGTGGCGAATGATCGGCGAACGAACGACAAACGAACGACAAACGAACGTCGAACAAGTTTTTATCGCGTCTCCAACGGGGAACAAGAGCAGTCACAGCAAGTTTAGGGGTTTTTTTTTCGGGTTTCCCCCATGTTAAATGGGTACGGGTCGGGTCAGAACCATATTTCGAACCGAACCGTTGTTCGACCTGTTAACCATGTTTCGAATGGAACTCAAAAAGACCAATATCTGCTGATATTGTGAGTTGCAATATCGGTCGATATCGCGGCCCAATACCGATATTGGGTCGATATGACCCCTAAAAATCGAAAAACGATAAAACCTTGACAATATCGTATCGGCCTATTGATTTTTCCGCAATAGTGTCCGATATATCGGATATCGGTCCGAAATTTAGAATACCGGGACACAGATGGTAAGGATCGACAAAGTTATGGCATCTTTGCCTTGGACATCCAAGCGAGAAGTCTTCGGATGTGCTTCGTAAAATGAAACTGATAGAAGCCAGAGATGAGAGATTGGAGTTCTGTAAGAAGTGTGTAGAAGGAAAGCTGACGAAGACACACTTTGGGACCACGGAGCATATTAGTAAATGACCACTTGACTATGTACATTCAGATGTGTGGGGGCCAACTTCTATACCTACAATTGGGGAGCGAAGTATTTCATGTCTTTCATTGATGACTACTCGAGAAAGGTGTGGATCTATTTGATGAAATCTAAGGATCAAGTTTTCAAGAAGTTTAAAGGCTTGGAAGGCCTTTATTGAAAGGTAGTCTAGGAGAGCCGTCAAGGTGTTAAGATCATATAACGGTAGAGAATACACGTCAAAGTTGTTCAAATAATTTTGCAAATCATAGGGTAATTTGAGGCACTACACTACACTTGAGGATCCATAATCAAATGGTGTTGCAGAAATACTAAATCGTATATTGACGGAGAAGTGCCGTTGCTTGAGGCTAACTAATGGGCTCCCAAAGGAATATTTAGGTAAATCTGTGACTACTGCCGTGCATCTCGTGAACAGACTACCATAATCGACGATCAGTTTCAAAATTCATGAGGAGTGGACATGGAAGACTGGCGACTACTCGTAATTGAGGGGTTTTGGATGTCATGCATATACGTTGCCGAAGGAGGACAAGCTTGATTCCAGGGCCAGAAAGGCCATTCTGCGTGGATACCCCAAAGCAGTAAATGGATACATGTTGCTAGATCTTGTGTCTAAGAAGACGTTCACCAGTAGACATGTCACATTTCATGAGTTGTCGATGGTTAGGCTAGAATGACTCAATCAAATGATGGACATAGTTCTGAGGAGCCCGACGCTGATGTCGAGTTACCTACCCTAATGATAAAGACATGAGATGCTAAAACATGCCAGGACCCGACTATTGAGGAAGAGCAAATGCAGACAGATTAGGTTCAGACTTATGGTGAGATTCCTGACCCTGATCAGGTTCAGACTTATGGTGCGGTTCCTGCCCAGGGTCAACTGGAGGTGCGTAGGTTATCGAGTACTAAGATAGCACCGGATAAACCTGATGAGTGGATCTATTCTGCTTCTACATTTGCATTTGATGATATGCAATCATATGCCCTGAACATAGAGCACAAAGAGCCATTGACATTTGATGAAGCCCAGACATCGAGCGCAGTT
The DNA here is from genome assembly GCA_030789695.1 of Scilla litardierei. Lineage (NCBI taxonomy): Eukaryota > Viridiplantae > Streptophyta > Magnoliopsida > Asparagales > Asparagaceae > Scilla > Scilla litardierei. The sequence goes on along the minus strand of CM061140.1, from coordinate 133,859,356 downwards.
GCAGAGCAACGACTAGCGATGAAAGAGATGGAATCCATCTACAAGAATGGCACTTGGGAATTGGTAGAATTACCCAAGGATCGGAAGGCCATTGGATGCAAATGTGTATACAAGGTTAAAGGAGATGTCGGTGATGTGAAATATAAAGCCACGGTTGGTGGCCAAAGGATTCGCGCAAAGGAAATGAGAAGACTATAATGAGATCTTCTCGCATGTTGTGAAACACATCCATCCCATCCATCATTGTGTTGTTGGCCTTAGTAGCAGCTCAAGACTTAGAGTTGGAGCAGCAAGATGTGAAGACGGTGTTCTTACATGGAGAGCTTGATGAAGAGATCTACATGCGTCAGCCTGAAGGCTGCATTGATGGAGAGGCAAGAGCAGAAGGTATGCGAGTTGAAGAAATCATTATAGGGTTTAAAATAGAGTCGAAGGCAAATGGTACAAGCAGTTCGATTCCTTCATGCTGAGTATTGGTTTTGAGCCTAGTATAAAGGATCAATGTGTTTATGTTCACACACATGATAGTGGATCAATGATATACTTGCTCCTGAATGTTGACGATATGCTTCGCCTTCTCAATCTCAACTCCCCCTTCTTTCTACATTCAACTATATCAAGAAATTCCGAGCACGCTATGGAATGGAGAAGGCGAAGCATGTCACCACACAGTTAGGAGCTCACTTCCAGCTTTTTGCGAGACAGTCACCTAGCACCGATGTGGAGACACGCTATATGTCTACAGTCCCCTATGCTAGTGTTGTGGAAAGTCTGATGTATGACATGGTTTGTACACGCCCAGACTTGCCCCGGTAATTGGAGTCGTTAGTAGGTACATGGCAAATGTAGGGAAGGAACGCTGGCTGGGTATAAAATGGATATTGAGATATCTGAAACAGCTAACATTGGTTTGTGTTACGGTAAGGGAGATGGGTTGGTGATATCTGGATTCTGTGATACAGATTATACAGGTGACACAGATAGGAGGAGATCTACGGCTAGATATGTGTTCACATTGGGCATTGCTGTGGTATCATAGAGATCGGTCCTTCAGTCCATTGTAGCATTATCAACCACTGAGATGGAACTGATAGCTACAGTTGATGCGATCAAGGAAGGCAAGTATATGCAAAGTCTGCTGAGAGACTTGGATATTCTGCAAGAAGTGACGAAGGTCTATTGCAATAGCCAGAGCGCTATTCACTTGGTGGAGCATCATGCCTTCAGTTTGATGACCAAGCACATTGAAGTGTAGGACTTTTTCCTACAGGAGAAGTTGATAACGCCAGAGAAGGTCTCAACGGATCATAAGCTTGTAGATATGCCCACGAAGACAGTTCCTGTAGTCAAGCTCAGGCATTGCTTGAGCTTGATCTTTACGTGGTGAGTGGTTGATGTTTTTTTGTTGTCATTGGTATTTCAGAAAATACTAGATCTGTGTAGAGATGCTGTGAATTAAGGTAGAGCCATGACGGAGAGCTTGGAGGTGTCTTGGTGATGCTTAGAGTGTTGCTGGTGTATTGAAGAAAGTTTGCTCGATAGTTCCTGTAGTCTATTTCAGAAAAAACTACTTTGAAGTGTCTTGGTGATGCTTAGAGTGTTGCTGGTGTATTGAAGAAAGTTTGAAGTAAGGTAGAGTGTTGAAGTTTATGCTGAAGTAAGGTATAGTGTTGAAGTTTATGCTTCAAACTCAAATATGAACTTTACATGGTTCTGCTGCTCTAAGAGAAGTGTGTCAGATAGATACATCCGACGTCTAATGCTGGACCATCAAACGTCTGGCTGATGGACCAGATGCATGGCGACCTGCCTTTAGCCATCTGACTGCAGTGGAGAAAAATTGAGCAGCTCTTGGAAAACTGTAGCAATGTTTTTCCAAACGTTTAATAATCTTGGGTCAGACGTCTGATTGCTTGAAGAAATGGCTCGTTTATATGGCACCAGACGTCTGGCCATATGGCACCAGACGTCTGGCCAGCTGCATTACAGACTGGACGGAAATCAATCATGGTCGTTCGATTGATTTTAAGTCAGATCGAACAGCCATCAATCCTGATGGCCCCTAAACCATATTTTAGGCTTTCCTAAGCCCTAGAAGCTGTACGATGAACCATTGGGAGATCGGCTTGGAGAAGAAAGAGCAAGAAGAGATCGGCTAGAGCTTGAGGAGGTGAGATAGTCTCCTCTTTGAGTTTCTGATTGGGTTTTCTCCATTGCTTGGATGCTTGAGATCATGTAGTCGCTAAAGTGCTAGGATTATTTCGTCAAGATAGCTACATAATGTTTGGAGAAGATTTGGGAGCCGGTGTAATCTCTTTCTGTAAACATCTCTGATCTAGTGGAAGTCGTGATAACGAAAGACTAGACGTAGGCCATAGATTGGGCTCAACCAGTATAAATATCGCGTCTCTGTGTGATTGGCTTGTTATTTATTTTGTGGTGGTTGATTCTTGTCCAACTATGATTAGTCCCAAAATTCTAACTTTGTTTGAAGTTAACGATATGTTATTATTAATTATCCGTTGTGCACACATTGGTGTTAAGATTGTGTAACGACCCGCTCTCGAGGGCCCGTTACTTATTTGATTTATTTGCAGGTCTGCAGTTAACCAGTGAAAACAAAATAGCTTCTGATGCAGAGATGTACAAAAATACCCAAATAGTGTCCAATTATTACAATCCACATATAGTACAAATTATTACAACGAGATTAAAAGGAAAGATGTACAACCGAAAGGGTGCCACTAAAAGAACTATACTACTGCAGCCTCAAGGACGAACTCTGGCACTCAGGAGCCTCTATGTCAAGCTGTGCGTCGTCTGCGGTGCCACGAAATATGGAATCGTAGGTAAGTCGCATAATTCTACCAATAGACATAAAGTAGTGCAAAAGTACGAAGCAGTCTATATTAAGCATTTTAAGGACTATCATGCTAGTGCAATAAATGAAATAAGAGCAGACATGCAGGTAAAGGCGTAAAGTAAAGTAAGGAAATGCAAGTATGCAAGTGCGACAAGTAAAGTAAAGGTGACTGAGCAAGTACAACTGGTACCGTACAAGAATAACCATGACGATAGCAATGACAATAGCAATAATGAGAGTAATTGTGCCTAGCCTAGTTCGTGACTTATAACGGGAAGTACGATATGCAACCAAGAGTCCACCTGATATCTCGGGTTATAATAATACGATACGGTACAATCAAAACGGTACAATCATAACGGTACTTTTCAACAAAACGGTACGGTTCACCAAAACGGTACTATTCACTGCAGATTGGACTGGTCGCTCCTGCACTTCCACTATTATAAGTTACCCCAAAAACCTAGTGTGTGTATCAAATACATGTTCATTACGAGATGTTCCACAATTTCACAATATGTACCACAAGAAATTCCATACAAGATATTCCATTTGACAATTCATGAGTCGTATTCATGTCATGCATCAATTGATATGACTATTTAAAATGTGAGCAATCAAGCAATAAATGTAACCAAAGTCCAGGCATGATGTTCAAGCAACATGACGTTCCATATCTACTATGATAGTTAAGCCAAGACCACTGATTGACTTTCTTATTAAAAACCAAGAGGTTAAGGGTAAAGACAAGTCCAACAAAGATGTTAATTCCATGCTTTGAGCATGTGGTTTTCACTAAGTACACAGTTTACCCAAGTAGATGGTCGTGTGCAACAACCACCTATTTTGAAAGTTGTCAATGTCGCGAGTTCAAGTCAAAGTCTTCTTGCAATTGATCTGTTTCCTATTTAATTATGTCTCTAACTGTTCCGAGACTAGATGTCAAGTCCTATGTTCGTACGAGTGCACTAGCTAAATTTCTAAAGTTAGAATTAATGTGACTTACACTATTGAGATCGTCGTGGTAAGACGAGGTTGGAGGTAGAGCTTCTAAAGATGCTAGTGCACGAGAAATGGGTACATGCAACACAAGAAATGGCCGGTTAAAGAGTACACTATTTTCTATCTATTTTTCTTAACGTGTTTGTATTTTTATAGTTGCATAGAACTTGTCAAAATACATACTAAATATTTTTAGATGCGCTAGATGGGAGTAAAATAATTTCATATAGGAAGAAAATATTTTTCTGAAGCTCGTAGGTATTTTTAGTAATTTTTGAAAGCTTTAAAACGATTTTTAAAAATTAAAATGAATTAAAACTAATTTTCTAAATTATAAAATAACTATCTTAATGTTCAATAATTTATTTAAAAATCTATACTCGTCAAAAAATTTCATGTGATATGTCAAAATGTTCGTCTTAACTAGTATATTTATAGACAATTGTATTACAACTAAGTTTACGTAAAATCCGGAAGAAATAATTCATTAGGATGAATCAGATAGCTTTAAAAATTTATTACGGGAGATATACTTGCCTGATTCCAACGAAACCAGTGCCTACGTGTTCGTGACGAAGGCACGGATCTTCTGGTGGTAACCGTTTGTTATTCTGATACGTATATCAAAATGACCCAATTCATATATATATATATATTATCTTATTATATTATTATTAATATTTAAATAACCCAACCTTTTCTTCTGCATGCATGCGTGGGCTTCTGCATGCTTGAGCTGCTAACGCGCGCGCATGTGCTGTGTGAAGGAGCGTCGCCAGGAGGCCACGGCGGAGGCCGGGAGTGGCTCCGGGCGGAGGTGGGCCAGGGGACGGCATGTGGCGA